>JAHDVF020000739.1:600000-920797 GCA_022606425.2 Lepidostoma basale | reverse complement strand
CTCAAGTGTCCTGAAATAATCCAATATAAACTATGCTGGACGGTTTCTAAAGCGCTTCACAGAATGGCGCCAGCCTATATACCTGATATTTTTATTGCTGATAGCCCTATCATGCGGCAATCCACGATTCGACCAGCAAACTCCTCGCCAATAGGCAGATTAGTTGAGCCAAAGCTCAGCCCCCGGACAAATTTCGGAAATCGGACTTTCGCTGTGGCAGGTCTGTCCGCCTGGAATATGCTCTCTGCACGCCTC
Organism: Lepidostoma basale; assembly: GCA_022606425.2. Lineage (NCBI taxonomy): Eukaryota > Metazoa > Arthropoda > Insecta > Trichoptera > Lepidostomatidae > Lepidostoma > Lepidostoma basale. Next base: position 920,542 of record JAHDVF020000739.1, on the reverse strand, counting down.
AGATCTATTGACAATTAGACTGATTTTAAATCTGCCTTAAAGTCCACCTTTTCAAAATATAAAACAATAATAAACCACTATTGTACGATTGCTGGTGTCAGATGCAGCTTTCATGATTAAAAATATTGTCAAAGCGCTCTTGACATGAGTTTTTCACGAAAGCACTATACAAATTACTAACTAACTAACTAACCATCACGGCGTCTCCCCGAAGGGGTAGGCAGAAAGAATGGACTGCCACACTTTTCTTTCCTGACATATTTCTCTCGCTTCCTCAACATTCATACATCGTGTCATGCACGCGCGTTGATTTCTCTGACTCCTCACATGGCCGACATTCAAAATTTGATTTATTTGATTATGCCACGTTTTCCTCGGTCTTCCTCTATTTCTGGTTCCATTTACATCATAAACATATAATTTTTTTTACCATTATTTCTTCATTCATTCTTTCCATATGTCCAAACCATCTTAATGATCCTTTCATTATTTTGTTCATTACACCATAATTCACACCGCATTCACTTCTTATATTTTCATTCGACACTCTATCATACACAGAGTATCCACACATTCGTCTAAGAGATCTCATTTCTACTGCATTTATTCTATTTTCATCCTTCTTTTGCCAGTTCCATGCTTCGCTCCCTGACATAATAATAATTACCCTAATTATTATAAGATATTATTACTTGAACTTGGATCTTCTGGCTTACAGAGGTTCAGCTCTTGTGGCTATTCCTCTTACGTCTAATGGGAGCATTGTTGGAAGGTGATTTGGTGGGTTGTTTGTTTATGCGGGGGCATGATGATTGTGGCCCGGAGTGTTCCTCTGAAGGAGGATCGATCAGCGCTTGTGGCTCCTGGAGGTGTTTAGGTCTTATTTGAGAGGTCTCTTTACTCTTAATATTTTTCTTCGTATTATTAAATATATAAAATCAATGACTGCCTGAGCAATTGTGTGAAATTCCACTTAAAATCGGATGTTTTTAAATTTGTGTTTACTTTTTGTTATTAAATTAATTTTTATACTACCCTAATTTTGAAAGATAATTGGATTTAACACACATATGTAAAAAGTCAATAATAATCATGTATATAAAAAATATTTTTAGGTAAGTACTTAATTTTTTGCGTTGTAATTTATTTACGCAAAATTGCGTTTGAATATTCTAGCCGCTCGTTTTTTTTTAATTACGGGATTCTATGGTTTGCTTCGCGTTTGAAATTTCATAAATATTTTATGTGTTCCATCGTAAACATTAGTCGATATCACGTTGCGTGTGAGTAAAATTCGACGTTGATTCGTGACGACATTCAAAAATATTGTAGATTGATATTATTTGATGAATAATAATTATTATAATTTATTATCTGTCCCATGATGAAAGTAGAAGAAATGCAGTAGAAATGAGATCTCTTAGACGAATGTGTGGATACTCTGTGTATGATAGAGTGTCGAATGAAAATATAAGAAGTGAATGCGGTGCGAATGATGGTGTTATGAACAAAATAATAGGATCATTAAGATGGTTTGGACATATGGAAAGAACGAATGAAGAAAGAATGGTAAAAAAAATATATGATAACGATGTAAAAGGAATCAGAAATAGAGGAAGACCGAGGAAAACGTGGCACGATCAAATAAATCAAATATTGAATGTCGGCCATGTGAGGAGTCAGAGAAATCGACGCGCGTGCATAACACGATGTATGAATGTTGAGGAAGCGACAGAAATATGTCAGGAAAGAAAAGTGTGGCAGTCCATTCTTTCTGCCTACCCCTTCGGGGAGACGGCGTGATGGTTAGTTAGTTAGTCCCATTGTTTCATTATAATACGGTATTTAAAATATAATTATATGTATTCTTTGGTCAGGTCGTGCATTACATTATAGAATGAACAAAAGTTTTACACAGACCCCCGATGCAAATGTATGATTTTCCTCAGTGCATCTCTGTCAAGCATTCGAAATGCATCGGCGATGTGCGCGAACGAGACAAAAGGCCTTGGATGCCTTAACCTGTTTTGCCCTTTCTAGGAAAACGCAGCGTCACACCACAAAGGAAATATTTTTTGTTGCGTTCTAATTTATTAGTGACGTGGTACTTGGTGCTGCTCTTAACCCATTCTCTTCTCAAATCGTTGAAGACAAATGAGGAATGGACAATATGTTTACGATTTTCTTTATTCAAAATTTATTGCACTTTATAATTATCTTAAAAACTACATCTTCTTCTTTCTGTGTCCTATCAGGTCTCCCTAACGTTGACTATCACCCTTGAGTAGGCCTCATGGTGATGACCTGGGGAAAAATATCCAGAGTGATATCCCCTTGTCTTCTCTGGAGGATTTTCTGTCGGGGTTACCTTCCCTTAGCTGGGTGTATCCAGTTTTATGGCGCTGGAATCTCGCCATTCGTCCTCTCTCTATCTGCTATGGCACTAAGTAATATGTGCCACATTGCCCGGGGTTCGCGGGGTCTTTATAAAGACCTCTCGTGGACGCTAGAGAGTTGGACTTGATAGTAGTGTTAAACTAAAAAAAACTAACTAACCATCACGCCGTCTCCCCGAAGGGGTAGGCAGAAAGAATGGACTGCCACACCTTTCTTTCCTGACATATTTCTCTCGCTTCCTCAACATTCATACATCGTGTCATGCACGCACGTCGATTTCTCTGACTCCTCACATGGCCGATATTCAATATTTGATTTATTTGATCGTGCCACGTTTTCCTCGGTCTTCCTCTATTTCTGGTTCCATTTACATCATTAACATATAATTTTTTTACCATTCTTTCTTCATTCATTCTTTCCATATGTCCGAACCATCTTAATGATCCTTTCATTATTTTGTTCATGACACCATCATTCGCACCGCATTCACTTCTTATATTTTCATTCGACACTCTATCATACACAGAGTATCCACACATTCGTCTAAGAGATCTCATTTCTACTGCATTTATTCTACTTTCATCCTTCTTTTGCCAGTTCCATGCTTCGCTTCCATACATAAGGGTCGGTAGAAGAACACCATTGTGCACTGCCATTCTAGCTTTTTGGATAGGTTTTTGTTTGCGATGACAACTTTAAGTGCACCATTCACTTTGTTGCCTGCCCCAACCCTTCTTTCAATATCCCTCTCCACTCTCCCATCTCTTGTAAACATACTACCTAAATACACAAACTCAACTACTTGCTCCAAGTTTTCACCATTCACGCTAATGTTGCAGACTGTCGTGGTTTCTTCCTTTTCAAAAATCATTACCTTGGACTTATTAACATTCATCATCAGATCATTTCGCATGCATACCTCATACATACAAGTGTTGCTGTTGTAAATGCAACATGGCGCCTTACGACGTTTTGTAGAGGCATATTTTCCAGCAAAACATACCTCATCGTAGCCCTACTACCCTTTTGAACCCCTACTAATACAACATTTTCTGTATTGGGTGGTCAATGAAATTTATATTTTTCGAATTATTATATTTATTTTTTATCCTGCTAACGCATTATTATAAACTTACTAACCGTCACGCCCTTTCTCCGAAGGGGTAGGCAGAGAGGATGGACCGACACCGTTATGTCCTGACATACCTCTCTTGCTTCCTCCACATTCATATGTTATATCGTAACATGCACGTTAGTCGATTTTTCCGACTTTGAATGTGGCCGCCTTTCAGTATTTGATTAATTCGTTCGCCATGCTATCCTTGGTCTTCCATGAATTCTCTATCCACTCACACTGCTTGTATACAATGTTTAAACCATTCTTCTCTCGTCTATTCGTTCTGTCGAGGGATCCTTTTTAATTTGACTAATTACACAATTATCTGCCATACATTTCTTCCTTATTGCGTCGTTTGGTATTCTTTCACATATCGTTTTCTCGTACATTCTTCTCAGTGATCTCATTTCTACGGCATTTATCCCACTTTCATCCTTTTTTGCCAGCTCCAAGCTTTACTTCCATACACAGGGGTTGGCACTAGAACTCAATTATGTACTGCCATCCTTGCTTTAGTTGAAATATTTATATTTGCAGTGATGACTTTGATAACATCGTTAATTTTGTTCCCAGTTTTCCTTCTATATCTTTTTCCATTTTTCCATCCCTGGATTGGATATACTCGTATAATAACACCCATGTCAATATGGACTCAAAATTAAATTAATATTATTTTAATAAATAGGTATATATAAACATTTAAAAATATATAATGATAATGAATAGTTAATTCCAAGTAAGCATCACTTAATTATTATATTCTTAAGTCACTCACAACAACATTTCTTAATGTATATATTTTTTACATTTAACGTGTATGTCTATTCTAAACTAACTAACCATCACGCCATCTCCTAGAACGGGTAGGCAGAAAGAATGGACTGCCACATTTTTCTTTCCTGACATACTTCTTTCGCTTTCATCTATTATATTATACAATAAATAATATTTCTAATATTTTTGGTTCGGATCGTTTTTGCTACTGGTACCAGTGAACATATGGCCAAGAAGCGAATTTTTTTTTTATATTCTATTTTTTAATGTCAAGTGTTGGTAGTGACGTCACCCATCTCACTTTCGCGAATCGCCGGATGCGGCCACGTCACCGGCTGCAGCCGGTCAAGGAATGCCGGCCGCCGGTTGGCCACGCCTGCCCCGACGTCACCGCATTACCGGACAGTGAATCACGGCAGGGGTGATCAAACAACCTTCCGATATTTACGCTCGCCATTGTTAACTTTGTTTTTTTTCTTAATTCATCGTCATCAGCCTGAATTCGACCACTCTTGGATTTAGGTCTCTTCAATACCTGGCGATCCTGGGCAACTTAAATCCATGTCTTCCCGGCGGTCTCATTAGTGTCGTCCCTCCACCGAAGATGGAGGCGTTTTGTCCATCGTCACAATTGGTATCGACATGGCCTGCCCAGCGCCATTTAAGCACTGCCACTCTTCAGATGATGTCTTCTTATAATGGTGTTTCACTTTTCGATCGCTGAATATGACTACATCTTCTTCTTCTCCTTCCTCAGCCTATTCCCGTCCACTCTACGATTCGCATAGGCCTCCTCCATTTGCATTCGTGTCACTTTGTCGTGTGCAGACTACATTCAGGTTATTCCGACATGTCTGTTCAGATCATCCTTCCACCGTAGTTGCGGTCTCTCTGCACTTCTCTTTGCCGTCCACGGTCTCCAAGTCAGCAGTCTTCTTGTCCATTTTTCGGGTGAGCTTCTGGCTACGTGACCTGCCCATTGCCATTTTAGAGTCGCCACCCGGTGGATGATTTCAATTACTATTTTTTTCTCACCGTATCGTTTCTGAGTCTGTCTCTTAGGCTTATTCCTAACATGGAATTTAGAGCGGGAGAAAGTATTACGAACAAAATTATAAATGGATCACTGCGTTGGTTTGGACATATGGAACGCATGGATGAAGGAAGAATGGTTAAGAACGTAGACGCAAACTGTATGACCTAAGAAAACTTGGCATGACCAGATTTATCCAATTTTAAAGGTCGGTCATGTAAGATGTCCGAAGAATCGACGTGCGTGTATGACTCGCTGTATGAATGTGGAGGAATCTAGAGAAGTATGTCAGGATCGAGGAGTGTGGCAGTTCATTTCACCATTACGCCGTTTCCCATTATGCACTGCCATCTTAACTTTTTTGGAAAGGTTTTTGTTTGCGATGACAACCATTTACTCTTTTGCCTGCCCCAACCCTTCTTTCAATATACTTCTCCACTCTCCCATCCTTTGTAAACATAATTCCTAAATAATAAAATTCATCCACTTGTTCCAGATTTTCACCGTTTACACTTATGTTGCAGACTGTCATGTTTCCTTCTTTTTCGAAAATCATTACTTTCGACTTATTCAAATTCATTATCAAATCGTTGAGTATTTTTTTATTTATCATTCCCGCAATAAAGGGTAGGTACGCGAGTTTGAAGTCTTCCTTGAAAGGCAAGGGGCACGCGAGTTTGAGGTCTGTCTTGAAGCGGTACGCAGGAAAAACTAATTGAGAACCACTGCTCTATTGAATTGCGAATTTCGCAGGATACAGGATGGTAGTTCCGATATAGTTATGATAATAGCGATCTGCTTCGCGGGTCGGCCGATTAATAGTCTCCGGGCGTGGTCCCATTGTCCCCGGGCCTTCGCCATCTTGTTTCTGGCTAACCCGACGACTGTCCCATTTCTGTCCGCGATAATGGAGTATTGTTATTTGTGACTTTCGTGGAAATATTGACTGGCGCCAGCGTTAATTGCTGTTGAAATGTCATCTCTCAAGTGCGGCGAGTAACTGCCGCCTTCCCGTTATTATAATAATACTGCCAGCATGGAAAATCGTGCGATGGTATTGCATTTATTATATGTTTCTTGAACAATCATGTAAAACTCCAAATTAATTAATTAATACCAATAAAAACGTCCGTTTTATACTAGTAAAGTGATATATACAAGTAGTGTAAATGGCCTATCATGACGTACGCTGTAGAGACGCGGGCTGACACTGTGCGAACCAAGGGACTACTAAGAACATCGGAGATGAAGGTCCTAAGATCAATTACTGGAAAAACCCTCTGAGATCGTGTCCGCAACGTAGACATAAGAAAAATTTGCGAAATAGAGGATATCGTTCAGTGGAGTAGATCCAAAAGAAGATAATGGAGGGACCATGTAGCCCGAATGGATGGTGACAGACTTGCATATACAGCCGCTTATGAAATCCCCTCCGGACACCGCCCACCTGGAAGACCGTCTAAGAGATGGAGGGACAGCTGGATCTCATCATCCGACGTGACATGACTTCTGTGTCACAGATCGTCAGATCTATTAAAAGAAGAACAAGAAGAAGAAGAAGTGTAAATGTTATGCGGACGACGCTGTCATATTTGCCGAGACAGAAAAAAAACCTGCAAATACTTTTAAACGCATTCCATCTTGGTAGTCAAAAATACAATATGATCATATCAGTAGCAAAGACCAAGAGTATGGTTTTCTCTCGAGCTCAGGTGGGATGTAGCGTGTCTGTGGGGGGTGTTTCAGTGGAACAGATGGAAACATTTTGATATCTGGGGGTGGACCTGTGTGCGAAAACGGATCTACCGTGTGAAGTGATGGGGCAAGTAAACAAGGCTGCGGTCATTTCAGGATGCTTGAAGAATTACGTTTGGAAAAACCCTGACATGAAGATCAGCAGCAAAGTGAGAATTTACAAGACTTGTGTGCGACCTATCATGACATATGGGATCGAGTGCAGGGCGGACACCACAATCACAAAAAACGCGCTCAGGTCAGAAATGAAGACACTCAGAAATATATCTGGCAAGACACTGCAAGAGAGGATAAGGAATACGTGGATAAGGGAGATATGCGAGGTCGAGGATGTCTTTAGATGGGGAAGACAAAGGAGAAGATACTGGTATGCACACCTGAGGAGAATGGATCCATCCAGACTACCCTTCATTGTGTTACACGGCCAGCCCTAAGGTAGACGACCCCCGGGCAGACCACCAAAGAGATGGATCGACAGCTGGGAGTCGACTTCGCAGGAGGCCAATACACTAAGAATAACAAGAGAAGAAGAAAAATAAGTTAATGGAAAAAAAAAGTCAAGGAAGACAGGGCATGACCAAATCAATGAATTACTGAATGGAGGTCATGTTCGAAGTATGAACTTCATGTCATGTTTTTCTCGACCTTCCTCGACTTCGTACTCCATTCATATCGTAAACGTGTACTATACTTTCTTAACCATTCTTTCTTCATCGACAGTATACTTTCTTTATCGAAAGTATACTTTAACGGAGTACGGAGTCGAGGAAGACCGAGAAAAAACAAAAAAAAACTGGCTCGGCCAAAACAATCCAATTTAAAAATTGTCCTCATTGTACACCTTTATATAAGTTGTTATTAACACATTTATAGGTATACGATTATTATCGTCTGTCATGGAAGCGAAGCATGGAACTGGCAAAAGAAGGATGAGAGTAGAATAAATGCGGTAGAGATGAGGTCCCTAAGACGTATGTGTGGTAGAACGATATACGACAGAATCTCAAATGCTGATATAAGAAAGGAATGTAGAGCGGAAGAAGGTATAATGAACAAAATTATGAAAGGATCGCTGCGTTGGTTCGGACATATGGAACGCATGGATGGAGAAAGAATGGTTAAGAAAGTATACGTTAATGATGTAAATGGGGTACGAAGTCGAGGCAGACCGAGGAAAACATGGCATGACCAAATTAATCAAATTTTAAAGGTTGGTCATGTTAGAAGTCGGAGGAATCGACGTGCGTGTATGACTCGTTGTATGAATGTGGAGGTAGCTAGAGAGGTTTGCCAGGATAGAGTAGTGTGGCGGTCCATTCTCTCTGCCTACCCCTGCGGGGAAACGGCGTAATGGTTTGTTGTTGTTGTTGTCAATAAAATATTTATAAAAATCTAACCAAAAATGATCACTGCCCTCAGAAGACACGTTTTATAACTTTGTAAATTTATCTTTTTTATGATTCCGTTAATTTAAAAATAAAATGTAAATTTTGAGCCATCAAATTGAATGCACAGGATATAGAAGGCGATTAAAATCCACGACGAACGTCATTTTACAGAGTTTGTGCATTCGAAGGATTTTTACTGCATTTTTACGACCTGCTACAAAATGTATTAAGTTTAAAAGTATTTTCTATTGTTTTATACAATATCTACATATTAAGCGAAATATCGGGTTGTTCAAATATTATTATATTTGTTTTTTTTAAAGGAAATTTAAGATGATACTTTTATAATGAATACATATTTATTGAATTATGGTATGTATTGTCTATTCTGATAATTTATATATTAAAAAAAAATTATCTTGCTTTAACAACATTTTAACATTTTTGATAGTAAAAGAAGTAATAGTGCCAAAAATGCTGCATTTTACTTTCTATTGAATTCCATAATGACGAGTTGATTTATGATTTAAATTCTTGTTTTTTTTTTCCACTTTTGAGTTTATTTATCTCGACAAAAACTGACGAAGAACTGAAAAACTGAAAAATCTCCCGATGATGAAGATGTTAACTTTCGAAACATGCCGAGAAATATAAACTCAAGGGTGGAAAACACAGTGTTTGGATTCATTAACAACAACAACAAAACACGCTGTTTCACAGCAGGAGTAGGCAGAGAGAATTGACCGCCACACTACTCTATCCTGACACACCTCTAGATTCCTCTACATTAATACGACGAATCATACACGCACGTCAATTTTTCCGACTTCTAACATGAACTTTTAAAATTTGATTAATTTTGTCATGCTATGTATTCCTCGGTCTAGCCCGACTCCGTACTTCATTTACATTTTTAACGAATACTTTCTTAACCATTCTTTCTCCATCCACACGCTCCATATGTCCTAACCAACGCAGCGATCATTTCATAATTTTATTCATAATACCTTCTTCCGCTCTATATTCCTTTTATTTGAGATTCTGTCGTAAATCGTTCTATCACACATACGTCTAAGGGACCTCATCTCTGCCGCATTTGTTCTGCTCTTATTCTTTTCTGCCAGTTCCTTTCGATTCATTAAAAATTCGTTAAAATGTTTTTATTAAAAAAATGAGATTTTTGGTTAAAAATGAAAATGCCATAAAAAAATTACATTGCATACAAGTCAACAAAGAGAACGGGAGATGATATTTTGTCAGCTTGTCTATTTTTTCTGCAAGTATTAGCGATCCCACCGCCTGGTCATGAGAGGTTAGGCCGTCTGGCCGGGTCGGTTAGGCTATCCTCCGGAAATGTTCGGAATACCTCGTGGCACGGGCGGTTCGGCTCCGCCCGCAGTCCGACTGCATCACAAAAAGATACACAATGATTACAACAAACTTGCAAAAGCGGAATAGAAGTGAACGCATTTTCACTAAAAAAATTAATAATTTTATCAAATTACTCAGCAAGATCAGAATTTATAAAACATGCGTGAGACCTATCATGACGTACGCTGTAGAGGCGCGGGCTGACACTGTGCGAACCAAGGGGCTACTAAGAACATCGGAGATGAAGGTCCTAAAGATCAATTACTGGAAAAACTCTCCGAGATCGTGTCCGCAACGTAGACATAAGAAAAACTTGCGAAATAGAGGATATCGTCCAGTGGAGTAGATCCAGAAGAAGATACTGGAGGGAACATGTAGCCCGAATGGATGGTGACAGACTTGCATATACAGCCGCTTATGAAATCCCCTCCGGATACCGCCCACCTGGAAGACCGCCTAAGAGATGGAGGGATAGCTGCATCTCATCATCCGACGAGATATGTCACAGATCGTCAGATCTATTAAAAGAAAAATAAGAAGATTAAATTACTATATGTATGGAAGTGTAGCATGGAATCGGCAAAAAAGGATGAAAGTAGATAAATTGCAGTAGAAATGTGATCTGTTAGAATAATGTGAGGTACATACAGGTATGTATATGACAGGGGGTGTCAAATGAAAATATAAGAAGTGAATGCAGTGCGTATGAAAGTGTCATTAAGATGGTTCGTCACATTGTTCTATCCTGACATAACTCTCGCGCATCTTCTATATTCACACATCGCGACATGCACGCTCGTCGATTGTTCCTACATCGAACATGGCCGCCTTTCAGTAATTGATTAATTTGGTCATGCCATGTCTTCCTTGGCCTTCCTCGATTTCTTTTTCCATTCACACTACTTGTATACATATTTTTAACCATTCTATCCTCATCCATTCGTTCCATATGTCCAAACCATCTTAGTGACCCTTTCTTGATTTTATTTATCACGCATTCACCCGCCTTACATTCCTTTATTACTTCATCGTTAGATATTCTATCATACATTGTTTTTCGGCACATTCTTTTTAAGCTAATTTATACGGCATTTATCCTAGTTTCACCCTTCTTCTGACAACTCCAAGCTTTAATTCCATACATTTTAAATAAACTTAAAGATATTTCACAATGGAGTTCTAGTTCCAACCCTAATGTATGGAAGCGAAGCATGGCACTGGCAGAAAAAGGATGAGAGCAGAATAAATGGGTAGAGATGGGGTCCCTAAAACGTATGTGTGGTAGAACGATGTACGACAGTATCTCAAATGCTGATATTAGGAAGGAATGTAGAGCGAAAGAAGGTATTATGAATAAAATTATGAAAGGATCGCTGCGTTGATTCGGACATATGGAGCGCATGGATGGAGAAATAATGGTTAAGAAACTGTACGTTAATGATGTAAACGGAGAACGGAGTCGAGGCAGATCGAGGAAAACATGGCATGATCAAATTAATCAAATTTTAAAGGTTGGTCATGTTAGTAACAAGTTAAGTCAGAAGAATCGACGTGGGTGTATGACTCGCTATATGAATGTGGAGGAATCAAGAGAGGTGTGCCAACATAGATTAGTGTGGCGGTCCATTCTCTCTGCCTACCCCTGCGGGGAAATGGCGTGATGGTTTGTTTGTTTTATATACAATGTTATTTTATTTCTATTATTCTTTTTTTATACACTTTTTATATACAACACTGATATTAAAAAAATATTATTATACAGGCATGTTTCGGACAAACAGTCCTTCTTCAGTAAAGATACATATTTAAAAAAATATTATAAAATTGTTGTTGTTTACATGATCTGACAGATGTTATAAAGATTTATTTTGGAATGTTTATGCTTTTGTTATAACAAATATTATGATTCAATTTAAAATTTAAAATAATAATATAAAGTTCTTATTGATGTTCAGGTAATTACTTACAACAAAGGAAATAAATCAAAGATTGGACTTGACGTTAAATTTATTTGATTGTTTATAATATGTTCAACAATAAATCTTTATAACATCTGTCAGATCATGTAAACAACAACAATTTTATAAAACTAACTAACTAACCATCACGCCGTTTCCCCGAAAGGGTAGACAGAAAGAATGAACTGCAACACTTTAATCGATGCTGCACTCCATTCTTCTCTTTTCGCCAACGCGAGAGACGCGGTGTGATGGGTTGCGAACCTCATCGCCACCAATAGGCATCTCCCGCGCACACTTCAATCATTCAACGTCTACATAATAAATCTAAAACAAATCATACAAAATACAATGATATAAAATAAAATAACACATAAAAATAATTTAACACATAATGTTCTTTTAGATGGTGCACTTGTCGTCAGCTGGACGATCCGGATATTTGTGTTTATTTAATTTTTTATTCCACTGTTTTCATTTTAATTAGGCACTTAAAACAATCCAACACCAGCAAAAACTTGAAAATTTGATTGAAGAATTTATTCAAATTGTCATTGGAACAAATTTAATAATATTATATAATATTTTTATAAATATGTATCTTTACTGAAGAAACAAAAGTTTGTCCGAAACATTCCTGTATAATAATATTTTTTTAATATCAGTGTTGTATATACAAAGTATATAAAAAAAGAAAAATAGAAATAAACCATCATAACAACACAAAGTATGGCGTATATATAATAGAAGAACAGTTATTTTCAATTTCCTTAGTGTTTTACAATGGAATTCCACAGTGTTAATGCCTTAAATAATGGAGTATTTAAAAATCTTTATTTTCGCAATGCTTTGAAGCAGTAATATAAATCCGATGTGTCCTCTATCTCCTGCCCACACGGCAGGGCAGCCCCCTTTACCCTTAATCCTGCCGTGTCATGGACCCTCCTCCAAGGTTAGACCGTCGCGTATGGGTCTCGCTCACCCACAGCCATCCGTAACCGCGGCCCGCCCGAAATCCTCAAACCGCAAACTGGATATTAAATTTGCAATAACCCATTTAATGTGTCGCCGCTGAGTTGCGGCCGAGAATAGTTTTCGGCTGCGGCGAATCGCGAATTGTGAAATTGACTTAAATTGCATACAAGAAGCACTAGCGCAGTGGTGTAGTCGAGCCACGCGAACACAATGTAACAAAAAATAATTAATACGAATGGAAACGTCTGTTTTCTAATAGTTTTATTATATTTTATGTGATTGACATGTTTCATCTAATTAAGGCATTATCCTTAGGCAGACGAAACATGACGTCAATCACATAATATATACTATAACTTCTAGAAAACAGACGTTTTCATTCGAATTAATATGGAGTTTTACATCATTGTTTAATAAACAATATATATATCAACAGACTTTTTAACTCCTTAAGACCAGACTACCTCATTGTAAATGATAATTCCTTTAATAATGATAACGGCTAATACGAATGAATACTCGTATGTATGTTTTCTGGAAGTTTCATTATATTTTATGGTTCTGGTATCTGTTTCATCTTGCTAAGGCACTATCAAATGCGTTTGACATACTTACTTACTTACTTCCTATGGCCATACAACTCTTGAAGAGTTTTATCCTCCTTGATGATTTTTCGCCAAGCTCCTCGATCCTGCGCCTTTTGCTCCCAGCAGTCCGATTCGCCCAACCTAACCGGATCAGCCAGAACATTGTCCATTAGGCGCTGTCTAGACTTTCCTAGAGGTCTTACTCCAGTCGGTCTAGACGCGTACAGGGTTTTGATTGCTTTGGTCTCTTCGACTCGGCATACGTGCCCAATCCATGCTAGGCGACCGGTTCTCATTGACATGCAAATGCATAAATATAAAGTTTTCCAAATAGACATAAGTCTGAAACTTATGTCTATTTGGAACTTTATTCTTCTTCTTCTTCCGATGTCGCTACATCCCATATCGATCCTTGGCCTCCGTCAACTTTCACCTCTAGCAGTCCCTGTCCTCAGCAGTCGTCCTCCAGTTCTACGTCCCTCTTTACTTCGTCCTCCCACCTCAGCCTTGGTCTTCCCACCCTTCTTCTTCCGCCCGGGTATCCAGTCATAACCAGAGAGTTCGGCATCTTCTGTACATGTCCAGCCCATCCCAATCTTTGTAGCTTTATGTGTGTAGGATGTTGGGGGCCTGGTACATGGAATACAGCTCATCATTGCATTGAATACGCTATTGCTCTCCTTTCATGGGTCCACAAATTCGTCGCAGCACATTTCTTACGAAGGTGTCTAGCAGTTCCGCCATTTTTACTGACGAAATTTGGATTTGGAATTTTATTAATTAATGTATGGATACTCTGTGTATGAAAGAGTGTCGAATGAAAATATAATAAGTGAATGCGGTGCGAATGATGGTGTTATGAGCAAAATAATTAAAGAATTATTAGGATGGTTTGGATATATGGAAAGAATGGTAAAAAATAATATGTTAACGATGTAAATGGAACCAGAAATAGTGGAAGACCGAGGAAAACGTGACACGATCAAATAAATCAAATATTGAATGTCTGCCACGTGAGGAGTCAAAGAAATCGACGCGCGTGTATGACACGATGTTTGAATGTTGAGGAATCGAGAGAAATATGTCAGGAAAGGAAAGTGTGGCAGTCCATTCTTTCTGCCTACCCCTTCGGCGAGACGGCGTGATGGCTAGTTAGTTAGTTAGTTTTTAATTAATGTAAATTTATTATGTACCTTATTATCGAATCTTTTTGCATGTAGTTTTTAAAACACTTTTTGATGTTTAAAATACCTTGCTAAATTAAGAAAGTTATCAAAATATTTTCAAGACACTTTTTTTTTTAAGTATGCCTCCTCTGCACCCCTGGGCCTGCTATCACCGGATTGGTCGCCAGCGGTCCGCGGTGTCCGGATTTAATGAGTTTATTGAATGAGTCGACCTTCGGTGGTCCACACACTCCCCCGCCCCTCGCCTCCTCACCCCGCCCTGCTCCTATCCGCGCCTCCCCGCCCGCGCCATACTTTATTCGCGAAAAATCGAGACACAAAAAATCGTTTACCAATACGCCAGGGCCGGCCTTCGTCGTCCTTGGGATGAATTTCATTATATATATTAAAAAAAAATTGTCGATTTGTTTTTGGTTTAGTTAATTTTATCTTGACTGGTTTCGCCAGCACTACTGCTTTCTCCTTTTTAAAAAAAGTTATTTAAATGAATTTCTGCTCTACGGATCGAAATGTTGGGCCGCGAGACGTTAAGAATAACAGATGCTGCACATAAAATAAAAGGTGACGACTTATAAAAGGTGTTCCAAAAAACTCGCATATTTCACAACATCTAAAAGATCTCCATTGGCTCAAGTGTCCTGAAAGAATCCAGTATAAACTATGCTGGACGGTTTTTAAAGCGCTTCACGGAATGGCACCAGCCTATATATCTGAACTTTGTGTTGCTGATAGCCCTAACTTGCGGCAATCTACGCTTCGATCAGCAAACTCCTCGGCAATACGCAGATTAGTTGAGCCAAAGCGCAACCCCCGGACAAATTTCGGAGATCGGGCCTTCGCAGTGGCAGGTCCGTCCGCCTGGAATATGCTTCCTGCACGCCTCAGATGCATTGACAATCCGACAGACTTTAAATCTCACCTAAAAACCCACCTTTTCAAAATATCCCATAAAATGTAAACAACGGTTATCTGATTGCTGGTGTCACATGCAGCTCTCATGACTAAAAACATTGTCAAAGCGCCCTTGAGGTGAGCTATTCACGAAAACGGCGCTATACAAATTAGCCTAATTATTATTATTATTATTATAACAGAAATGAAGATGATGAGGTGGGTCGCCGGGATTCAAATCAAATCAAATCAGTTTATTTTATCAACAGACATTACAAAATTAATTTTTAAGGCATCTATTGAGAACAAGTCAAAAATATATTGTGTATAGTATACTACCAGAAACGCATGAGAGATGGTTCAACATTAGGAAGACAGGATACTCTTCAGAATTAAGAGTATTTGCCTTCTGAACGTACTTTCACTAAAATGAAAGACGTCGATCTCCGAGGAGACCGCGTTCAGCAGACTAATTGCTCTTCCCACCGGTGTCACCAGAGGCAGATTGGTTCTGGTGGCCGGTAGGTAAAACAATCTGTGCTGTCGCTGTCAGAGAAATATAGGAATCAGGAACAAAAAGACTAACACCCTCTAGCACGGTCGAGTTCTTGAAATATCCCCTGATTAATTTAAGGAACATCGTCTGCGGTGGTACGGCCACGTGAGCTGGAGTGACGATGACTACATCGTCCACAAGACTCTGCATCTTGAAGATGGAAGGAGGGAGACGGGTCAGCCTCCTGCAATGTGGATGTCCACAGTTAGGAACGACCTGAGGGCGATGGACAGGATAGCCTGATGGCCCGGGATCGCGAGATTTTGGGGAGGCATATTAAGAAATGACCAGGCTTTAGAAGAATACTATATAACACGTGTTAGTTAACTAAGTACCAGGGACATAAACCATATAAGTATCATTGGGTTAAATTTTGAAAAGAAAGTTTTAGATGGATGTTTTGAGTTGAGGGTATTTTATTGCTCTAAAGCTATTGATTTAGTAAAGGGATAGTTCAACAGTGTTACAAGGAAAAAACAGCGTTTTAATTGATAAAAAAATCGTCGTTGTGGAATTCCAGTGTTAACGCCTTAAGTTTATCTAGAATTATTAACATATAAAATATAAGACGCTGTTTATGGTATCACATTTTTTGTTTATTTGTTTTTTCCGCGACAGCTGTTTCGTCAACCATTTTAACTTCATCAGGTGTCCTTCGTAGGGCCTCAGGGAACGTTCTCCACCCGACTCTATCGCATGCCTGATGCCTAACATTATCCCAAGTGAGGCCTGCTGCTTAAGCCTCGTCTTGCAGGGTTCTTCTCTTTCCCCCCATAGGGGACAAGTCTAGTGCGCTCTGAGTGATGCAGGCTGGGTGTCGTCTCAAGCTGTGACTTGTTCTCTGATTGACTTTTCGCCTGCCATGGTCCAGAGAACGGCATTTCACACATCATTAGGTGTTACAGATATTAAATTATTATGTCTAAAATTAGTTTTCATAGTTAGCCATTATCATTGTTGGTGTAGTTTCCCTCTCCCGTGCGGGCCTGCCGCCGACGGCTTGGAGGTCTGCGGCCCATGTGGGTCAGTGCCGCGGCCTCGTCTGCGGCCCGCGCCCCCCGCGGCCCGTGCGCCCGCGCCCCCGCCGTACCTGTTGTCGCGCCGGATCCAGACGGAGGGATCCCTCAGGGTCGCGGATCGTGTCCGCTCCGTATCCAGCCGAGGATGGTCGCCGCGCGCCCTTCGCGACGCAATATGCCGGGGCGTTTTTAATTTATTGCACGGTAAAGATTATCTGCAGTACCAAACCAGTCCAACTTGGCAATTACAACATTGTACTAAATTGAAAAGCACAAAGCATGTCAATACTCTCTAGATTACTCTATATTCATACATCGTAACACGCACACTCGTCGATTTTTTCAACTTCGAATGTGCTAGCCTTTAAGTATATGATTAATTCTGTGATGTCGTGCTTTCCTTGGTCTTTCATGGCTTCTCTTTTCACTTACACTGCTTATATTTGCCTTACATTTCTCCATTATTTCGACAGTCAAGTGTTCTATCATATATCGTTATCCCGCACATTCTTCTCAATGATCTTATTTCTACGGCATTTATTCTACTTCCTTCATCCTTCTTTATCTAGCTCCAAGCTTCACTTCCACATATTATCAAATGCCTTGAACAGGAATCAGATAAATCAAATATTGAATGTCGGCCATGTGAGGAGTCAGAGAAATCGACGCGCGTGCATGACACGATGTATGAATGTTGAGGAGTCGAGAGAAATATGTCAGGAAAGAAAGGTGTGGCAGTCCATTCTTTCTGCCTACCCCTTCGGGGAGACGGCGTGATGGTTAGTTAGTTAGTTATTTTACTAAATTGAATCGAAAAGGCAACCTATCCAAACTAACCTGGGCGCAACATAGATATAGAGACACTAACCAACTGGACAACCAACAACTACCTGACCTTAAATGTAAAAAAGTGTAACATTATACACTTTGAAACAAGCAAGAAAAACCATAACATGTGCATAAAAATAAAAAATGACGCAATAACCGAACTCGACTATGTAAAGTACCTAGGACTAACAATGGACAGACAACTAAAATGGACAAAACACATAGACAACCTAACAGACAAGTTAGCATCGCTATACTCCCTCTTCTACAAAATACAGAATTACATACCAAGAAGGGAAAAAGTTATGATGTACGAAGCGTATGTAAAAAGCCGACTGACATATATGATTCCCTTCTGGGGGACAGGAAACCAAAAGGACATCTCCAGACTCCAAAGACAACAAAATAAAATAATAAAATTAGCATATAACATTGACTACCTTACCCCAACCGTACAAGTTTACAGACAAACAAAACAAATGGACATATCAGACCTGACCAAATATGAGACCTTAAAAATTGTACACAGAGTGACCATGGAAAAGACAACAGACAGCACCTACAAATTAACTAAAAATTCAGACATACACAGACACTGGACCAGGAATTGTGACAGATATCACTTACCGATTGCACGAACTAAGACAGGACAATCAAGCATATTGAACAATGGACTGAAACTTTACAATGAACTACCTAAAGACACAAGGAATCTCACTACAACTCAATATAAAAAAAATATCTGAAACAATACATAATTAATAGTAGGATCTAAAAATGTAACCATATAACTCAATTGTTTTTTTTTTTTTAAATAAATTAAATAAAAAAAGTAGAGTAGACTCTATTTGACAATTTTTTTTTAATGAATTAAAACACTTTTTTACACTTTTCAGTTTATTTTTATCGACATCGATCGCTCCTCAGTATCTACATCCGACACATATGTTTATCTCCTAAAAAATCAATACAACTTCTTAGCGTCCATCTAGAGACTGATCTTTCATTGAAATGTCAAATCAATAAAATAGTCAGCAGTAGCTTCTTTCGTGTTCGGCAGTTAAGATCCATAAAAATAAATATTTCCCATGACAGTTTTTCAAATCAAATCAAATCAGTTTTTTTTTCTCAAAAGGTATTACAAACAACAATTATAATTAAAGGCATCTATTGAGAACAGGTAAAAATAAAATATATAATATAATACCAGGAACGCAAGAGAGATGGTTCGACTTTGGGAATACAAGATACTCCCTAAAGTCAAGAGTTTCATGTAATGTAATGCTTTCACTAATATGAAAGTCGTCGATTTCCGAAGCGATCATGTTCAGCAGTTTGATTGTTCTCCCCACCGGTATCACCAGAGGCAGGTTGGTTCTGCATTTTGGGACATAAAACAGTCTGTGCTGACGCTGTCCGGAACATAAAGATGGATACTCACATGGGTAAGTGTGAACCCATCCCTCCGTATCTGTACTGCAGTGCCCAAAAGGAATGCAGTGGGATAAAGCCACGGATAGCTATCAAACTCCCTCATGTAGAGATATCTCAAATCTTTTCTGAACCCTCTCTAACATAATCACTTTTAAAACATTAATCAATTCCTTCATCGTATCACCATAAGATTACTCCAATGAAGTCTACACCAACATCCCCAAACATTAAACTAAAAAACTCCAGTCTTAATTTAATGGGGCTGCAAGACTGATAAGGGGTGTGCCGAAGAATTATCATAAAACACAGCATCTTAAGGAGCTCCATTGGCTAAATATCCAGAGAGGATACAATATAAGCTCTGGTGGGCGGTCTTTAAGGCGTTGCATGGAATGGCACCAGCTTATATATCTGAACTCTGCATCAACGCGAACTTGAATGCCAGAGAGTCTATATTGCGATCAGCTTAGTATTTTGCGATCGGTAGATTGATTGTGACAAAACGCTGTCGTCGCATAAACTTTGGCGACCGAACCTTTGCGGTAGCCGGTCCTTCAGCCTGGAACAATCTTCCAGCAGACATCAAGTGCATTGAAAATAAGTCAGAGTTTAGATTGAGACTCAAATCGCACAATATAAATTTTTTCACTAGTTCATAAAACGGAGTATTTTCTACAGCGCCCTTGAGATGCCTTATTCATACAAATGGATGAAGAAATGTAAGGCAGATGATTGCATCATAAGTCAAATTAAAAAATAATCCCTGAGATGGTTTGGACATACGGAAAGAATGGACGAGAGAAGAATGGTTAAAATGTTGAATACAAGCAGTTTGAGTGAAAAACAAAGCCATGGAAGACCAAGGAAAGCATTGCACGACCTAATTAAACAAAACCATTTTTTTTAAATAATTTACATCTTCGTCTCTATTGAGATACAATTAATCCTTTAAAATGATTAACCCACAATGGGTAAAATCCAGTATTTGTCTACAAATATTGGTAACATTCATAAGGTGTTAACGCTTTAAGTTTATATGAAAAATATATATTTTCGAGTCTCACTCGGCTAATCAGTATGGGTGGACACCATTCGTCTCCGTCTGCATTGTAGCCATATCTTCTTACAACAGGATGTGATTGGCATTAGAGGTGGCTGGCGGTGACGTCACCGCACCAGTGTGACGGCTTCTGACGTCACCGGTGACGAGATCAGCTCCCGAGGTATCATTCTTTGCTATCGGAGCTAGTGTGCGACCATAACTATCCGGCACTTGGTGATGAAAAATTTAACTAACCATCGCGAAGTCTCTCTGAAGTCAATTACTTAACCACTTCAATACTGCAAGGCCACTGGTGGCCGCTACGTAGGCGCACCATCAATACCGTAAGGCCGCTTTGCATTTAACCCTCCCTTCCCTGTGATGGGTATCTTCTACACGTTGCTTCTAATAACCATCAATATCTCTATATATTTAATAAATACAAGGTTAAGATTTTAGGTATTCCTCCATTATATATTTACACATTGATTAAAAAAATAATATTAATGATAATCAGAATTCATCGGGTACATCGGAGGTATTTTGTGAACATCGGAAACAAAATTCGTAGCGCTGAGTACGCGACACTATATTCGCATCTCACTCTTGCATATGTTCTAGCTCAATGTTCTCACTCTCGGCCGTCCCGCCGCCGCCGGCAGTCGCTTTCGGGCTTCCAACCAGAGCGGGTCTATGCCCGTTCCGTCAGCGTTGCCAGATGTTTTTAGCAATTAAATCTCAATTATTATAATTTTAGACTTCAATTATAATTATATAAGAGGATTAGCTATGAATGTTCCTATTTTTCCGATTTAAAATCGCTAATTTTTTAACGCGTACTGACTACCCTACACCGGAACGCACGTTTTTATTTTAGCACCGTAAGCGAAAGGTTAAAAGATTCCAGTAGGAATTTAAACTTTTTTCTTTGTGTGGCTAGAGACATCTATGCACTATCTCTGCAAGGAAAATTAACCTTCTAACGTTGGACGATCTTATTGAAAAGGGGATTTTTGTAGAAGTCGAGCACTAGGGTTACCACTTATGGTGAGATTGATATAAAATATCAAAAGGACATCACTTGAAAGAATTAAATTTCAAGTGATAATAGACAAGAACTGATACAACATACTTTGATTTTTTAACGTTTGCTTTCAATAAATATTTTTTTTATAAAAATTTAAAAATTATATTTATTTATGCTTGTGACAAGTTCCAGTTCCATGCTTCGCTTCGATACATAAGGGTCGGTCGAAGAACACCATTGTGCACTGCTCTTTCTAGCTTTTTCGAATAGGTTTTTGTTTGCGATGACAACTTTAAGTGCACCATTCACTTTGTTGCCTGCCCCAATATTTCTTTCAATATCCCTCTCCACTCGCCCATCTCTTGTAAACATACTACCTAAATATACGAACTCAACTACTTGCTCCAAATTTTCACCATTCACGCTAATGTTGCAATGACTGTCATGATTTCTTCTTTTTAAAAAAATCATTACCTTAGACTTATTAACATTCATCATCAGATCATTTCGCATGCATACCTCATACATACAATTCACCAGGACTTGTAGTTCATGCTCGTTGTCTGCAAGTAGGACAGCGTCATCCGCATACAAGATACAGCTTACTGACACTCCGCTCATTTTGGCACCTACATCCAACCCTTTCATATCTTTCATACATTTGTCCATATACAGATTAAATAACCACGGGGATATTACGAAACCCTGTTTGACACCTTTATTGATATCAAACCAAGCTGTAAGATCTCCATTTACTCTGACACTAGCAGTTTGCTTTCCGTGTATAGCGACTTAATTGCCGTGATCAGTTTTGTACTTATTCCATATTCAGACAGTATTTTCCACAACTTTTCTCTATTAACGTAATGTTTTTTTTATATGTATACATTAGTCTTTTTTGTTTAGTTTTTATTATATATTTACACCTGAAGATGGAGGTATCCTCCGAAACGTGTCGTTTTTTTAAAAATATTTTGTGGATAATAAACAAAGTTATTTTCAATTTAATTGAAAATGACTTAGTTAATTCTTTAGCTTTAAATAAGTGCTCCAAATTTTCACCATTCACGCTAATGTTGCAGACTTTGGACTTATTTACATTCATCATCACTTATTTTTTAAGATTGTTATTTAGTAAGTACCAAGATGTCTTTAGTAGCAGCATTGTTGCTTATACTGAAAGGCTATTGGTCCATATTCTTTACGTGTACACAAGATGGATATCATCAATATCGGTTTTAACCAGTTTTCCGCTCATGTGGAATCATTAGACATTCTCGCGCCTGTTTTTTCACCAATTCAGTAAAAACTAGTTGGGTGTTGACTCTGACATTCCATTGATGAGTGAATTATATTAATTATTTATATTCCATGGAATTATTATATTATTTTACAGTCTATCTTGAAAAATCAACCGAAAAAAGCTAAATACAATTATTCACACCAGTCAATTTCAAGAGGTAAATTACAACAACAACATTGGTGCTACAGTCCACTTTGAAATAGTACCACTTGCGGTCGTGCTATTTGCGGTCAGAACAAATATCGTCCCACTTGCGGTCAATCGATATTATTAAAAAAAAAATGTTGCGTGACCCCACTTGCGGTCAAAGAATATTTGATAATTTCTAATAAAATTATTTGTCTTTTTCTTTTTTATATAATTTGTATATACAACAACATTAAAATTACATAACAGACATGTTTCGGACAACCAGTCCTTCTTCAGTGATACATATTTAAAATATTATAAAATTGTTTACTGATATGATCTGTCAAAATTGATGATATTAGTAAAGAATTTTATAATATTTTAAATTTGTGTCTTTATAATATACTCGTATATCACTGAAGAAGGACTGGTTGTCCGAAACATGTTTGATATGCAATTTTAAAAGTGTTGTATATACAAAGTAATACATAATAGTGTTGTATGTTAGAGAGTCGAATTAAAATATAAGAAGTGAATGCAGTAAGAATGAACATGTTACGAACAAAATAATGAAAGGAACATTAAGATGATTTGGAAACATGGAAAGAATGCATGAAGAAATAACAACAACAAACCATCACGCCGTTTCCACGCTGGGGTAGGCAGAGAGAATGGACGGCCACACTACTCTATCCTGACATACCTCTCTTGATTCCTCCACATTCATACAGCGAGTCATACACGCACGTCGTTTCTTCCAGCTTCTAACATGACCAACCTTTAAAATTGGATTAATTTGGTCATGCCATGTTTACCTCGGGGTAACTCGACTTCTTACTCCTTTTACATCGTTAACGTATATATTTTTTTATCCATTCTTTCTTCACCCATGCGCTCCATATGTCAGCACCAACCCAGCGATCCTTGATCCTTGATGATATTATATAAATCAAAAATAAGTTATTTGAGGTAGGACGAAAGAAAATCTTTCAAAAAAAAATATACTCTTACAAATTGTTTATAAATGATTCTACATATTTCAAGGTGACTAATGATTCTAAGTATTGTATATAAAATAAAATCCAAAAATCGTTTGATAATGCCTTAGAAAGGCGAAACATGGCATTCCCATAAAATATAATAAAATTTCTAGAAAATTGACGTTAATTATTTAATATGGAGTTTTACATCATTGTTCAACAATCACTTTATTAACTCAAAAGACATTACAAATCGCAAAATGTTTAAGGCATCTAATGAGTACAGGTAAAACATTATAAAAATACAACAATATACCAGGAACGCATTGGAGATGGTTCGACATTAGGAAGATAAGATACTTTCTAAAGTCAAGAGTATTTGTCCCCTGAACGTACCTTCACTAATATGAAAGACGTCGATCACCGAGGATACCGCGTTCAGCAGACTAATTGTTCTTCCCGCCGGTGTCACCAGAGGTAGATTGGTTCTGGTGGCCGGTAGGTAAAACAATATGTGCTGTCTTAAGCTGTGTATTAAGATTGTTATTTACTATTTACGAAACCAGCAGTCCCGTAGTTAGTTAGTTTCCATAATAATATAGTTAAGATGAAGATATAATTAATAGTAAGAATACGAGCAGCGCTAGTTGGTCGTGTATAATGTGATGAACAATAAAAGGCACGTCTGCGGCGGTCGTTAAAGCGTCCGACGGCCACGATGTACGTACGTAGGAACCGAATTGGAGGATTTCCGGTTCCAAACATGAATGGAATACTTCACCTTGTTATGATAATGGTGATGATATTAAACGGACGTCGAATTATGCTCGTCCATTGTGCGCGCGCTCCGTCTTGATTCGCCAAAATTGTAAACTTACCTTCTGCAGCTGTTGTACTCTTTGGGGAAAATCTAACTAACCAACCATCACTCCGTTTTCACGAAGGAGTAGACAAAAATAATAGACTGACACACTTTAATTTCCTGCCATACTCTCGATTCCTCAACATTCACACATCGTGTCATGCACGCACAATTTTACTGCCGAGCCATAGAGGGCTCTCTCCGCTTATCCGAAGCTGTTAAAAGGCGCAGCGGCGCCTTTCGTCAGCTTCACTCGTGCTTGGCCCGTCCCCCGTCCATGCGGGACTTACTTACTTAAAAAAAAAAAATGTATATTTGCAACCAAGGGGGACCCAGACCACATTTAAGCTACGCTACTCTCCCTCGATGTCCCGCCGTTTTCCCGCACATTCTTCTCTGTGATACCATTTCTACGGCATTTATCTTACTTTCGTCCTTTTTTTCCCAGCTCCAAGCTACTTCCTTACATAAGGATTGGCACTAGAACTCCATTATGTGCTGCCATCTTTACTTTCGTGGATAATTAAAATCAATTAAACAATCATTACCCGGAAGGGTAAACAAATCGAGAGCATCGCAACGCTTATCTAGTCACCACAACGTGTCATGCACGTGCTTCGAATTTTCCAACTCCTAAAATGGCTTACATTCTAAATACGTTTTTTTTTGTCATGACGTATTTACTTTTGTTAATGATTTATTGCTTCATTCAAATCATTAACGTGTAATTTATCTACAATTGTTCATTCATGCATTTCCATTTGGCCATCCCTTCTTCATTCATAATGCTATCATCCGCTCCGCGTTCTTTCTTAACCCATCGCTTTACCTGAATAATTGTAATGCGTGCAAATTAACCCTTAACAGACGTAAGTCACCTCTCACGTGACA
This sequence comes from Lepidostoma basale, assembly GCA_022606425.2. NCBI lineage: Eukaryota > Metazoa > Arthropoda > Insecta > Trichoptera > Lepidostomatidae > Lepidostoma > Lepidostoma basale. The sequence goes on along the minus strand of JAHDVF020000739.1, from coordinate 895,038 downwards.
ACAGAACTTTGTCGCTGCGGTCGTATGGCACGTGTGAGGTGACACGATCAATCATGTTGAATCTTGTAGTCTGTGGAATCTAGGCGTAATTAATTTGTCAGTTGAATTGTATTACCAATGGAGCGATTAACACACACAGTGCCTTTTTAAAATAAAATATTGATAGAATAACATATACGAGTATAGAGTGTTTTGTTTAGAGGTTTGGTTTTTAAACTGGCAACATTGTTTCTACAGACTGTCAATTTGACAGTTGATTTGTAGTCAGTACGTTTTGCCATTTCACCCAGTTGCTCGATAAAGTTGTCGAAAATTGGACTTCACGATTGCGCTTCATTCGAGCTAGTCGTGGCGCTCATATGTCCAAAATCATATTTAATCAATAATGGCATAAAATTATAAAGCCAATACCATAGACATTATTTTAATGTGTTTTTTTTTCTTTTTGAATTTGTAAACCTCTTAAAAAACATCCTTATTCACATTGTTATATAAAGGTTGTTTTTTTGTAAGGTTTTTTGTACAGGTTTTTAGGGTGAAAACTACAAACCTATCCCTGCATTTGTTTCGAAGACATATTTTTTTACTAACTAACTAACTAACCATCACGCCGTCTCCACAAAGGGGTAGGCAGAAAGAATGGAGTGCCATACTTTTCTTTCCTGACATATTTCTCGCGATTCCTCAACATTCATACATCGTGTCATGCACGCGCGTCGATTTCTCTGACTCCTCACATGGCCGACATTCAATATTTGATTTATTTGATCGTGCCACGTTTTCCTCGGTCTTCCTCTATTTCTGGTTCCATTTACATCATTAACATATAATTTTTTTTACCATTCTTTCTTCATTCATTCTTTCCATATGTCCAAACCATCTTAATGACATATTTTTTTATAAGGATAAATTGTATCTCAGAGACGAAGATGTAAATTGTTTTCTGGGAACAGAATATGGTGGCCGAGGCGCTTACAGGACTGATGACCTGTCATTGGTTGGGTTGAGCGATCGTTTTATGTTTAACAACATTCCCCATTTCTCCCTTACGACCACCACGTCTGACAAATTTTTGAAATTTGTATATATGCCAGAATGCTGCGCTTATCTTCACATTTTTTAGTTCACTCTGCACTAGCGTCATCTATTAAGATTGGGAAGCATTAAGCGGAAAATCTTTATTAATGTACTGAGAAAAGCTCTGCAAATCATACAGTACTAGATTACGCCTGGAGATGTCTCTCCAATTTTTATGCCTTTTTTTTTAACAATAAGTCAGTAGATGTCGATAGATTGATGTTTCAGTGTTAAAAATGAAATTTTTATACGTTCCCGCGCTCCAGTTCAAAAATATCGAACGCGTAACGTCATCCCATGTAGAAGATAAAAATACCTTTCCCGGCGTTAACCAACAGTCGGCGTATACGGTAATAATACCCTTCCCGACTCGAGTGTGTTAAGACTTGCAGATTTTCCTTGACTTGCAAAGAAAATAAAGAATTTGAATAATAAATATCTGTAGGCAATATATGAATTTATAATAAATTATTATAAAATATATGAATTTGAATAATAAATGTATGTGTTCTTCTACCGACCCTTATGTATGGAAGCGAAGCATGGAACTGGCAAAAGAAGGATGAAAGTAGAATAAATGCGGTAGAAATGAGATCTCTTAGACGAATGTGTGGATACTCTGTGTATGATAGAGTGTCGAATGAAAATATAAGAAGTGAATGCGGTGTGAATGATGGTGTCATGAACAAAATAATGAAAGGATCATTAAGATGGTTTGGACATATGGAAAAAATGAATGAAGAAAGAATGGTAAAAAAAATATATGTTAATGATGTAAATGGAATCAGAAATAGAGGGAGACTGAGGAAAACGTGGCACGATCAAATAAATCAAATATTGAATGTCGGCCTTGTGAGGAGTCAGAGAAATCGACGCGCGTACATGACACGATGTATGAATGTTGAGGAAGCGAGAAAAATGTGTCAGGAAAGAAAAGTGTGGCTGTCCATTCTTTCTGCCTACCCCTTCGGGGAGACGGCGTGATGGTTAGTTAGTTAGTTAATATATGAATACTTAAGACAATTAAATGATAATAACGCTGAATCAATAATAGCTTTGTTCTCTCGTTAGTGTATGCAAACAGACATCTCATGACACATAACATCATTTTTCTTTGTTTATCCCCTGGACAAAGGACACACTCATTTCGCTTACACGGCCAAGTGCGTCGAACCCTTTATGTCAGGCGTGGACAACCTTTACTGCATCAAGGGCTAAATTATCATTCGATCATACAAAGGCTAACAACTCCAACAAACCATCGCGCTGTTTCTCCAGAAGGGTAGGCAGAGTGAATGGACCGCCCCACTATTCTACCCTGAAACATAAAGCAAGTCATATACGCACGTTGATTCATCAAACTTCTCAATCAAATCATTCAAATCGAATCAATTTATTTTCTCAAAATATATTACAAACAACAATTATAATTTAAGGCATCTATTGAGAACAGGTAAAACATAAAAATATATATAATACCAGGAACGCATGAGAGATGGTTCGAGATTAGGATTACAAGATACTCTCTCAAGTCAAGAGTATTTGTCTTAAAATAATTTTTTTTTTTTAATGTATACAACAGGTCGTTTGAACCCAATCACTGTATACAATTTATTATATTGATATACAGACATGTGATAGGTAGCCAATCTATCGCCATTTTATTGTCACGTGAATTCTACACCAGACCAAAGACAGTGTGACAATCACACTGCCATCGCCGGGAATCGAACCCGGGACCTTCGGAATGGAAGTCAGAGCTCTTACCACTCTGCCACGAAGGTCGTCTGAACGTACTTTCACGAATATGAAAGACGTCGATCTCCGAAGCGATCAGCATATTCAGCAGTTTGATTGCTCTACCTACCGGCATCATCAGAGGCAGGTTGGTTTTGCATGCTGGGAGATAAATCAGTCTGTGCTGACGCTGTCGAAGATAACCATCCGGAACATAAAAATGGATAGCCTTCAAGATGACGGAATTCTCAAATTTTCCCCTGATAAGTCTGAAGAAATGGGTAAGTGTGCACCCATCCCTTCTTATCTGTAAACTATTGGTCCCCAGCATGCCCAAGAGGAATGCAGTGGGATAAAGCCACGGATAGCTACCAAACTCCCTCATGTAGAGATATCTCAGAAATCTTTTCTGAACCCTCTCTAACACGAGCGAGTATCTCGCCTCGTGGGGACTCCATATCACCGAGCCACACTCGAGCCGGCTCCGGACCAATGAGTTATACAAAATTCGCAAAACATAGGGATTCTTGAAAACTCTACCAGTTCGGAGAATAAATCCCAACATTTTCAGTGCAAATCTACATATGCGACCTAACATAGGCGACCTTTAAAATTTGATTATTTTGTTCACATGTCCAACGTAGTGATCCTCAGCATACGAAATTCTGTCGTACATCATTTTCCTACACTTATCCTTCTTCTGCCAGTTCCAGGATTATGGTAGTTATGGTAGTTAGAGTATGGTAGTTATCCATGGCTCTATTCTACATAATTTCTTTTGGGAATTCCCGAAACCAATTTCTTTAGAGCTTCGAAGAGATGGGCATCTCATAATCCATTTCTTTAAATTAATCAGGGTATATTTCGATAACTCGGCCGTGCTAGAGGGTGTTGGTCTTTTTGTCCCTGATAGATTACTCCGACAGCGACAGCACATATTGTTTTGCCTACAGGCCACCATAACCAATCTGCCTCTGATGACACCGGTGGGAAGAGCAATTAGTCTGCTGAACGCGGTCTCCTCGTAGATTGATGTCTTTCATATAAGTGACGGTACGTTCAGGGGACAAATACTCTTGACTTTAGAAAGTATATTGTCTTCCTAATGCCGAACCATCTCTAATGCATTCCTGGTATTATGTTTTATTTTTATAATATTTTACCTTTACTCAATAGATTCCTTAAACATTTAGCTGTTTGTAATTCTTTTGAGTAAATAAATTGATTTGATCTGATTTACCTTATTATATTATTTTATATTACTAAAAATCACCCCGTCTCTTTGAAGGGGTAGGCAGAAATAATGGTCCGTCACACTGTTCTTCCCTGATATATTTCTCTCGCTTCCTCCTCCTCACGTGGCCGACGTTTAATTTTCGACTGATTTGACCATGCCAAGTTTTTCTCGGTCTTCCTCTTTTTCTTGTTACGTTTACACCATTACGACCTTCGTGGCCGAGTGGGAAGTGCTCTAACTGCCACCCCGAAGGTTCGATTCTCGGCGATGGCAGTGTGATTGTCATACTACCTTTGGTCTGGTGTATTATAGAATTCACGTGACAGTAAAATGGCGATAGATTAGCTACCTATCACATGTCAAAAGAATCAATAAGATACCTATACCCTTTACATCGACATGGCTCGCGCTGTAATGATGTAAAGAGCGATTTAACAAAATAATAATAATAATAATCATAATTAACCTCTACTTTTTTTACCATTCTTTCTTAATTCATTCTTTCCATGTGTCCAAACCATCTTAATGACCCTTTCATTATTTTGTTCATAACACCATCATTCGCTCCGCATTCACTTCTTATATTTTCATTCAACACTCTATCATACACAGAGTATCACTCATACGTCTAAGAGATCTAATTTCTACTGCATTTATTCTATTTTCATCCTTCTTTTGCCAGTTCCATGCTTCGCTTCCATACATAAGCGTCGATACATAAGGGTTCCATACCATCCTAATGACCCTTTCATAATTTTTTTCATAATACTTGGACATGGATCTTCTGGCTTACAGAGGTTCAGCTCATGTGGCTATTCCTCTTACGTCTGATGGGAACATTGTTGGAAGGTGATTTGGTGGATTGTTAGTTTATGCGGTGGCATGATTTGTGTGGCTCGGAGTGTTCCTCTGAAGGAGGATCGATTTTGGGCGCTTGTGGCGGCTGGAGGTGTTTGGGTCGTAATTTGAGAGGTATTTTATTGTGGGGTTAGGATGTGAAGGGAGTCCTTTGTAAAAACATTCGGCAAGTTTCAGAATGAATTCATCTATCATCGGGATTCCCGATTCTAGGTGCAGTTGCTATCTTTCTCTTTACTTTCTTTTTATCAGCAGTTTATATCAAATTTTGTCGCACAACGTTTTACCACACATTCGTCTAAAGGATATCATCTCTCTCGCATTTATTATGTTCATTGGAAAACTGACATTTCAGTATTTGCCACAGCTTCACCCGTGCCAGGAGCGGATATTCACTTTCCTTCCTAATATTAGATCAGCCAGGGCACGTGACGTGTCCGCTTTGGCTGCATAAAAAAAGATCCTTCGCTAATTCACGAATTACGCTTCGCAGAGATCCTGAAATAGTACACAATGCCAAACAAGGCGGGTGATGTGAATGGACAAAGATGTCTGGGCGAATCGAGTTGGAAACGAAACGAAATTCGTTTATTTGCTCGTGCGAGTGTAGTTACATACAGCGAGACAGTTAAAATTAAATTGTTGTATATACATCTGTAACGGTAATAGATCTGGATAAATATGGTCAACTATTGTATATATCGCACTGTGAGTGTAAAACCGAAACAAGTGCAAATATACAGTTTGGATAATATGGGAGTATAAAGACTTCATATTGCTTGGAAAAACTGTTTTTTTTTTTAATAAACCAATCATTTTCAGTTTAAAGTAATATACCTATAAACCGAACATCATTGGTTTATTAAAAAAAAAACAGTTTTTCCAAGCAATATGAAGTCTTTAAACTCCCATATCTCCAAACTGTATATTTGCACTTGTTTCGGTTTTACACTCACGGTGCGATATACTCGTAACAATTGGTCAACTATTGTATAAATATTTATATACTCGGCATTATCAAATGTGCTTATTATTTAATACATTATCAAAATTATTTTTTTAAATTAATTTTTTCTCGTTTGTTGCAGGAAAAGAACTCCTTACTGAACTACAACGTCTCCTGCATCCTCACCCTGCCTCCGTACCAGCGACAAGGATACGGCAGACTCCTTATAGACTTCAGTGAGTAGCTTACCAATACATTTGAAATAATAATTTTATCTTACAATTACTGAAAAAAATAAACTAAAGTCAAGTAATACGCTTTTCCAGACAAATTGATCGTTTACATACATTATTTCACTAATTACTGTTAGCGTCTTCTTATTGACGACAAATGGTAACAATTTAAACGAATACAATTTGAATAAAAATTAATAGAAATTGTGAAAATAAGGTGTCCAGTAGAACGTCGTTTATCCGTAGGTGTTCCGGATAATCAAACAGGGGCTAATTCTTTTAGTAAATTAATAATTATCAAACAGGGGCTTATTAGTTTTATCGTTTTTATAAAGAATTTTGACAGGTGTAAAAACAAATTTTTCATTTGTTCCAATGACTATTTGAATAATTTCTTCAATATTATTTTTAAGTTCTTGCTGGTTAAGTGCCTAATTACTGCTAATTTAAAAAACGGTGGATACGTGTAACATAAATTAAATAACCACAAAAGTCCGGATCGTCCATGTCAACATATGCAACATCGAAAAAAACATTATGTGTTATTACATTATGTGCTAAATTAAAAAACCGGTGGATTCGTGGAACATAAATTAAATAGTCAATATGTGCACCATCTAAAAAGAACATTTTGTGTTAAATTATTTTATTTTGTTATTTTATTTTATATCATTGTATTTTATATTATTCGTTTTAGATTTATTTTGTGGGTGTTGAACGATCGATGTGCGCGGGAGATGCCTATTGGTGGCGATGAGGTTCGCAACCCATCACACCGCGTCTCCCGCGGGGCGAAAAGAGAAGGATGGAGTGCCGCATCAGTAAAAGTGTGACAGTCCATTCTTTCTGCCTACCCTTTCGGGGAGACGGCGTGATGGTTAGTTAGTTAGGTACTAGTGCACCATCTAAAATAAGATTTTGTGTTATATTATTTTTATTTCATTATATTATTTAATATCATTGTATTTTATCTTATTTGTTTACGATTTATTTTGTATCGAAGTGTGCGCGGGAGATTGGTGGCGATGAGGTTCGCAACCCATCACACCGCGTCTCTCGCGGGGGCGAAAAGAGAAGGATGTAGTGCCACATCGGTTAAAGTGTGGCAGTCCATTTTTTCGGCCTATCCCTTCGGGAGACGGCGTGATGGTTAGTTAGTTAGTTAAAAGATGATCACATACGTCGAAGAAGCGCGAGATATATGTCATGATAGAATAATGTGGCGATCCATCCTCTCTGCCTCCGGGGAAACAGCGTGATAGTTAGTTAGTTAGTTAGTTACCAGTCGCCAGAACCGACTTGCCTCTGGTGACACTTCTGTAATGTTGTATTTAGTATCGGCTAGCTCTAGTTGGGATTCAGTGACGGCCCTCTGCAGGACGCAGTAAATCACTTCTGCCATAGCGTTATTTTACGAGTATCCATCTTGTCGCGTCTGTGCGGCCGTGACACCGCCCCGCACCCATTGACCCTTCGCATAGTCCACCGATTATATTATCCACCATGGACAGCCATACGCGCGTGACGTCAGAATTTTGTGCGTTGTTATTTTTATCCTTACACTAACTATCACGCCGTCTTGCCGAAGGGATAGGCAGAAAGAAAAAACCGGCACATTTTTCTTTCCTTTCATACCAACATTCACACTTTTATTCGCACTGCGTTCACTTCATATACGAGTATATATTTTTTATAAAGACCAACACTAAGGATTTAAATCAGAGGTTCCCAATTTTTTTGTCCCGTAGGCCCCTTGCCGATTTCTTTTTTGTGTAGAATTTGTTGGCGACCTTTTTTTTTAGCTCATCTGGGAAAATCGAATGTCCGATCTTAGCCAAATGAGCTAAAAAAAAGGTCGCCAACGATTTTGTCGTCCGATTTTCCCAAGTGAGCTAAAAAAAAAAGGTCGCCAACGAATTCGATATCCGTTTTGTGTTTCAATAGTTTCGGCTTCAATTTAGTTGAACCATCTCGTGGACCCCATTTACACCTCCTGGACCCCCAATTTTTTTACAATTGTCGTAGACCCTTTGCAAGTTAGCGTAGACCCCTGGGGGTCTATATAGACCACTTTGTGGATAAATCAGCGGTATTAGAATTTATTTGACAAACTTCAATATGCGCAGAAAATAGTACATTATTATGAAGAATGAATCTGGTCGTGTCCAGGCTTGAACCCATGTCCCATGGATCAAAAGCCTAGCGTTCTATTCTTTAGACACTATCCTATTATACAGATTTACCATACAAGAGATTTCTACTGCATTTATTCTACTTTCTCCTTTCTTTTATCAGATAAATACCTTTTACCTTCTTCCAAACATAAGGGTCGGTACAAGAACACCATTTTGTACTGCCATCTTAGCTTTTTGGATAAACTTTTGTTTGCGATGACAGCTTTAATTGCACCCTTCACTTTGTTGCCTGTCACAACATTTCTTTCAATATCCATCTCCGCAAGCCAATCCTTTATTAAAATACTTTTTTATCTGTGGAAGTAAAGCATGAAACTGGCGAAAGATGGATGAAAGCAGAATAAACGCATTAGAAATTGGATCTCTTAGACGAATGTATGTATAATCTGTGTATGATATTGTCGAATGAAAATATAAGAAGTGAATGCAGTGCGAATGAAAATGTTATGAACAAAATAATGAAAGGGACATTAAGATGGTTTAGAGACATGGAAAGAATGACTGAAGAAAGAATGTTAATAAAAGTAATTAATACGAATGAAAACGTCAGTTTTATTATATTTTATCGGAATGACATGTTTCGCCCTTCTAAGGCATTATCCAATGTCTTCGTATTAATTATTTAATATGAAATTTATATGATTTCAAGAAACAATAAATAAGTAATTAAAGTATATATTAACGATGTAAACGGAACTAGAAATAGAGGAAGACCGAGAAAAAGTGTCAAATAAATTAAATATTTAATGTCGGACACGTGAGGAGTCGGAAAATTCGACGTGTTTGCATGACACGATGTATGAATGTTGAGGAAGCGAGAGAAGTGTGTCTGGAAATAACAGTGTGTCGGTCCATTTTTTCTGCCCATCCCTCGGTGTTGGTTAGTTAGTTAGAATTAATTTTTGTTTTCGTTCATCAGATATTTCGAGAATTCAGGAGCAATATTCTCCAAGACGGTGATAATAATAATTGCATTATTCACCCTGGAGAGCATCAGACCACAGACAACCCCCTCGCTGCCTCTTCGGCGCTTCCCACCCCCTTGCCACCAATGCAAAAGACTACCCACCCCTTATCAAAGGCGAGCGATCCTTGTAAACACACACATGTATAACGCATAGCGAAATCGAAAAATAAATAGTATAAAAATAAAAATTCATAATATTTATTAAAAAAAAACAGTGGATACGTGGAGTATAAAATTATATAAAATTAACTTATTGAACGCTAAGGCATTAACTCTGAGGAATTCCATAGTAATATACTTAGGAAATTGAAAATAACTTTGTTTAATCCACAAAATATTTAAAAAAACACGACATGTTTCGGAGGATACCTGAAGGTGGAAGTATCCTCCGAAACATGTCGTGTTTTTTAATATATTTTTTAAATATTTGTGGATTAAACCAAGTTTTTTTCAATTTCCTAAGTATATAAAATTACATTCAAAGTTCAAAAATTGATAACATTTGGAAGTTCTTGCTTAGAGTTGAATTGTTTTTGGTGCCTAATTACAGTTATTGAAAAGATCGGTGGATACGTGAATATAAATTAAATAAACACAAAAGTCTGGATTGTCCAGCTGACATCTAATGCACAATCTAAAATAAGATTTTTTGTTATATTATTTTTATTTCGTTGTATTATTTAATATCATTTTATTTTATATTATTTGTTTGAGATTTATTCTGTGGACGTTGGACGATCGAAGTCTGCGCGTTGGTGATGAGGTTCGCGATCCATCACACCGCATCTCAGTCCATTCTTTCTGCCTATCCCTTCGGGAGACGGCGTGATGGTTAGTTAGTTAGTTTGTTAAAAGATGATCACTCCAATGAGAGTTTGAGAGTCTGACACATTTATGGCAACACTGTTGACAGACCCATATGATTTCTGAATATGGCGGCAACCAGTTAGTTATTTTTACATTTTTAAACTTTCGTATGAAGCACTTTGACATTATTAAATAAAATAATGAAACACTTTTATAAATTTGTATTAACACCACTTTATTTGGTAACACCAACCGGTTTCGCTCCCGCCGGAGCCTCGTCAGGGTGAGAGAGTAAACTAAATATAAAATCAGAGAACAACCTATGAAGAAATAAACATAATGTGGAGTGGAGAAAGATTGGGGGGAGGAGAAAGTGGGCGCGGACGAGTAGACTGCTAAAACGGTGAGTCATGCTCATTAGGAAAAAATCTCACCCGGGAGCGAAACCAGTTGGTGTTACCAAATAAAGTGGGGTTAATATAAATTACTAAATTTTTTTTTTTTTTTTTTTTCATTCTTCGCGGTTGAGGATGATCGCGCCACTACTGCGAATCTATAAAAAAATTCTGGTGTATAAGTTATTTTGCGCCAGCTTATATAATGTTTCGGTGTATTAAAATAAGATTAAAACAGGTGAACGTACAGCGACCCCCGCGGTCGCGCGGTGTACCACCGCTGGTGCAGGGGTTTGAAAGTCGTTGCACGCGTGGGTCTCGCGGGGCCGCCGCTGCACTTACGTGGATTGTTAAGAATTAGCCGGTCATAAGTCAAATTTCAAAATCGATGTTAAAAATACCAAAAAAATCCTAGATCCAAAGAAATGTCCCAGTAACAATAATTGACCATCCCCAACCACGAACCTTTGACCGTGTGCGCGCGCAGGTGGTTGAAACTTGTCCGCCTAACGAAGTGCACGTCGTCATTGTTCTTAGCGCTCTCAGTGTAAACATTAAACAAGGAGAATTTTGCCTTGTCCACCTAATATTTCGAAGTTATCGTTATGGATTCGAATAATTCAGGTAATAATCAATATTTGTTGATGTGTTCAACATACTTTAAAAGTTATTTTATATTATTTGTAGAACTTCAAAAAAAGGTGGTCTAGTAATGAAATTTTTACTTAATTTTCAAGTTTACAAGACATTTTGTTATATTATCGCGTCCTATCGCGTAATGTTTGTTCCTGTACTGAATACTTCTTATATTTGACTAATTAATGACATAAAATTTGGCTGCGGATAGCTGCGGTTGACCAAATAACAGTTATTTTTTTTAAAAGGATGACATGACTTTTTTTAACAACTTTTTCTTAAAATGTAATAAAGTGTGATTTTCTCAATTTTAGGTATATCTGGTACATCGGGTACAAAAACCGTAAGCCGTAATTATCTTTACGATCAAATGCAGCAGCAAGATTTACCTAATTTAGATGAAAAAATTAAATATCTAAAAAATCACCTATTGTCCTGTTGTGGTGACACTCCAGATAATCTAAGCAGTTTCAAACAAAGATTTGCATATTTTAAAACATCAATGAAAGAAAAATGGTCGAAAGCCCATAGAAAAGAAGCAATGTTTCTTAAAACTAATGAAAAGTGGTTAGGAGGAACATTTGAACTTTCAACAAACAAGCAAACTCGACCAGGTTGGCCTTCTAAAGCATTTGAAGATTCTAGTGAGAAGACTAAAAGAAAAAAACGGAGGAAATACCTTATTCGCTTAATAAAGAAGTAATCGTTCATGCAGCGCAAACAACATTACAGGCTCGAGGAAAAGGGGATGCTTCGAAAATACTACGGAAAATATAACGATTTGATGAATATGCCATGGCAACTGCGAAATTGTATGTCGAGTTATATACTTGGCACCCAATGTCTCCGACCTTGCATAAAATATTGATTCATGGTGCAGCTGTAATTGAAAATGCCTTATTACCCATAGGACAGTTGTCGGAAGAGGCAGCAGAAGCCAGAAATAAGCACTTTCGATTATACCGCGAAAACTACGCAAGAAATTTCTCGAGAGAGGAATGCAACCTTGATATTTATAATAGATTATTATCAAGTTCAGATCCACTATTAAGTAGCATGAAACAAACAAAAAAAAACGATCAAACCAGGTTAATTTTGCCCTGAAACAATGAATATGTTACTACCAGCTGTACCGAATACCGAATCCGATATTTCAGACATGGATTAAAATTTGTCCATTAATGTATAAACATATTTAAAATACTTATTTGCACCAAAATTATTAATCTGTAACTAGATTTTTTTTTGTTTGTAAAATTTGTAATAAAAAAAATTTTTTCCTCGAGATTTAGTATTTTTTTATATTTTTGGGTGGGAAAAATAATTTTTTTTTACTAAGGACAATTTTTTACGATAATATTTATGATTTGAAGTCAAAATACACCGTAAAATAATTTTGACCGCCTAAATCATTCAAATCCACCTATGTGCGCTGGTCACACTCCGTGCACCGGGGCCGAGCCCGGAGTGCGCGCGGCGAGCACTGCGCATGGATAAGTTTATTAATTTGATTGTCACGCTTTATAATCTCCGCAATCGCTAATTGCGATTTACAATAAGCCCGCTCTTGCTTTAACAATTAATTCGCTCCGAACCCTCTGCAGTGGGAATTCGTTAAGCGAGAACCCGTTTCGTATCTTCTTGTTTCCGTTTCCCTGACGCTAACTACGCTTGAGAGAAAGCCTATATTTCATAAATCGCGTGAAACCGCCTCTCCACAGTTACGCGGCCCATCCATCCATTAAGGGGTTACACCGCTGTAAATGGCTAAAAATAAGCGTTTTTATCAGATTATATAAATGCTTTATAATTTAAACATTTATACTTTGTTCTACTATACTTTTAAACCGATCGTTTTTTAAGCGGTCACATTTAGATTTTTAGATTTAAAACACGTCTTAATGCGCCCTTGAGGTGATTACATCACAAAAACGGCGCTTTAAAAGTTAGCATATTATTATTATTATTATTATTATTATTCGTATACCGTGGACCGATAGGGTCAGTAATGCAGACGTACTTCAGAGAGCCAATAGAGAGCTGTTGTCAAGTGTGAAAATTAGACAGGTCTCATATTTGGGTCATTATTAATAATTATTGTTAAAATTTAAAACACTGTTATAATATCACAATTTCTTTTTATTCACTGAGAGTGTCTCGGCAGCTGTTTCGCCAACATTGGTTGGTCTGATGGGACAGCTGTTTCGCCAACATTGGTTGGCGAAACAGCTGTCGCGACACTCTCAGTGAATAAAAAGAAATTGTGATATTGTAACAGTGTTTTAAATTTTAACAGTAATGTTGAAGTAACATAGTGTTTCGGCCAAAACAATGGACTATTTTTTTAACTATTGTTTTCTGAAATAGGTACCTCACGGCCGCCCTCCTTGTCTGCTTTTATTTATATCTAAAAATAAAAAATTTCATATCATCCAATTTTATGTAGTTCTGAGTGTAATGGAATCTTTCAGTTCAATTTTCATCCCCTTCGCGAAGTCCCGAAATATGTGAATTTTTGCACACGTAAAAAAATGATTACAATACATAAAATAACAAAAATTAACAAATTTTAAATATTAATTTGCCAATATATGGAACCCTTATTTATGGAAGCGAAGCATGGAACTTGCAGAAGAAAGATGAGAGCAGAATAAATGCGGTAGAGATGAGACGATTTTATAGTACATTTAGATGTTACCTATAAAATTCATTCTCGTATCTTCAGATAATTAAAATATTTTCGAAATCCGATTTCGACAGACTGAAATATAATATTATAAAGGGTATTTCACAATCGACGTGGATCCCGCCTCGCCTCTCGCATACCCCTTCCAGCCGCGGTGCAGTCACCCCTCCAACCCCTCCCCGCCCGCCGAAAGAGTTCGTTGAACTGTCTGGGTCCCCCCTAGGTATAACGCAGACTCCCCCCCCCCCCCGAATGCACGCCGCTAATTGAATCCCCCCCCCTCTCTAGACTCAAAAAGGAGTCTGCGGGTCCGCGTCTTTGAATTTGAAAATGGAATTTTTTATTTTTTGTTTTAACTTTGATAAATGATTCTTAATTCACTTAAAGTAACTGTCTAACCATTGCGGTGTTCCACTGAAGGGGTAGCCAGAACATATTGGCTACCATTCTGTCTGCTATCCTTACATGTCTCTCTAGGGTATATTCATACGCCTTGATGCGCACACTGGTCAATTGTTCCATTTGCTACCTTTTTAAAATTGATTAATTCTTATGGAAATCAGGCATAGAACTGGCAGTAGATTGATGATAGCAGAATAAATGCGGTAGAGATTAGAACCATAAGATGTATTTATGCAAAAATGACGAATTATATTTTTTTTTTCATATCATCATCGCCGTTTCCTCGGAGGGGTAGGCAGAGAGGATGAACCGCCAAACCTTTCTGTCCTGACATACCTCTCTAGCTTCCTCCACATTCATACAACGTAACATGCATGCTCGTTGATTTTTCGGACTTTTTCAGTATTTTTACTTTCATTATTTGATTAATTTGGTCATGCTATGCTTTCCTAGGTCTTCCACGGCTTCTTTTTCCACTCACACTGCTTGCATACAGCATTTTAACATTTCTTCTTTCGACCATTCGTTCCATATATCTAAACCATCTCAGGGATGCTTCTTTTAATTTGAATTCCTTTCCAAAAAAAAAATCCTTCGTTCAGGCACTAGATTAACTATTAAAGTATTTTTTTTTATTTGAATGATTTAACCCGTAAGAAGTTATAATGGTCACCGCATTATGGAACAGGGTCCAACAGATATGACGATAATTTCATATATAATATGTATACTTTTTTTTTCAAATTTGGGTTAAATCAAACATAATATAATAATTTTATATTGTTGGTTTTATAAAATAAATTAAATTACTGACAACATTTTGAGGGTTTCGAATTTTTAGAATAATAGTAATAATTATCAAGTTGTTTGCACGCGCACGGGTCCAGTGTAACTGATGACGGCGGCCGGGCATCCGAGTGACACGTACCGAGCCAGCCCCTAAAACAAATATTTTGTATCATTCTCAGATAGAAAGTTACACAATTCCAATGTTCATAAAAAAACATTGAATCCTCGCCCCAGTATACCGCTATACTAAATACGAGGGAGAAAAAAAATGCTTGTATTTTGACACTAAACTGATGAAGAAGAAAAATGTCGAATGGTATTCGACGTAGGACTCACTGGAATAAAGTCGATGTCGAATGTCATTCGACATAGGTCCGGAAAGGGTTAAGGTGGCAATATTGTTGTAAAATCTCGTTTTATATAATGTATGCTGCTGGCAGAAATCGTCCCGAGCCCCCCGGTCGATCCACCCCACCCCGTGCGTTGTAAATCTCTCGCATTCGTTTTGAAATGCGACAGATAAAAAAAACGAACATAGATAAAGCTGTGGAATATTTCTTCGGCACCTAACCTAACCTAACCTCTGCGGTGCATCGCCCCGCGGTGCAACGACCTCTCGCGGATCGTAAAGAAATAATCGGCCATTCGGAGATCTCTCAGTCCACAATATGTCAGGCCGCGAGGCTGGGCGTGGGAGATACCTGCAACGGGCGTCGGGACGCCTCCTTCCCCCGGAGAGGGCTAGACAACCTTTTCCATGCTCTATCACTTGTTATTTTATATATTTATATAAAAAAAGTAACCGTCCCTCGTGCATGGAAGTGAAGCTTGGAGCTGGCAAAAAAAGGATGAAAGCAGGATAAACGCCGTAGAAATGAGATCACTAAGAAGAATGTGCGCGAAAACGTTGTATGATAGAATACCGAACGATGAAATAAGAAATAAATGTTAGGCAGATGACTGCATCATGAATAGAATTAAAAAAAGATCCCTGAGATGGTTTGGACATATGGAACGAATAGATGAGAGTAAAATGGTTAAAAAGTTGTACACAAGCAGCGTGAGTGGAAAAAGAAGTCGAGGACGACCGAGGAAAACATGGCATGACTAAATTAATCAATTATTAAAAGACGGTCACATTCGAAGTCGGAATAATCGACGTGCGTGCATGGTACGATGTATGAATGTAGAGGAAGCCCGAGAGGTATGCCAGGATAGGCCATTGTGGCGATCCATCCTCTCTGCCTACCCCTCCGGGGAAATGGCGTGATGGCTAGTTAGTTAGTTAGTTAAGTAACCATCACACCGTATACGTAATCTAAGGTATTTACTGAGATCTCCCGATTGTTTGCCCATCATGAATTCTTAAGATAAATAAATCAAAATATCAAAAGAGCCGCTCAGATGTAAACTGATCATCGATAACACACCTATTGAGCAAGTCATGCGATTCACTTACCTAGACATAGAGATCGGTAGCTACAGTGACCTATATGACGAGGTGCGAACACAAACCAACAAAGCGACAGCCGTGGCTGGCTGCTTGCATGACATCATATGGAGGAACAAATACATGCTAACCGAAAGTAATGTCAAGATATACAAGGCATGCATTCGTCCCATCATGACGTATGGAATAGAGGTCAGAGCCGATACCAATAGAACTATGAACCTTCTTAGAGTAATGCGAACCCTACGCTCCATCGCAGGCAAAACCCTCAGAGATTGGATCAGAAATGAAACGATATTGTCTGTCTGTGGGGTTGAGGACATAGTGAGATTGGGAAGAAACAGAAGGCGCTTTTGGAGAGACCACGTAGACCGCTTGGAGAATACAAGAATTACAAAAAATTACCAGGAAGGCAGCCGAAGAGATGGAGAGATGGCTGGACATCATCATCCCAGGACAGCCCACCGTCACAAACAGGTCATACGATCTGAACTAAGAGAAATAATAATAAGAAGAAGTATTTTGTCTTATGATAAAACTTTAATTCACATTAAAACACGCTTATATTCAAATATTTAATGTACCTGTATACGACTATATGACTATATCGGTATTTAAACCCACTTACTCTGTACATTTATTCAGTTATTGATTCTCATGACATGTGATAGGTTGCTAATCAATCGCCATTTTTATTGTCTCGTGAATCCTACCAGACCAAAGACAGCGTGAGTTTTTTTTTTCACACTTTAAACGCTGGGAATCGAAGCGGGGTCTAATGGTGTGTCAGTTATAGCTGTTGCCACTCTGCCACGAAGGCCATTCTAATAATTTCATATGATTCCATCAATCGTGATGATCTACGTACGTGTACATAACTTCGATTCTTGTCGGTTTCGACCCTTGTTCATTAATTGTTTCCTAAATTTGTAATTTTTGTATGAAAATTATATAGAGTGCTAGGAATGCTTCCCTAGAACGGGTTACCCCAGTTGGGAGGTATTAAAACCAAATACTTGGTAAATGATCATTATTATATTATATTCTAGAGAAATACATCTCCCAACATCAAAGGTAGGCCATACCTGCCTTCGCACCCCTTTAAGAAGCTCTAAGACGCTACCGTCTAGACGAAAAGTAAATACAACAGAATTCTTTCGGCGATGGGTAGGTCTGGAGGGGGCGGGGTGCCCTGCCAGTCACGTGGTCCCGCCGTGTGCCCTCTGATTCCATTTGTTTCATCAGACAGTCCCTTGAACCCGCCCTCATACTCCTCGGGATTACTGTCTGGGATAAATCCCGCATTACTCCAAGCGCCTTTAAGCTGTCTTTTATTGAATCGACGTTTTTCTTCGATAATAATGTATGCACATATCTATAGAAAATCATCCCCATCATGACAAGTGTGATAATCCAAGATCAAGAAGTGTCTCATGCTCTACCGACTTAGCAATGTATCTGACACTTCTCTGCTGTTGCCGTTTTTCTTTGAATATAAGTCCCGGATGGATGGGGGACAGGTCCAGGGAATGTAGGAGCGAGGTTGAGGAAAAGGCGCCGTTACGCCCTATAACAACCTGGGGTATGTGTCGGGAGCTTCTTTGTTCTTTAAAAAAATCCAAGAAGATCGTGGCCAATCCTAGGGATTGGTTTGCAGCAAAGTCTATTAACACCTATTGCTGGTTCTTGGGATGCCATTTGGGGCTTTTTAATATGCTTGTTTCTTCTGGCATTCCATCATGTAACTGAATAAATTGATGTCAAAATGATGCACATCCCTTGGACAGATATAGTCAGCGACATAAATGTTCTCCAGAGAGCCAAAGCTGGTAGAGAATTTTTGACCTATATTAAGCATTCATTAAGGAACGCATTAGAGATGGTTTGACATTAGGAAGACAAGATACTTTCAAAAGTCGAGAGTATTTGTCCCCTGAACGTACCTTCATTAATATGAAAAACGTCGATCTCAGAGGAGACTGCGTTCAGCAGACTAATTACTCTTCTCACCGGTGTCACCAGAAGCAGATTGGTTCTAGCGGCCGGAAAACAATATGTGCTATCACTGTCGGAGATATCTATCAGGGACAAAAATACCAACACCCTCCAGCAGTTTTAACATATGCCTCAGAGATCTGGACACTTACAAAATGCGATGAAACGAAATAAAAGGAAATGAAAATCCT
The DNA here is from genome assembly GCA_022606425.2 of Lepidostoma basale. Taxonomy (NCBI): domain Eukaryota; kingdom Metazoa; phylum Arthropoda; class Insecta; order Trichoptera; family Lepidostomatidae; genus Lepidostoma; species Lepidostoma basale. The sequence continues at coordinate 876,437 of JAHDVF020000739.1, read as the reverse complement.
TCGCGGAATCTTCGGACCCATTAAGAATTGTCAGACCCACTTCGTATTCGAAAGATATATTATTTAAATATTATTTTCCATTGTACATCTTCATTCACTTCTTCAGCATCTCGCGCGGGTTATATACAAGTATACAGTGTCTCAGCTGTATGAAGGGCCGCGTACTACGGCCTGATGACTTCCGTGCTCTAGTGTCGTATCCGCAGTAGGGCGGGGGCGGTGGGCGGCGTGACGTCACGCCCATTCACCCGCCCCCGCCCCAGAGAGAGTCATCAATGATCCGCCCCATTCAGCTGATGACTTAGACGCCTGCCCCACTAAGACACTGTGCCGATGACTCGATCCACTATTTCGCTGCGTACACGGTACAGGGTTGATTCGTTTTAATGATGCCATATTGATATATAAATTATTTAATGTTTATTTATATACTAGTCTATCAAAAGATGTAAAAAAAACATTTAAATTAATTTCTTCTATGTTCGCCATACTTTGTGTTGTAGATGCTTTATTTCTCTTTTTCTTTTTTATATACTTTGTATATAGGTACAACATTAAAATAAATAAAAATTGAAATTACATTGACATGTTTCGGACAACCAGAGTCCTTCTTCAGTGATACATATCAGTGATCGTAATTGTAAGGTCTAGGGGACAGAAAGCTTGACTCCCTGATCCAGGGGACTTGGGTTCAAGTCTGGACACAACCAGTTCCTTCTTCATAATAATGAGCTATTTTCTGCTCATATTGAAGATAGTAAAATATATTCAAATGTCATTGATGATGTAATAAATCCTTGGTTTTAAAAAAAATTCCTGGTAGAAGTTTAATAATTTTTTTTTTATGCATATTTGTTTTAATCTGTATTATATTATACTTACATAATTGACTAAATAAATATATAGATATTCTACCTAACTGGGAGGACATTATATCAATCAACTAACTAACAGTCACGCTGTTTCTCCAAAGGGGTACGCGGTGGTTCGCTGTTCTTTCCGACAATATTTCTCTGATTTTCTTATTCTGTTCACATTTAAAATTTGATTGATTTGACCGTGCCACGTATTCCTCGATCTATTTGTATTTATGCTCTATACAAGACGTTAATGAATACTTTCTTCGTTATTCTTTCCATGTGTCAAAACCGTCAACTGTTTTATTAATTAATACGAATAAAATCGTACATATGTTTTCTAAATCTTTTATTATTTTTTATGGGAACGACTTGTTTCACCTTTTTAATTCATTATCAAATGTATTTTTTATTTTGATAATGCTTTAGAAAAAAGAGAAGCGAAACACATCATTCCCATAAAATATAATAAAACTTCTAGAAAACAAACGGTTATTTTCGTATTGATTTTTTAAAAATGGAGTTTTACATCTGTTTTCAAGAAACAATTAGCTGTTTTCATAAAATATTTTAAGACATTAAAATACCGGGGTAGTCTGGGAGTTACTGATATAAAAAGTAAGCTTGAAGAAATGCAGATGAGATGGTACGGGCATATAAAACGGAGACCACCAGACCACGCAGTAAATAGAGCTTTGTCTGTGAATCTTCCTCGTCACACATCCAGAGGAAGACCTAGGAACACGTGGATGATTCACTGCAATAGCTTCTTGCAGAGAAATGGCTTGAGTGAAGGCGATACTCAGAACTGTAAGAAGTACAGCCTGAGATCGAGAAGAGCCGACCCCAACAGCTAGCGATAGCGCCAGAAAGAAGAAGAATAAGAAGAAAATACCGTACCTATATAACTTATGAATGCTGTGGATAAACGAATAATTTCATAGATCCATTATTTTCAATCGCTTTGATAAAAACCTTTCAAATATGCGAAAGAACACCATTATTTTGGCGGCGTGAAAGAGAACAGCTGCATTGACCGGTCGTTGAACCCCGGCGCTCGCCTTCCCCGCCGGGCTACGACCGCACCCCCGGCGTAGCCGTACCGCCGTCGTAGCCTAGACTGCTACGCCCTCCGCGGGCACTTGACACCGCCGTGCTCAAGGCGGGTACTACGAACCGTAGTAAAATTATGCACTCTATCATAATGGAGCCAACGTTTTTTTTATATATGAAAATTTGTAAAAAATTCTGTGCTATTTTGTTGATTTTTATTTCAAACGCTGATATAAGGAAGGAATGTAGAGCGGAATAGAGTATTATGAACAAAATTAAATTAAGGATCACTGCGTTGGTTTGAATCCATGGAACGCGTGGGTGAATTGTTAAGAAAGTATACGTTCACGATGTAAATGGAGTGGAAAACCGAGGAAAACTTGACATGAATAATTTATAGATTTTTTATGAATTAAAACACTTTTTCCCCTTTTGTATAAATAAATAAACTCAAAATTGGATAAAACGGTGTTTTAATTAGATAATCCATTGCTTTGGCGAAAACACTTTGATAGTTTAACATTATTAACTGTTTAAATAAATAAAACTTTGTTATAAATATCACAATTGATTATATTTTGTCGCGACAGCTGTTTCGCTAACCTATGTTAGCATCGTCAGGTCTTACAATCAACTAAACTAATAGTTGATTGTAAGACCTGACGATGCTAACATCGGTTAGCAAAATAGTTGGCGCGACAAAATATAATCAATTGTCATATTTATTACATAGTTTTTTTTATTTAAAAATTAAATAGTGGTTTAATTCATAAAAAATAGTCATTGAACTCAACAGTGTTGACACCTTAAGTTTATTTAAAATTAACAATTAAATCAAATGTTCAATATCGCCCATGTAAGAAGTCGGAAGAATCGACGTGCTCGTGTGACTCGCTATATGAATGTGTCACCTCAATGGAAAGAGAAAAAGTAGAAAGTAGTTTGTCGAAGACGATACTGTAAGATACTGGCATCCCAATGATACTATGAATTACACTTTTATCTTAACAGACGTCTAAAACCTTCGACATTTGGATAACCTGTCACATGATTCGATTTAAACTGAAATAATCTTATGTATTATCATGATCGGTATCTGAATCTGATTCTCAGTTGATCATTTTACTAATTATTAAATGTAATCTAAGGTATTTACTGAGATCTCCCGATTGATTTGTCCATCTTGAATTCTTTAGATAAATATCAACATATTATGTCTGATGATAAAACTTCAATTCACGTTAAAACACATTTATATTCAAACAAACCATCACGCGGTTTCCCCGCAGGGGTAGGCAGAGAGAATTGACCGCCACACTACTCTATCCTGGCAAACCTCTCTAGCTTCCTCCACATTCATACAACGAGTCATACACGCACGTCGATTCCTCCGACTTCTAACATGACCAACCTTTGAAATTTCATTAATGTGGTCATGCCATGTTTTCCTCGGTCTGCCTCGACTCCGTACCCCATTTACATCATTAACGTATACTTTCTTAACCATTCTTTCTCCATCCATGCGTTCCATATGTCTGAACCAACGCAGCGATCCTTTCATAATTTTGTTCATAATAACTTCTTCCGCTCTACATTCCTTTCTTATATCAGCATTTGAGATTCTGTCGTATATCGTTCTACCACACATTCGTCTTAGAGATCTCATTCTACTTAATTGCTTCTTTTGCCAGTTCTATTTCTTGTTCCGTGTACATGGTTAAAAAATATTTTTTACCAGTATTTCATCATTCATTCTTTCCACGTGTCGGAACCATCTTATGGTAATTAATTATTTTATTATTTTATTCATAACACTTTCATTCGCACTGCATTCACTTCTTATATTTGCATTTGACACTCTATCATATACAGATTTATCATACATTCGTATTTGATATAAACCTATCCAAAAAAGCTAAAATGGCAGTCCACAATTATGTTCTTGTACCGACCCTTATGTATGGAAGCGAAGCATGGAACTGGCAAAAGAAGGATGAGAGTAGAATAATGCAGTAGAAATGAGATCTCTTGGACGAATGTGTGGATACTCTGTGAATGATGGGGTGTCGAATGAAAATATGAGAAGTGAATGCGGTGCGAATGATGGTGTTATGAACAAAGTAATGAAAGGATCATTAAGATGGTTTGGACAGTTAGCTAGTTTTTTCGTCTTAGATATATAATTTCTACTGCATTTATTCTACTTTCATCATTTTGACAGTTCCATGCTTCACTTCCATACGTGAAATTAATAAAATATTATATAATAAATGTGGTTTAATATAACTTATATAAAATAAAGGAGCATTAATAAATGTGGATGTATGGTTTTGCGAACAACGTTACATCGTTGCTTAGCATTTTAATTGACGACCTTCGTGGCCGAGTGGTAAGTGCATTGACTGCCACCCCGAAGGTTCCGGGTTCGATTCCCATCGAGGGCAATGTGATTGTCACACTCTCTTTGGTCTGGTGTAGAATTCACGTTACAATAAAATGGCGATAGATTAGCTACCTATCGCAGGTCACGAGAATCACTATGATAGCTACAAATACCCTTTACATCGATTTGGCTCATGCTGTCATGATGTAAAGAGCGATTCAACAAAATAATAATAATGTTTAAGACCCTTTGATTTCGGTGTATTTGTGTCGTCAACTTGCTTGTCCGTTGGGTTATTGTGTGTTTGAAAATTGCGAAGTATTACCCTTAAGCGAGTGCAGCATCAGTGGCCGCTGTAGCCCCCCTGGTGGTTGTCTCCACCCGCGGAGGGGTGGCGGCGAGACAGCCTTATCGATCCGTGGGGCCACCGCTGCACGGGGGGCGGGGTGGGGCGGTGTGGGCCGCGGGTGCACTGCCAAAGATATCAGACCATTATACGGCATTATACTTACGAATTTTCGCACGTATTATAAAAACGCTTGTCTGAAATGGCCTAAAACTTAAAAGAAAGTACGTGTATTCTTAGTACTTACATTACCTAGTTCATTGTTTTGGCCGAAACACTATGATACTAACATTATAACCTGTTAAATTAATAAACTTTGTCACAATTGTATTTTTATTTTACGCGACAGCTGTTTCATCAACCTATGTTGACATCATCAGGTCATCATCATCTTTTAAACCGATCGTTTTTTAAGCGGTCACATTTAGATTTAAAGCACGTCTTAATGCGCCCTTGAGGTGATTACATCACAAAAGCGGTGCTTTAAAAGTTAGCATATTATTATTATTATATTATTATTATCATCGGCCGTCTGCCACCCACTGCTTAATGTAGGTCTCTCCTAAAGCACGCCACCGCCCCCTATCCATTGTCGCTCCCATCCATCCATGTCCAGCAATCCTCTTCAGATCGTTGGTCCAGCGGGCAGGGGGACGTCCAACTCTACGGAATCCTGTACGCGGTCTCCACTCCAGAACCCGTCTTCCCCATCGGCTGTCGGTTCTCCGACAGATATGGCCAGCCCACCGCCACTTCAGCCCGCCTATCCGCAGAGCCACCTCAGTCACCTTGGTTTATTGTCGAATAAATTCGTTTCTAAATCTGTCTCTCAAGGTTATTTCAAACACGGCCCTTTCCATGGCGTGCTCGGCGATCTTGAATCGGTAGATTAGACCTTTTGTCAGTGACCACGTCATGGCTCCGTACGTCATGACTGGCAAGACGCACTGGTTGAAGACTTAAGTCTTGAGGCATTGTGGTATTTTGGAAGTGAGAACATGAAGTAATTTTCCAAAGGCCGCCCATTCCAACTGAATTCTTCGGTCGGCTTCTTTCTCGAAATTGTTTCGTCCTAATTGTATGATTTGGCCAAGATATGTGTATTTTTGTACCACTTTGAGAGCCAACCCATCGACGGTTACTGATCTGGGGATAATATCTTCATTATACATGACTTTCGTCTTGTCTAAATTCATCCCGAGATCATCATCAGGTGTTACAATAATATATTAAATGTTAAATTTTCGTGATTTTTCGAACCTTTATGTGTTCCTATGTCAATTTGAATAATTTCTTTGATATAATTTTGATGTTCTTGCTGGAGTTGAGCTAGGTACCTTATTCTTTTAATTAAAAGAACGGTTAGTTACTATTTATAGGAGAAAATATTAAAAGTTAAAAATTTAATAATTAAAAACTCGAATTGCGGTTGACTACATTTACAGCTCGGACAGATTTGCAAGTTCATCATATTTTTACGTACAATTAAGTTATAAGGAACTAGAGTAAAAATGTTTATAAGATACAGAGTAACATAATTGACAAAACTATAAACGATCCACAAAAAATGACAATGCACAATTACAAAAAAACATGTAACTACGGAGACATTAAAAAAAGGACGGCTTGAATGTAGTATAATTTTTAAAAATAAGTATATAGTTAAATAGTGTTATATAAGACAATATAGTGTTTAAATAGTGTTATATAATATATAAGTCAATTAATTTTAAGTTATACACTTTAGGATATGTGTTGCTTCCCTTAACTGCTCCCTAAATTTGTAAATTATATTATATATTGAAATTATATAGAGTACTAGGAATGCCTTCCTAGAACGGGTTTCCCCAGTTGGGAGGTATTAAAACCATGTACTTGGTAAATGATCAATAAATAAAGACACATTATAATATGAGCTGCAAATATAGTCCTTATAAGCTCGAAACTATTTTTGCAGACTGCAAATGTAGTCAACCGTACTATAGGGGGTTAAAGTCAACGAGGCGGAATCATTCATAGACCTGGTTAATGGGCGTTTTTTACCTCGCTAGGGCGGAGTACTCGTACTATCGCCACTGGAGTAAGCTACCAGCTGATGCCGCGAGTACTGGAATAGTGAAAAGTCTACCCAGCTCTTCCATGTACTCGTATACCCTTGTACATGCTAGCGCCTTTCATTAGAAGTAGATTTTTTTATGGACCCTTATGTATGGAAGCGAAGCATGGAACTGGCAAAAGAAGGGATGAAAGTAGAATAAATGCAGTAGAAATGAGATCTCTTAGAAGAATGTGTGGATACTCTGTGTATGATAGAGTGTCGAATGAAAATATAAGAAGTGAATGCGCTGCGAATGATGATGTCATGAACAAAATAATGAAAGGATCATTAAGATGGTTTGGACATGATGAAGAATGAATGAAGAAAGAATGGTAAAAAAATTATATGTTAACGATGTGAATGGAACTAGAAATAGAGAAAGACCGAGGAAAACGTGGCACGATCAAATAAATCAAATATTGAATGTCGGCCATGCGAGGAGTCAGAGAAATCGACGTGCGTGCATGACACGATGTATGAATGTTGAGGAAGCGAGAGAAATATGTCAGGAAAGAAAAGTGTGGCAGTCCATTATTTCTGCCTACCCTTTCGGGGAGACGGCGTGATGGTTAGTTAGTTAGTTATTATCAATTACGAAAGGCGGCGATGTTCGAAGTAGGAACAATCGACGAGCGTGCATGGCACGGTGTTAGAATGTAGAATACTCCATCTATCTAGAATCCATGCTCACATCGATAGAATACGTGGAGTTGCACTAAAAATGTTGGGATTTATTCTCCGAACTGGTAGAGTTTTCAGGAATCTCCATGTTTTGCAAATTTTGTATAACTCATTGGTCCGTAGCCGGCTCGAGTTAGGTTTGGTGATGTGGAGTCCCCACGAGGCGAGATACTCGCTCATGTTAGAGAGAGTTCAGAAAATATTTCTGAGATATCTGTAGAGACGTCTTGAACGTTAGTTTTTTTTAAAAATTAATTTTGGTTATTTTAAATTTAGAACTGGTATTTCACAGCACTATTGAAGGGTTCTAAATCTACCCTGAATCGCACGTTGACCGCATATGGCGATTTTGGTAAAACAGTGCGAACTATTTGAGTGTATTCACCCTTAATTTCAGCTCTCTCTCTATCGCCCGCCGGTAGGGGCGGCCGATCACCTGTCGCGATATACGGGGAGCCCACCGGTCACCCCCTATGAATTGGACATTATTTATACCCCTTAATTACACCCTTAGTGCCAGACTGTTAATTTAAAATCGATCTGTTTATTCGTGATGAGTTTAAGTGAATTATTTTGAAAAAAACAAGTAAATGAGAACTGACAGTAAGGTCAGAATATATAAAACCTGCGTAAGGCCTATACTGACATATAGCATTGATACCAGAGCGATTACCACAAGAACGAAGGCTAAAGTACGGGTGGCAGAGATGAGGACGCTGAGGATGAAAGCAGGAAGGATTATTCGAGATAGGGTGAGGAACACGGCCATCCGCGAGATCTGCAAGGTGGAGGATGTCGTGAGATGGGGCAGACAACGCAGAAGATACTGGAATGCACACGTGCAGAGGATGGATCCCACCAGAATCCCACACGTCGTGGCGCATCAGATTCCTGCCGGTTGCCGTCCCCCCGGAAGACCGCCAAAGATATGGAGAGATAGTTGGGGGTTAACCTCTCAAGAGAGGCCAGCCTGATTTCAGGAACATACCAAAGGTCTATAAGGAGAAGAAGAAGACGATTTTTTTTGGAAGGAGAATATTAAACATGGATCAATCAACTTTATTCATTAAATATTAAAAACAAAAAAAATTAATGTAATGTAATTTAAATACTGTAATTATGTAAAGAGCGATTCAACGAAATAATAATAATATTTTTCATCTTATCCAGTGCAAACGCCACTTTGGATGATTTTCGCATCTCCCATACCGAACGATTTCTCTGAAACTTTCGACGTTTAGTCTCCGTGGCAACAGTCCGACCCGCGCGTCTGCCACCCCCGGCTGTGCGGGTGGGGTGGGGGAGGATGACGTAACTAACCTAGGACAACTATCGGGAAGGGTGCGCCAGACGTCTGGGCCGCCCTCGATAGCTACGGCGTAGCGGCGTAGAGCTGCAGGGATGAAACGAATTCACAATGATGTTATCCGATATTTTATTTATATTAAATATTAATATTTTAAGATTACGATTTTTTATGAATCAAAACACTTTCTTCTACTTTTGAGTTTATTTTTCTTGACGTATTTCGAAGGTTTTACACCTTTATCTATAAAATGATTAATCAACGGTATTATGTATTCACGTAATTAACGGTACCTATTTTGTATAAACTACGAGTGACTTCAAGAGCCATGGAAAAGGCCATGTTAGCCTAAGAGACGGAGTCAGAAACGATACGGTGAGAGAAAAAACAAAGGTCACTGACATCATCCACCGGGTGGCGACTCTTAAATGGCAATGGGCAGGTTACGTAGTCAGAAGCTCAGACGAAAAATGGACAAGAAGACTGCTGACTTGAAGACCGTGGACAGCAAAGAGAAGTGCAGGGCAACTGCAACTACGGTGGAAGGATGATCTGATCAGACATGTCGGAATAACCTGGATGCAGTCTGCACAAGACGGTATGACATGGAAGCGAATGGAGGAGGCCTTTGTCCAGGAGTGGACGGGAATAGGCTGAAGAAGAAGAATTAACGGTATATATTGTTCTCCGAGTGATGAATGTGTAGAGAAAAATAAACTCAAAGTGGAAAACCACTTTTAATTCATGACAATTCGTCGTTATAAATTTCCACAGTGTTACAATAAGACTTTTTTATTATACATTTTTAAAACAGTATTTTTTTAGATCTTGTCTTGTTGTATCTTCCTCAGCCAATGTTTCTGAGATCGTTGTAGAATTAATCTTCAGGTTAGTTTTTTTTTAATGACTATCGCTTAATGATTTTAATATATGATATTACAGTTTTTTATTATTAATACAATGCCCAGGTAGACATCTGGGACACAAGATTAAATTGGGAAAAGAGAACCAGACAGCGGAAATATCGAGGCGAATAGGGTTGAGCTGGGCAGCTTTCTGCAAACTAAAATACGTCTTTGAAAACAAGGAAACTCCAGTATGTCTGAATAGACAAGTTTATGATTCATGCATACTGCCTGTGATGACGTATGGGATGGAAACTGTGATCCTCACCAAAAGAAATGTAGAAAGATTGAGAGTCACGCAGCGTTCCATGGAAAGACATATGCTCGGCGTCAGTCTCCGAAATAGAATCAGAAATGAGGAGATTAGACGCCGAACAAAAATAACGGACACCATGGAACGGCGGGTCATGTGGCGAGACAGAGTGAGGATAGATGGACCCAGAAAATAATAAGGTGGAGACCATGGGAGAATAGGAGAAACGTCGGCAGGCCGCAAAAAAGGTGGGCCGATGACATTGCTGCCGTGGGGGGTAAATGTGGCTACGACTGGCAGGATATATAGACGAGTGGAAGGGAAGGGAGGAGGCCTATGTCCAGCAGTGGACCGATAAGGGCTGACGAAGAAAAATACAATGCCTAATGTGAGCAGAAAGAATATCAGTGTTGCTATCAATGCCTACCCTTTCGGGAAACGGCGTGATAAATATATATTTTTTAATGTACGATAAACGCTTAATACGAATAAAAAAAACTTGTTTTCTAGAAGTACTATCAAATATTTGACATTTTATAATGCTTTAATAAGGTGAAATACGTCATTTGCAACACCTACCGGCCGCCAGAACCAATCTGCCTCTGGGGACAGCCGTGGGAAGAGCAATTAGTCTGCTGAACGCGATCTCCTCGGAGATCGACGTCTTTCATATTAGTGAAGGTACGTTCAGGGGACAAATACTCTCGACTTTAGAAAGTAACTTGTCTTCCTAATGTCGAACCATCTCAAATGCGTTCCTGGTATTATGTTGTTTACCTAGTAGACGCCTTAAACATTTATGCTGTTTGTAATGTCTTTTGAGTAAATAAACTGATTTTAACGATTGATTTATTTTCATAAAATTTCTAGAAAACACGTTTTCATTCGTATAAATTATTTAATATGGTGTTTTACGTCATTTTTCAAGAAACAGTAACTATGATAAATGCATTCGGAACATTTGAAATATCCCACCCCTGGTTTTGTGTTACGCGAGGGTGACTGGGGGTGGCAAGGTCGCGGTGTGGGCACCCCCTGCCCCCTCGCAGCCTGACTCGCTACCACCACAACCTACCCCACACCACGGCTACGCGGTGTCTGGGCGTACAATTATTTCGATATGTGTGCAGCTACCATACTCATGCGTACGAGTATTAAGTTTTGTTTGCTTAATTAAAATACGCTTATGAAATATACTTGTGGTTACACAATTACATTATAATTAAAACATATCCTTCAGGCTTTTTTCTTGCACTGCTGGGTGTAAGGCTCTTCCATCTTTCTCCAATCGTCCCTCTCTCCGTCCCAACTATTCGGGCAATGTCTTCAGCTTTTAGATGCCTCCCGACACTCCTTTTCTTAGTCTATGGTATAAGCATATCATAATATATAATGACAACAACAACAAACCATCACGCCGTTACTCCCGCAAGGGTAGGAGAGAGAATGGACCGCCACACTACTCTATCCTGACACATCTCTCTAGATTCCACCATATTCATAAAACGAGTCATACACGCACGTCGATTCTTTCGACTTCTTACACGACCAACTTTTAAAATTTGATTAATTTGGTCATGCCATATTTTCCTCGGTCTACCTCGATTCCGTACTCCATTTACATCGTTAACGTATACTTTCTAAACCATTATTTCTCCATCCATGCGCTCCATATGTCCGAACCAACGCAGCGACCCTTTCATAATTTTATTCATAATACCTTCTTCCGCTCAACATTAGTTTTTATATTCTTCTTCTTCTTCACCCTATTCCCGTCCACTCCTGGAAAAAGGCCTCCTCCATTCGCTTCCTTGTCACTCTGTCCTGTGCAGACTGCATCCAGGTAATTCTGACGTGGCGCCGAAAATCGCAATTTGCCTTCTCTCTGTTAGCTGTGGCACATCATCATACGAGTACGTCCAATATGCCACACCAGGGTTTGCGGGATCATAAAGATCACACGTGGACGCCAGAGAGTTGTACTAGATGGTAGTGTTGCTGATGTTATGCAACTATGGCGTTTCATGGCATTTACTGGTACACATACCTTCCAGCACGGTATGTTCCCCCACGGCCCTTCTTCTTTCCGTGTTTTGTCAGGTCTCTCCAACGTTGACTATCACCCTTGAGTAGGCCTCCCTGTCCTGGCCAGCTCGGAACAGCTTCCCCACGGTCCTCAGCCCCGTCCACTCTCGGATGTTCTTCAGCCAGGAAACCCGCCTTCTCCCAACACCTTGTCGACCCTCAATCTTACCCTCCAAGATCAGATGTAACAGTGCGTACTTTTCGCCTCTCAGAACATGGTCCAAGTAGGACACCTTACGGACTTTGATGTTGCTCAGCAACTCTCTGTCAACTCTGGCTTTATGGAGAACGTTTGTGTTGCTGACCATGTCAGTCCAGGAGATGCGTAACATCCTTCGGTGTATCCACATCCCAAAGGCCTCTAATCGGTTCATAATATTGACTTTAAGGGTCCATGACTCCACCCCGTATAACAAGCACTGACCAAACATAGCATCTGGCCATTCTTTGTCTTAATTTTAAATTACGGCTTACACTTAATTACGAATTACAATTCATTCAAATCCCAAGTACTAATTAAATAATTAACAAAATTTGATCCACTTGTCAAAAAGGTTCGTTATCACTGGTCGAAAGGATAGTATCATCATATTTGCTGAAATATTACCTTTTTTTTGACAGCCCGTTTTGTGAATATCTTTATAATAATCATTTGTTAAGGATCCCGCGATGCAAAACAAATGGATGTGGTGCCGTGCAGCTGATGCAAAAAAAGCCTCGCGTGCCGCAGCTGATGCCAAATATAATACCTCTGAGATTATTACTTTAAGCCATAGGTTTCCAATCTTTTCAGGGCCATCAAATATCCCCTGATTAATTTAAAGAAATGGGTAATGAGATGCCCATCTCTTCGAAGCTGTAAAGAATTGGTTCCGAGCGTTCCTTAAAGAAATGCCGTGCGATAAAGCCACGGATAACTATGTTATGGCGAATATAGAAGAAATGCCGTGCGATAAAGCCACGGATAACTATGTTATGGCGAATATAGAAGAAATGCTTCTAGAAAACTTACGTTTTCATCAAAATTTTAATTTAATGTTATGTGTGATTTAATTTTATTTGTGTATAATACAGAGATACAAACACTAACTAGCCATCACGCCGTCTCCCCGGAGGGGTAGGCAGAAATAATGGAACGCCACACTGTTCTGTCCTGACATACTTCTCTCGTTTCCTCTACATTCATACATCTTGTCATGCACGCACGTCGATTTCTCCGACTCCTCACGTGACTGACATTCAATATTTGATTGATTTGATCGTGCCACGTTTTCCTCGGTATTCCTCTTTTTCTGGTTCCATTTACATCATTAACATATAATTTTTTACCATTATTTCCATATATCCAAACCATCTTAATGATCCTTTCATTATTTTGTTCATGACACCATCATTCGCACCGCATTCACTTATCATATTTTTTTATTCGACACTCTATCATACACAGAGTATTCACACATACGTCTAAGAGATCTCATTTCTACTGCATTTATTCTACTTTCATCCTTCTTTTGCCTGTTCCATGCTTCGCTTCCATACATAAGGATTTAATTTTATTTGTGTATAATACATAGATACAAACACACGTCCAAGTAACACGGCTAGATTAGAGCCAGAGTAGTGTAACCTTCTTATTTCACACTTTGTGAGTGTGCCCGCGCTTTCGCGGCCCCCCACCCTTTCTCTGTCTGCTGCCCCACCCCCCGCTAGCTCCCCGCCGTCAGTCTGCCCGCAGTGTTGCCAATTGCCAAATAAATGCCGCTCGGCTGCCACGCTGATCGGGCACCGACAAATTAAAAAGGGCAAATCTGACATATTTCAAGATTCAAAAAAAGTGAATATTATTAACTAATTAACTAACTAACCATCACGCCGTCTCCCCGAAGGGGTAGGCAGAAAGAATGGACTGCCACACTTTTCTTTCCTGACATATTTTTCTCGCTTACTCAACATTCATACATCGTGTCATGCACGCGCGTCGATTTCTCTGACTCCTCACATGGCCGACATTCAATATTTGATTTATTTGATCGTGCCACGTTTTCCTCGGACTTCCTCTCTATTTCTGGTTCCATTTACATCATTAACATATAATTTTTTTACCATTTTTTCTTCATTCAAACCAAACCATCTTAATGATCCTTTCATTATTTTGTTCATGACACCATCATTCGCACCGCATTCACTTCTTATATTTTCATTCGACACTCTATCATACACAGAGTATCCAGACATTCGTCTAAGAGATCTCATTTCTACTGCATTTATTCTACTTTTATCCTTCTTTTGCCAGTTCCAATATTATTATTATTTTGTGAAATCGCTCTTTACATAATTACAGCGCTGGATAAATCCATGTGAAGGATATATCTATCATATCAATTCTTGTGACATGTAAAAATGTAGCTAATCTATCGCCATTTTATTGTCACGTGAATTTTATAACACACAAGACCAAAGACAGTGTGACAATCACACTGTCATCGTCGGGAATATAACCCGGGACCTTCAGTGTGGCAGTCAAAGCACTTACCACTCGGCCACGGAGGTCGTCAATTCATATCATTGTTTCCATTTCATATCTTCTTCTTCTTCCTCAGCCTATTCCCGTCCATTCCTTCGCTTCCATGTCACTCTGTCCTGTGCAGTCTGCATCTAGATTATTCCGAAGTGTCTGTTCAGATCATCCTTCCACCATAGTTGTGATCGCCCTGAATTTCTCTTCGCCGTCCATGGTCTCCAAGTCAGCAGTCTTCCTGTCCACTTTTCATTTGAGCTTCTGGCTACGTGACCTGCCCATTGCCATTTTAGAGTCGCCACCCGGTGGATAATTTTTTATATATATTGTTTTTTTTTTTTTTATGTACACAACAGGTCGTTTGGACCCAATTACTGCGTACAATTTTTATTTTTTAGCTATTATATTGATTCTCGTGACATGTGATAGGTAGCCAATCTATCGCCATTTTATTGTCACGTGAATTCTACACCAGACCAGACAGTGTAACAATCACACTGCCATCGCCGGGAATCGAACCCAGGACCTTCAACATGGAAGTCAGAGCTCGTAACCACTCTGCCACGAAGGTCGTCAGTGACAGTGACCTTTGTTTTTTCTCTCACCGTGTCGTTTCTGACTCCGTCTATTAGGCTTATTCCTAACATGGCTCTTTCCATGGCTCTTTGGGTCACTCGTAGTTTCTCGGCATTTCATATACACGCGCGTGCATGACACGATGTATGAATGTTGAGGAATCGAGAGAAATATGTCAGGGAAGAAAAGTGTGGCAGTCCATTCTTTCTGTCTACCCCTTCGGGGAGACGGCGTTAGTTAGGTTAGTTAGTTAGATTATTTACGTTAGTATATTGTGTCCCCTCTGCCTTCTGTCAGCGAGTGTCTCGTCTGGTATTCGGGCGCCTTTTTGCGCGTTGGTTTGGTAGTGCACGTCGCCTGCACCGCCGCCGCTCCGGACTTTGGAGTGCATTGTACGCCGGCCGTCTCGGCTATATTTAGACCACCCCTCCCCCTCCCCCCGCCTGCTAAAATATCCAAAGATGCCCGAAAAGGCAACCGCAGCCGGCGTATGATTCGCCAGTAGGGATGGGATTCTCCAATCGAATTGCTTTCGATCGATAATTGAAGTTATTCTTCTTTTGACGTGTTTAGTAAAAGGTACAATTGAGATGCATGCGAAATGATCTGATGATGAATGTTAATAAGTCCAAGGTAATGATTTTTGAAAAGGAAGAAACCATGACAGTCTGCAACATTAGCGTGAATGGTGAAAACTTGGAGCAAGTAGTTGAGTTTGTGTATTTAGGTAGTATGTTTACAAGAGATGGGAGAGTGGAGAGGGATATTGAAGGAAGGGTTGGGGCAGGCAACAAAGTGAATGGTGCACTTAAAGTTGTCATCGCAAACAAAACCCTATCCAAAAAAGCTAGAATGGCAGTGCACAATGGTGTTCTTCTACCGACCCTTATGTATGGAAGCGAAGCATGGAACTGGCAAAGGAAGGATGAAAGTAGAATAAATGCAGTAGAAATGAGATCTCTTAGACGAATGTGTGGATATTCTGTGTATGATAGAGTGTCGAATGAAAATATAAGAAGTGAATGGTGCGAATGATGGTGTCATGAACAAAATAATGAAAGGATCATTAAGATGGTTTGGACATATGGAAAGAATGAATGAAGAAAGAATGGTAAAAAAATTATATGTTAATGATGTAAATGGTACCAGAAATAGAGGAAGACCAAGAAAAACGTGGCACGATCAAATAAATCAAATATTGAATGTCGGCCATGTGAGGAGTCAGAGAAATCGACGCGCGTGCATGACACGATGTATGAATGTTGAGGACGCGAGAGAAATATGTCAGGAAAGAAAGGTGTGGCAGTCCATTCTTTCTGCCTACCCCTTCGGGGAGGCGGCGTGATGGTTAGTTAGTTAGTTAGTTACAATTGAGATAATCTTCTGAACGATCTATAAGGCGTTGCATGGAATGGCACCAGCTTATATATCTGAACTCTGCATCAACGAAAACCTGAATGCTAGACAGTCTACACTGCGATCAGCTAATTCTTCTGCGATCGGTAGATTGACTGTGCCAAAACGCTGTTCAAGCACAAACTTTGGCGACCGAGCCTTCGCGGTAGCCGGCCCTTCAGCCTGGAACAGTCTTCCAGCAGACCTTAAGTGCATTGAGAATCAGAGTTTAGATCGAGACTCAAAACGCACCATTTCAAATTATCATTTCCTGACAGGAAGGGCTGATCGACTTCGTCAGGTGCAGCCCTCATACTAAATATGTTTATTATTTTTGTTATCATTATTAATATTATTATTATCTCGTTAATAAAACGGAGCATCTTCTACAGCGCTCTTGAGATGAGTAATTCATAAAAATGGCGCTCTATTAATTATCCAATTATTAATTATTATTATTATTATTATTATTCTCCTTCTTCTTCCTCTTAGTTTAGGTTGTATTGCCAGTTTGTTACGGTGAATTGTCCTGGGATGATGATGTCCAGCCATCTCTCCATCTTTTTGGCGACCTTTCTGGTAGTACACAACTCAGAAATCCTGAGTGATGTAGGTCTGTTCGTCCCTGATATTTATCTTCGACAAAGGAGCCATAGATTGTTTTATCTCCCACTATGCAGAACCAACCTGCCAATGGTTATGCTGATAGGTAGAGCGATATCTTTGCTAAATTGTATCACCTCGGAGTTTGACGTATTTTGTGATAGTCTGGCTCACCTGACGGAAGCACTGTTTTTATTATAATTGTATATTAATTTAATTTATTTTTTCATTTTATCTTAAGTGTATTGGAAAATTATTCTGCAATGCTTTTCATATATTTAAATAAATAAATGAAATTCATTGAAGTTAGTCTCTTTATGCTTGGATTTTCATCTTTAACGGTTTTTGGAATTCTTGTATTCTCAAGGCGGTCCACGTAGTCTCTCAAAAAGCGCCTCCTGCTTCTTCCCCATCTTACTATGTCCTCAACACCACAGACACCTTATCGTTTCACTAAGATAGTTTGGACATGTGGAAAGAATGGATGAGGTAAGAATGGTTAAAAGGTATGTACAAGTAGTGTAAATGGAAAAATAAGTCGAGGAAGGCCAAGGAAGACATGGCATGACCAAATTAATCAATTACTTTTAGGCGGCCATGTTCAAAGTAGGAACGATCGACGAGCGTGCATGTCACGATGTGTGAATGTAGAAGAGGCGCGAGAGTAATGTCAGGATAGAAAAATGTGGCGATCCATCCTCTGCCTATCGTTTCGGGGAAACGGCGTGATGGTTAGTTAGTTAAAAAAAATAGCAAGTGCAGTTGAACTTAGTATTAGTGTGCATTAGCGGGTTGAAGGCCGATGCTCACAGTCTTGGTAATAAGAATCTTTTCAGAACCAGTTTTTGGCCGGTTTTGCATTAACTCCTGCAACTTAATAACCTCGTGGAGACCAGCAATCCTATGTATCTTGTGCCAATGCAGAATGCAGCTTACAACAAATGAATATAAATACACTTGGTTTTACAACACAATATATCACTTAACACAAACATGTTTCAGTTATATTATAACCTTTAGCAATGTACACAATTTTAACAATGAAATACAATAGAGTGGCCACTTATATACTAAAAGGGGGTGGAATTATGTATAAAGGTAGAGAGGGTATAATTAGGATTGAGGAGAGGGATAGAAAATAAATAACTTTAATTTATATGTATGTAATTATAGAGTATGTGGTATTTATTTTCACGAAATTATCAAGATTCGAGAATAAACATCTCTATTTTTTTTTTTTATTCTTCTTTCTGTGTGTCTAAAGTATTAATATGTATGAAGCATTTATGTTCGGATTTATTTTATACAACTTAGATACACAGAGTTATATATATTTTTTTGTTTACACATCAACTTTTTATTAAAATTGCTGTCGCTAAAAATAAAATACAATTGTGATGCATAAAAAAAAGTTATATAATTTAACAGTTTAAAAATGTTTAGGTATCATAGTGTTTCGGCCAAAACAATGGACTATTTTATTAAATATCGGTCACGTGAGATTCGGAGAAATGGACGTGGTGTATGACAAGATGAATGAATGTTGAATGCGAGAGAAGTATGTCAGGAAAGATAATTTAACTAACTAACTAACTAACCATCACGCCGTCTACCCGGAGGGGTAGGCGGAAAGAATGGACCGCCACACTTTTCTTTCCTGACATATTTCTCTCGCTTCCTCAACATTCATACATCCTGTCATGCACGCGCGTCGATTTCTCCGACTCCTCACGTGACCGGCATTCAATATTTGATTGATTTGATCGTGCCACGTTTTCCTTGGCCTTCCTCTATTTCTAGCTCCGTTCACACCGTTTACATAATAAACCTTCTTTACCATTCTGTCTTCATTCATTCTTTCCATGTGTTCAAACCATCTTAATGACCCTTTCCTTATTTTGTTCATAACACTTTCATTCGCACCTCATTCACTTCTTATACTTGCAGTTGTTACTCTATCATATACAGATTTGACACACATTCGTCTTAGAGATCTCATTTCGACTGCATTTATTCTACTTTTTTTATCTACTATTATTATCCTAATGCCTTAAACATTTATGCTGTTTTTAATGTCTTTTGAGTAAATAAACTGATTTGATTTGATACTTTTATCCTTTTGCCAGTTCCAAGCTTCGCTTCCATACATAAGGGTCTGTAATTTATAATAATCTATATAAATAAGTGCATTCTTAGATGTGATGTTCGGTTCTTTGAACTCGTCTCGCGGGTTGACAGTGATATGAAGCTACGGGAGGACCGAGCCGCCTGTAGCACGCTCCCCTCTCCCGTCTGCTGTTTCTTCTATTTTGCCTGCCATCTGCTATCTGCCGTGCCGTCTTACGAGTCTCCCCCGCCTGAATTCTGTTCAATAAAATAATATTGTCCACATCCATAGCCTTGCACGTAGAACCGGCACACATAGGGTTAATTAGCTAGCCAAAATTATATTCTTTGTATTTTTATTTGAAATCATTTGTATTTTTAAATTGACTGTAGATTTTACCTTTGTGAACATATTTTACAGAAACATAAGAGTAATTTATTGAATGCGGTGCGAATGATGGTGTCATGAACAAAATAATGAAAGGATCATTAAGATGGTTTGGACATATGGAAATAATGAATGAAGAAAGAATGGTAAAAAAATTATATGTTAATGATGTAAATGGTTCCAGAAATAGAGGAAGACCAAGGAAAACGTGGCACGATCAAATAAATCAAATATTGAATGTCGGCTATGTGAGGAGTCAGAGAAATCGACGCGCGTGCATGACACGATGTATGAATGTTGAGGAAGCGAGAGAAATATGTCAGGAAAGAAAGGTGTGGCAGTCCATTCTTTCTGCCTACCCCTTCGGGGAGACGGCGTGATGGTTAGTTAGTTAGTTAGTTAGTAATTTATTGTGAAGCTTGGAGCTGGCAAAAAAGGTTGAAAGTAGGATAAATGCCGTAAAAATGAGATCACTGAGAAGAATGTGCAGGAAAACGATACATGATAGAATACCGAACGACGAAATAAGGAAGAAATGTAAGGCAGATGATTGCATCATAAGTAAAATTAAAAAAGGATCCCTCAGATGGTCGACACAAGACATCGAGAAAAGTATGTCAGTACAGAACAATGTGGCGGTCGATTATTTCTTCCAACCTCTCTGGGGAGACAGCGTGATGGTTAGTTAGTTAGTTTGTTAGTTAGGGCAGGAATCTGATGCGCCACAGCGTGTGGGATTCTGGTTGGATCCATCCTCTGCATATGTGCATTCCAGTAACTTCCGCGTTGTCTGCCCCATCTCACGACATCCTCCACCTTGCAGATCTCGCGGATGGCCGTGTTCCTCACCCTATCGCGAATAGTCCTTCCTGCTATCATCCTCAGCGTCCTCATCTCTGCCACCCGTACTTTAGCCTTTGTTCTTGTGGTATCCGCTCTGGTCTCAATGCTATATGTCAGTATAGGCCTTACACAGTAAAGAGTAAAGAGCGATTCAACAAAATAATAATAATAAAGACAAAGAAGGTAACCCACCGGTTACTAGAAGCTGTTATAGGACGCAACGGCGCCCTTTCGTCAGCTTCGCTCGTTCAATCCCTAGGACCGCCTCCCGTCCACGCGGTACTCCCATGTGTTATTTTATTTGAGTGGGTGTATTGGACACTTGTATCTATTTATATTTTTTCCAATAAAACGATTTAATAGGCATCGTTCACGCACGGGCCGCCCACCCTGTGGCGGTGGTATACCTCTCCTCTCCAGCAGCCAGCGTCTGGAAAGTTCCGTTGTCTGCCTCCTCCCACCAATCCCGCGTGTGCCGGCCTGCAGTGCTATTGAACCGAGGCGGCCCGCCCGTTCTTAAGCTTCTCTACTAACTATCACATACTGACCGCATCAAACAAATAATATGGCCCTTTTTTTATACTCCAAATCCATTTTTTTTATCCGTCTCGATTTTTGTTTCTTAAACAATGATCTAAAACTCCATATTTAATCATTTATACGAATGAAAACGTCTGCTTTTTATGGGAATATCATGTGCCACTTATTTATTGTTTCATGAACAATAATGTAAAACTACGTATTAAATAATCTGCCTCACTAGAACGAGTTACCCCAGTTGGGAGGTATTATATCCACGTACTTGGTAATTGATAAAAAAAATATATATATATATTTTAAACAAAAATTAATATTTTGAAAATTTGGTTTGGTTCATGTGGTTCTCCCGTAAATTTGGAGAAATTTCGTGTAAATGTGAATGACATGTTTTGCCTTTCGAAGATCGTTATCAAATGTATCAAATTTGATAATGCTTTCGATTGGCAAAACATGTCATTCGCGTAAATTGTAATAAAACTTATAGGAAACAGACGTTTTCTTTAGTATTAATTATTTAATATGGAGTTTTACATATAGAAACAATAAATAGTGAAAGTAAGAAGGGCGGAATGGGGAATGTTGTTAAACATAAAGCGATCGCTCAACCCAACCAATGACAGGTCCTGTAAGCGCCTCGGCCACCATATTCTGTTCCCAGAAAACAATTTACATCTTCGTCTCTATTGAGATACAATTAATCCTTATAAAAAATAAATAGTTTGTTACATTGTTTAAGCAACAAATTAGATAAAATTTTCCACTAATTAATATAATATGCTTTTATATCCATTAATTTTTACTCTCTCCAGACAGCGGAGACGGTTGCAGTCTCCATAATATCGATCAGACGGAAAGCTTTATCCGCAATTTGTATTCGCGGGTCCGTAAAGACCTCGCTGAGTTCCTGCCAAGTCCACTCGGCGCCGTGTCAAATCAAGGCAAATTTTTTAGTAAAGTTTAGCGCTGGAGACGATCTTTCCCGGCTGTTCGCCTGTTGGTCGCTAGACGCGGCGGGGTCCATCCTTTTATTTCATTCTCCCTCCGTCGGGTAATATACGAATATCTGCTGGCGTTAGATGAAGCGAGACAAGTCACCAATCCAATTCTCTACAGCTTCGAAGAGATGGACCCTAATAACCCATTAGCGTGAATGGTGAAAATTTGGAGCAAGTAGTTGAGTTCGTGTATTTAGGTAGTATGTTTACAAGAGATGGGCGAGTGGAGAGGGATATTGAAAGAAGGGTGCACATAAAGTTGTCATCGCAAACAAAAACCTATCTAAAAAAGCTAGAATGGCAGTGCACAATGGTGTTCTTCTACCGACCCTTATGTATGGAAGCGAAGCATGGAACTGGCAAAAGAAGGATGAAAGTAAAATAAATGCAGTAGAAATGAGATCTCTTAGACGTATGTGTGCATAATGTGTATGATAGAGTGTCGAATGAAAATATAAGAAGTGAATGCGGTGCGAATGATGGTGTCATGAACAAAATAATGAAAGGATCATTAAGATGGTTTGGACATATGGAAAGAATGAATGAAGAAAAAATGGTAAAAAATTTATATGTTTATGATATAAATGGAACCAGAAATAGAGGAAGACCGAGGAAAACGTGGCACGATCAAATAAATCAAATATTGAATGTCGGCATGTGAGGAGTCAGAGAAATCGACGCGCGTGCATGACACGATGTATGAATGTTGGGGAAGCGAGAGATATGTCTGGAAAGAAAAGTGTGGCAGTCCATTCTTTCTGCCTACCCCTTCGGGGAGACGGCGTGATGGTTAGTTAGTTAGTTACTTCGAGAACTCGGCCGTACTGGAGGATGTTGGTCTTTTTGTCCCCGATAGATATCTCCGACAGCGACAGCACAGATTGTTTTACCTACCGGCCGCCAGAACCAATCTGCCTCTGGTGACACCGGTGGGAAGAGCAATTAGTCTGCTGAACGCGGTCTCCTCGGAGATCGAAGTCTTTCATGTTAGTGAAATTACGTTCAGGGGACAAATACTCTTGACTTTGGAAAGTATCTTGTCTTCCTAATGTCGAACCATCACTAATGCGTTTCTGGTATTATGTTGTATGTGTATAATATCTTACCTGTACTCAATAGATGCCTTAAACATTTATGCTGTTTGTAATGTCTTGAGTAAATAAACTGATTTGATTTGATTGAAAAAAAAAAGTCGGTGATTGATCATTTCGCAAGGGAAAAGTATTCTTCTTCTTCTTCTATTTCCGATTGTAGACCTTGCGATCTGTTTATGCAGGATATCAACTTTCTTCATGTGATGAAGACGACCAGCCTTCTCTCCATCTCTTTGGAGTCTCGTGCGTCACGATATTAGGAATTATTGCTGGATCCATTCTCTCGATGTGGTCCCTCCAGAATCGTCTTCTCTGCCTACTCCATCTCACTATGTCTTAAATTTTGCAGGATTTGCGAATTTCTTCATTGCGTATCCACGCTAAGGATTCTCCCCACAATAGGTCGCAATTTTCTCATTTCTGCTACTCTTAAGAGATGTTTGGTACGACAGTGTCTGCTCTTGCTTCGATTCCGTATGTCATTATGGGCCTGATGCATATTGTATAAATTCTAACTTTGCTTTCCACTAACTAAAGCTTATTGTCCCAGACAGTGTCCCGTAGACATCCGGAGATAACTGCAGCTCTATCAGTCTGTTTTTTTTTAACTTCATTATATAGATCGCTGCAACTAGATATCTTCACACTCAGATATCTGAACTTCATGACCTGTTCTATGGGTTTATTGTCTACAACCAATTTGCATCTGAGAGCATTCTTATTATTGTAATTAATTATTCTTCTTTTAGACCAGTGTGGCCCAAACTTATTTGACCCATGGCTCCTCTTGCAAACACATAATTACAAATAAAATAAAATTGATAAATGTCTTCTTCTTCTTACTTGTTGTAGACCTATGTGGTCTGTTCTGCAGAGTGTTGCTCCTCCTGTGAGGTAGATTCCCAGCTGTCGTTCCATCTTTTAGGAGGTCTTCCACGAGGATGATTATGCAATGCAATATAGGGGAGTCTGGTGATGTCCATTCTTTGAACATGACCGTACCAGTCCCTTTTTCGCTGTCTGCTCCATCTTGTAATATCCTCAACCTCACATATCTCTCTTATTCTGGTGTTCCTAACGCGATCTCTCAGTGTCTTGCCTGCTATCGTCCTCAGTGGTTTCATTTCGGAAGTCCTTAAAACTTGTTTGGTCCTTGAAAAATGTAGTGAACTTATTTTTTATATACTTTTAGTGTTTTAAATAAGATACGTCGATACTTAAATTGTCGAGTAATTGATATTCATTAAATAATCGGTAATCGTTCGGTAATTTATATAAAACTAACTAACTAACTAACTAACCATCACGCCGTCTCCCCGGAGGGGTAGGCAGAAAGAATGGAACGCCACACTGTTCTGTCCTCACATACTTCTATCGATTCCTCTACATTCGTACATCTTGTCATGCATGCACGTCGATTTCTCCGACTCCTCACGTGACCGACATTCAATAATAGAAATATATATATATATATATCATTATCCCGCACATTATTCTCAGCGATCTCATTTGTGCGGCATTCATCCTACATTTATCCTTCTTTTGCCGGCTCCAACTTCACTTCCATACATAAGGGTAGGCACTAGAACTCCATTATGTACTGCCATCTTTGTTTTAGTGGCCGTACTTTCACATTTTCCATGACTTGCCTCGTAGCACCTTACCACGGCGATATATTCCATGCTCTAAGTTTATTTGGCCCCACCAAGACGGATAGCGAATTCCATTTGTCCCTTGTTTGAGAGTGCATCGACTGCGTAAACTCGGCGTTCTATTTGTAATATCGTTAGGTTGGTACCCATAGTATTGGAAACTCATCCATGAATTAACCGGCCGTCCGATGGCTTTTTTGAAATTTTTATTATTGTTATTATTATTTTGTCGAATCGCTCTTTACATCATTACAGCGCGAGCCAAAACGACGTAATGGGTATAGCTATCATATTGATTCTCGTAACATGTGATAGATAGCTAATCTATCCCCGTTTTAATGTCACGTGAATTCTTCACTAAACCAAATACAGTGTGACAATTATTATTATGTTACTTTGTTGTTTCAGTTTTGTACTTATAATAACTAACTAACCATCACGCCGTCTCCCCGGAGAGGTTGGAAGAAATAATGTACCGTCGCATTGTTCTGCCCTGACATACTTTTCTCGCTTCCTCTACATTCATACATACGTGTCATGCACGCGCGTCGATTTCTCTGACTCCTCACGTGTCCGACATTTAATATTTGATGTATTTGATCGTGCCACGTTTTCCTCGGTCTTCTTCTATTTCTAGTTCCATTTACATCGTCAACATATACTTATATTACCATTCTTTCTTCATTCATTCTTTCCATGTGTCAAAACCATCTTAATGAAGAAATTGTTATGAACAAAATTATGAAATGATCACTGCTTTATTTAGGACATATGGAACCCATGGATGGAGAGAGAATACTTTAATGATGTGAATGAAGTAAGGAGTCGTGGGAGACCGAGGAATTCTTGGTATGACCATATTAATTAAATTTTAAAGGTCGACCATGTTAGAAGTCGGAAGAATCGACATTTTTGTATGCCTCGCTGTATGAATGTGGAGGAAGCTATGGAGTTGTGTCAGGATAGAGTAGTGTGGCGGTCCAATCTCTCTTGCTACTCTAGCAGAAAAACGGCGTAATGATTTCTTGTTAAAAATGAAAAGCTTATAAAATTACATATACATCTAAGAAAGAGGGTATAAGTAATCTGTTTTGCCTACATAAAGACATTTAAACTAGATTTTCATATACCGCTTAAAGTAAGCCATATCTCTTGAGTTTGAATAATTGAGGTTCTGAGGTCACGTCACCAGTCGTCCTCTCGGAGTTCAAGGGCTACTCGACATGCCCGTGGGCGAATCGGCGCGCCGGCTTAATAAATCTAGAATTGCGCGTAGCTCGTAGCGAGCTCGCTACGACCGGCCTACGCATATTTTAACACTCTAGAATGGCGAATCTTTTTAAAATTAAAACCATTTTTTCCACTTTTGATAGATCGGGTGACAATAATAAACTAACACGTTGTCTGCGGGAAGGGTATAAATACCCGTTTAGTGAGCTAGTGAACCCTCTGCGAGACAGGTATAAATACCCATTTACTGAACTGGTGAATCCTCAGCGGACGGGTATAAATACCCGTTTACTGAACTGGTGAACCCTCAGCGGACGGGTATAAATACCCGTTTACTGAGCATGTGAACCCTCAGCGGACGGGTATAAATACCCGTTTACTGAACTGGTGAACCCTCAGCGGACGAGTAAATACCCGTTTACTGAGCTGGTGAACCCTCAGCGGACGGGTATAAATACCCGTTTACTGAACTGGTGAACCCTCAGCGGACGGGTATAAATACCCGTTTACTGAGCTGGTGAACCCTCAGCGGACGGGTATAAATACCCGTTTACTGAGCTGGTGAACCCTCAGCGGACGGGTATAAATACCCGTTTACTGAGCTGGTGAACCCTCAGCGGACGGGTATAAATACCCGTTTACTAAACTGGTGAACCCTCAGCGGACGGGTATAAATACCCGTTTATTGAACTGGCGAACCCTCTGCGGGAAGGGTATAAATATCCGTTAAGTGAACTAGTGAAACCTCTGCGGGAGGGGTATTAATCATCGGCTGTCTCTCGTGTCCGAGGAAGACTGTCCTTCACGGTTGTGGGTCCGCATGTGACTGAAGAGCCCGATCCTGAACCCACATATTCTGGGGCATCTGGGGCAAGGGAAGGCGCTTGTAATGGAGCCGTCTCCCAGTGGTCTCTCCTATCTCCTCCTCCTCTTCTCAGCGGCGTCGTCTCTGCGCTGTGCTTCAGAGTATCCGTTTACTGAACAAGTGAATCCTCTGTGGGACGGGTATAAATACCCATTTACTGAACTAGTGAACCCTCTGCGGGATGGGTATTAATACCCATTTACTGAACTAGTGAACCCTCTGCGGGACGGGTATATTAATACCCGTTTACTGAACTAGTGAACCCTCTGTGTTGCGGGTATAAATCCCCGGTTACTGAACTGGTGGTGGTCGTCGG
Source organism: Lepidostoma basale (assembly GCA_022606425.2). Lineage (NCBI taxonomy): Eukaryota > Metazoa > Arthropoda > Insecta > Trichoptera > Lepidostomatidae > Lepidostoma > Lepidostoma basale. The sequence goes on along the minus strand of JAHDVF020000739.1, from coordinate 849,349 downwards.
GATGGGTATAAATACATTTTTTATGGTTATCTTGGAATTGTACATTTCACGCTATTTTAGTGACATTTTTATCACCATAGAAATATGCATATAGTTAAATTTAATGCTCCGGTCACTTTTCAAAAAATCTTAGATCTGAAATCTGCCGGATCATTTATGCATCTAAGGTATGAAGAGAGATTGTTCCAAGCTGTTGGGCCGGCTACCTCAAAGGTTCTATCTCCGAAATTTGTACTAGGGCAACGTTTCGGCTCAACCAATATTCCTATTGCAGAGGAGTTCGCCGAGCGAAGCGTGGATTTCCTTGGATTTAGACTGTCCGTTATACAGAGTTCGGATATAGCATATAACTTGGTGCCATTCCATGTAGCGATTTGAAGATTATCTAGCAGAGTGTATACTGGATTCTTTCTGGACTTTTCAGCTAGAGATGTGATATGTTCAGATATAATTATGTGGCGGTTCATTCTCTCTATCTGCCCTTGCGGAGAAACGGCGTGATGGTTTTGTTATTATTATTGTTGAATTTAACAGCTTTGTTCGAGCCACTGGGTTTAATTAATGGCCTCTTGGACTTGTAATGTATTTACTTCACGCACCGTGTTGAGTTCATTATAAAATTCGACAAAACATTAAAATACTTATCGTGCAATTATCATAATAATATCATTATGTTTTTTTTCTTTTATTAAATATAACCATCATTATATAATAACGCCACATTTACTAAATATAATAAAGATTCGTGTATAATTATGGTACTTGCCCGCTACCGGAGTTGAAATAGTTTGCTCCCAAGTTTTTCTAAATCGCTATAAAATTCAATGGCGTAATTAATAATGATCTTGATAAAGCTCTGGTACTTATTATTCTTGTTCTTTACTTGAGAGTGCGTGTTATTGTTTTGCGCAGTTCTAAATAGTGCTTCGTCAGCTTGTCTCCATCCACTGCTGGACGTAAGCCTCTCCACCCCCGCGCCATCTCTCTCGGTCTCTCGCCAGTGTTCTCCAGGTCCTTCCTGCCGTCCGCATAATATCATCGCTCCACCTGGTTGGGTGTCTCCCGACACTTCTGCGGTCCAACCTTGGCCTCCATTCAGTAACCCTCTGGCTCCATCTTCCATCATCCCGTCGACACACATGACCAACCCACTGCCACTTGTGTAAGTGGAACTAGAAAATAAGGAAGACCGAGGAAAACGTGGCACGATCAAATAAATAAAATATTGAATGTCGGCCACGTGAGGAGTCAAAGAAATCGACGCCCGTGCGTGACACGTTGTATGAATGTTGAGGAAGCTGAGGAGAGAAATATGTCGGGAAAGAAAAGTGTGGCAGTCCATTATTTCTCCTTACTCCTTCGGGGAGACGGCGTGATGGTTAGTTAGTTAATAAATCATACATAATAAAATAATATAGAGAGCGAGAAACATGTGATAAATGACAAATTGATTAAATGAATATATTTTATTTATTTATTTATAACATGTATTATATGAGTATATAAAGATCGCAAACATTACAGATGCTTCAATACAAATCGTCTGTAACCCCACAATTACAACATAATTACATCATTGTATTTTAATATTTTTTTTAATAAATACTGGATTAAACAAAAATTTTCAATTTCCTAAGTATTACATCATAAGAATTATTTTCAAAATAGAATTAAAAAAGAACATACAAAATTAAAAAAGAGTATAAAAATTAAAAAAGAACATAATGACTTCACATCAGAGATAACAATCACAACATTGATATTGCATCCCTGAGGTAACTCACAAAATATTGAATAATGGGATTGCTCTACCCACAGGCATAACCATTGGCACGTTGGTTCTGCAGCGTAGCGTAATAATTTCATTTATATGACAAGAAAAAACTAACTAACTAACCATCACGCCGTCTCCCCGAAGGGGTAGGCAGAAAGAATGGACTGCCACACTTTTCTTTCCTGACATATTTCTCTCGCTTCCTCAACATTCATACATCGTGTCATGCACGCGCGTCGATTTCTCTGACTCCTCACATGGCCGACATTCAATATTTGATTTATTTGATCGGGCCACGTTTTCCTCGGTCTTCCTCTATTTCTGGTTCCATTTACATCATTAACATATAATTTTTTTACCATTCTTTCTTCATTCATTCTTTCCATATGTCCAAACCATCTTAATGATCCTTTCATTATTTTGTTCATGACACCATTCGCATTCGCACCGCATTCACTTCTTATATTTTCATTCGGCACTCTATCATACAGAGTATCCACACATTCGTCTAAGAGATCTCATTTCTACTGCATTTATTCTACTTTCATCCTTCTTTTGCCAGTTCCATGCTTCGCTTCCATACATAAGGGTCGGTAGAAGAACACCATTGTGCACTGCCATTCTAGCTTTTTTTGATAAGTTTTTGTTTGCGATGACAACTTTAAGTGCACCATTCACTTTGTTGCCTGCCCCAACCCTTCTTTCAATATCCCTCTCCACTCGCCCATCTCTTGTAAACATACTACCTAAATACACGAACTCAACTACTTGCTCCAAATTTTCACCATTCACGCTAATGTTGCAGACTGTCGTGGTTTCTTCCTTTTAAAAAATCATTACCTTGGACTTATTAACATTCATCATCAGATCATTTCGCATGCATACCTCATACATACAATTCACCAGGACTTGTAGTTCATGCTCGTTGTCTGCAAGAAGGACAGCGTCATCCGCATACAAGAGACAGCTTACTGACACTCCGCTCATTTTGGCACCTACATCCAACCCTTTCAGCTCTTTCATACATTTGTCCATATACAGATTAAACAACCACGGGGACATTACGCAACCCTGTTTGACACCTTTATTGATATCAAACCAGGCTGTTAGATCTCCATTTACTCTGACACTAGCAGTGCTTTCTGTGTATAGCGACTTAATTAATATACTTCTTCTCTGGTTTCAATCCTGGGATTGGTTTGCAGCAATTTCCTCCATTATTATTTTCTCCATTATTATTATTAATATACTATAGTTGAGCTTTTATACTAATAGCCATTAACACTTCTATGTCAAGTGTCGCTCGACATAGTATTTCTTACAGCAACTCCCATGTCTAGCTATACTCGACATTATAAGACAGATGAAAAAAAAAAATAATAAAGATTTTTTCTTAAACCATTAATTGGACCGAAGGAAAATAATTTCTACATGATATTATCTATATTCCAATAGACAAAGGTTAGTATTACCCACAAAATGTTTTATTAATAAAATGAACACACTTGTCAATTGGATGAAAAATATAATAATTTTATAGAAGTACGTTAACAGATTATTTTTTGGTGTATATTTTTGTACCAATTGAGGGTTAAAATACTAGTCTTATTGCAAAAATTTTAATATTAGGAATAAATTTGTCATATTTTAAACTATCATGTCGTCTCCCCGAAAGGGTAAAAAAAAGGATAGGCGCACTTTTTTTCCTGACATATTTTCTTCGCTGCCTCAACATTCATACATCGTGTCATCATGCACGTCTTAATTAATTAGTTAAAAACTATGAATATCTTACTTGTGTGTGTGCTTCTCGCCTCCTTTCTTTATAACTTAATGATTTATTATCTCCACTATCGTCTTCATCTTCTGAAATGTTAAATTTGTTAAGTAGAAATTATCTCAAAACAAAAAAAAAAGTACAGTAATGTATCTTAATATTATATTCAAATTCAATCCTACATCCAACCCATTAAGCTCTTTCATGACAAGAATTTATCCTTGATATAGATGTAGGTAGATGGGACCCTGATCTCATGGTAATGCTTTCTGCTAAAGGCATTTTGAAAAGTCCCGCCAGTCGCTTGTGATTCCAGTACGCCGCTGTAGCGAACGTTATCTTCGACTGAGTGGGTCTGATGGCGTATAGTTATCTCCGTTTCCTGATGCGGGACGATCGTCTTGTCCGGTACGTCTGCCGCGTTCCGCCACTGTGCAGAGCCTCCATCGAAAAGCCCAAGCAAACACACGCAGATAAAAAAATAACACTCTCGAATCTTTCAGCTTTTCCTCGAGTTCCTAATGTCTGATCGAGTGGACGCTGGATACCGAAGTAACTGGACTCCATAAACTATAAGCACTCGATAGCTTTATTATAATCGGTGTTGCGTCTGCGTTGTTAATTAAGAGAAACGGATTCACAAGTTACATGCACGTTAATTAAAAAAAAGTGGTCATATTTATCTTTTAATTATTATTTTTTCGTAAAATTGGTCATTATCTTTTCACAAAGCTTTTCCAAAAAAAAGCTAAGATGGCAGTGCATAATTGTGTTCTTGCGCCGACCCTTATGTATGGAAGTGAAGCATGGAACTGACAAAAAAAGGATGAAAATAGAATAAATGCAGTAGAAATGAGATCTCTAAGACGAATGTGTGATAAATCTGTATATGATAGAGTGTCAAATGCAAGTTTAAGATGTGAATGCGGTGCGAATGATGCTGTTATGAACAAATTAATGAAAGGATCATTAAGATGATTTGGACACATGGAAAGAATGAATGAAGAAATAATGGTAAAACAATTATATGTTAACGATGTAAATGGAACCAGAAATAGAGGATGACCGAGGAAAACGTGGCACGATCAAATAAATCAAATATTGAATGTCGGCCATGTGAGGAGTCAGAGAAATCGACGTGCGTGCATGACAAGATGTATGAATGTAGAGGAAGCGAGAGTGTGTCCATTCTTTGAACATTACCGTACCAGTCCCTTTTTCGCTCTCTGCTTCATCTTACAATATCCTCAACCTCACATACCTCTCGGTGTCTTGCCTGCTATCGTCTTATTTTTATTCTACTTTTTCTTTAATTTCGACCGGTTTCAGCAGCTTGCTACCATCTTCTGGTCAGAGTTTTTCCGATTCTTATGGTTCACTAGAGAAGAGCTGCTTAAACTGAAATTGTTTTGCACATCTAAAAACAGAACGCTCCCTTCCGGCTTACATATTTATTTATAAGCCGTCTGTCGTCCGTTGGTTTCTCCCAAAGCACGCCAATTCTTATTATCCATCCACTCTCTTCCATCCAGGTCCAGCAATCCTTATAACATCGTCGGTCCAGCGGGCAGGGGGGACGTCCACTCCAGAACCCATCCTCCGATAAACATGGCCAGCCCACTGCCACTTCAGCCCGTCACTATCCACAGAGCCACCTCAGTCACCTTCTTTGTCGTTAAATTCGTATTGAATTCTGTCCCTCAAGGTTATTCCAAGCGTGGCTCTTTTCCGACTGATCGTAACTTTGGACGTGTAATCGTGAAAATTTTACACGTGGACAATATAGATTTAGTCTTCGGTCTCAAAGGTTGTATTTTTGTTAGTATTGTGATGTATTTAGCCTCCGATAAAGTCAATGAGGCCTGCCGCGGCGATGGACCAAAGGTTGCACGCGAGAATGTGAACCCCGGGGCGGTGCACGGTGCGGTCGGGCGTGCGCCTCGCGTGCCGGCTCCTACCGGGGAATACATCAGACGCCACTGGCCAGCGGGTCGTGGAAACCAACCGATTGAAGACCTCAATCCACGCGAGTCTTCTGCCGTAATCATCCTTATTAGCTTCTTATTTTGTATTATATTATGGTGATTGGCTACCGAGGCGATTGCCCCGATGGAAGTGAGTTCACCGCCATGAGCGGTTTGCAAAAAAGTACAGTAATCAAATGGAATAAATTCAAGGTGTAAACTAGAGTATATGCACATATTTAAAAAATCGTCTGTTTTTTTAATGTATTATAGAAGACGTTGGCATATATCTGCTCACAATTTGGATTTATTAAGGCAAAATTTAATTTTGTAGATTTTCACGGTTGGTAGCAATAGTGTCTTTTGGAATCATGGCTATATCCGTGAAACTTTTCTTCCGGAGACCGCTACAATGATCTCCGAAACGGCGGTTGGGAAAAACATGTCACATGGATCCCAAAAAACATCTTAGATCCTAAAAAACAAAAATTAATTTTAAGTGTTTCTTCTTATCCTGCCACACTCCCGCGGTGCATATGGCCTCGAGGTTCACTTACCTGATACCAAAACACCACTTTTAGTAAGGCCCGGCGCTTCTGCTTCTTCCCTCGTGATTAATGGTGGCTAAGGCTGATATAACCTAAGAAAAGTCTATGAAGCCTGCGTTCTGCCAGTTGGTACTTATGGTCTTGAAACTGTTACATTGTCTAAACAAAGTGCCGAGAAACTACGAGTGACCCAAAGAGCCATGGAAAGAGCCATATTAGGAATAAGCCTCAGAGACAGAGTCAGAAACGATACGGTGAGAGAAAAAACAAAGGTCACTGACATCATCCACCGGGTGGGGACTCTAAAATGGCAATGGGCAGGTCACGTAGCCAGAAGCTCAAAACAGACACGTCGGAATATCCTGGATGCAGTCTGCACAGGACAAAGTGACATGGAAGCGAATGGAGGAGACCTTTGTCCAGGAGTGGACGGGAATAGGCTGATTAAAAAGAAGAATATAACCCAACCCGGCAGTTGAAAACCGGCCACAAAATCCCGGACAGATCACAAACTAGATGGTCTGATAGCATCAAAAGAGTGGCAGGACAATAGCACAGAGTGGCGAGGGATAGAGAGTTGTGGAGTCGGGAAGGGAGGCCTATGTACTTGTACATCACTGGACGATTTATGATTCTTCTTCTTCTTCTTTAACAGCCGTTGTCGTCCACTGCTGGACATAGGCCTCCCCCATACTTCTCCATATATGACATGTCATAATAATATTGATGCAAAGGTTAACGTGGAAGGACACCTCGCCAACCCGTCTGGTCAGCGTGGCGTTGTAATGCCAACCACCCCTCGTATGACATTTAGGATTTAAATTACAAAATATAACGGATTCTCTGGAAACATACACCACTTTAAATAATAAAAAAGTGTTTATGTTTCCCGAGAATCCGTTATATGTTGTAATTTGAATCCTAATTAGTAATTAATAGCAGTCAGGTTGAACGATCTCGCGGCGCGCGATGCGGCAGAGACGCGTGGCGCGCGGCTCTAGTGAAATCGGTATAACTCCGATTGTTGCTAATTAAATGTTAACGATTAGGTTTATTACTTTTGCCGTTCAATTTATGAGGCCCGCGAGCCTCACGTGATGGCATTTCCTGGCGGCCCGCGCCATTCTGTGCGTCGCCTTTTAGTCACGGTCATTTTGACTCCTCCTGATGCTTTTAATTGATGGATTCTCTGGGATAATTAGTGATCTTGATGTAATTGAATCGTTTTTGAACGCACTCCAGGCTAGCGGTTTCATTTGGCTTGCAGCAGAAATAAATCTCGAAATCATTAGCAGCAGTGCAATTAAAGGCCCGTTGATTTAACAATGGAGTGGTCCGAGAATAGAACCTTGAGGGACCTCGGTGAGAGAAAGAGTGAAGTAAAGAAATGGATGCTTCTTCTCCTTAATATCAATCTTATCTACCAACTGTTCTAATTTAAATGTGAGAACACCCAAGTTTAGCATTTCTAGAAAGGTATCTTCAGACATTCTTACACCTAAAGAGCATAGAAATTTACTTATTGTTTTTGGTATACGGTGGTTAATCTGGCTATTGCCAACTCGCTTATGATTATTTTATTTTTGGCGTTTGTCATGCTTGCAAGTTTGATAAATTTTTCCATGATATTATATAAGTACCAAAAAGTCCCTTAATTATCATGCAATGGATTTAGATTTAAACTGTCAAGTACCTGTTTTTCTATTATTGGTATTTCTAATAATTTCTTACAGCTTAATGCCATCTTTAGATACCTATTTACAACTCTTAATTCTTATTTCACGAATAGTCTCCCGAAATCATATAGAGCGTTTCCGAACTGTTTTATAAATACTACAACTTAAACTTCTTCTTCAGTCTTATTCCTCCCACTGCTGGATATAGGCTTCTTCCATTTTCTTCCACTCATCCCTGTCTTATCCCTTCCGCATCCAGGTCGTTCCAGCTATTCGGGCAAAATCATCAGTCCAACTTTTAGGTGGTCAATACCAATTTTAAAACCAGGGAGTTGTTGAAGACGGCTTGAGACTCAAGCTGACCAGCAACCAGATTTTTCAGAATTGTGTAAAGAAAACGTGCAAATTTGTCACATTAAACTGATTTTTACCGTCATTACAACCATACTCTGATGATCATTCATATCCGCATATGATCATTCCCGCAATAAAAGATACGCGAGTTTGAGGTCTTTCTTGAAAGGGGTACGCAGGAAAAACTAATTCGGAACCACTGATCTAGACTTGCCATTCTTGAGAAGGGTGTGTACGTACGACTTTCATTGACTAAATGATCACAGTTATTAATTGTTGTTTTCTCTTGTTCCAGGTTACCTGCTGACGCGGGTGGAGGGCAAGATCGGCTCCCCGGAGAAGCCGCTGTCCGACCTGGGGCTCATCTCGTACCGGTCCTACTGGAAGGATGTGCTGCTGCAGCACCTGTGCGCACACCCAGGCGCGCTGCTCTCCATCAGGGACATGTCCCAGGAGATGGCTATCAACTCCTACGACATTGTCAGCACGCTGCAGGCCCTCGGCATGATGAAGTACTGGAAGGGGAAACACATTATCCTTAAAAGACAGGTGAGATGCTTATACATATATTATTCTTCTTCTAATAGATCTAACAAGCTGTGAAACAGATATCATGTCTCCTCGGATGATGAGGATCAGCTGTCCCTCCAGGTGGGCGGTGTTCGGAGGGGATTTCGTAAGATGCAAGTCTGTGACTATCAATTTTGGCTACATGGTCTCTCCAGCATCTTCTTCTGGATCTACTCCACCGGACGATATCCTCTGTTTCACAAGTTTTTCTTCGAACTCTTAGGGTTTTCGGAGACACCCGGGTCCTATCTAAATAACTCCTTAGTCAGAAGCAGGCTCGAGGGAGGTGCCGTGATATGGAGTCCTCATGAGGCTCAGTATTCTCTCATGTTGGAGAGGGTTCAAAAGAAATTCTTGGAAGCCCTAGAGAGTTATGTCTCATTTGTGTATTATGTACAAATAAATAAATAAATAAAAGTCTGCCTGTCGTTGGGCAAAATAAAACCCATCACGACATTCGCCTTCCAAATGAGGTAACCATGGAAAACCTATGGACCACTATTGATTGTCATTAACATGCATGTTTCGGTCCAACCAGGATGTTCTGGACGAGTACACGGAGCGAGTGAAGCGGCGGGGCCAGGTGAAGCAGATAGACGCGTCGTGCCTGCGGTGGAAGCCCTTCGTGCCCCCCGCGTCCGGGAGCAACTCCTGAGGGCCCGGGGACCAGCCTGGATAACTCGCTGGTCCGAGGCCGGCCCGCGTGGCGCGCCGGCCCCCCCAACCGGAAGCATCGACCTCCGGGCAGAATCTCCCGCACGTCAAGCAGCGCTCCAACAAATCCGGAAGATACTCGCACCTCTTTTGAATTCGCGTACGTAACTCCGCTTTGATTGGACACTTTTACAATAGTTTTAAATCAAAATTCGAACGGTCCCAACACGTTTTGTTCAAATATAACAAAAATATTGCGTTAAATTATTGAAAAAAAATACGTTTTACGGAGTTTTCGCCTGATTTAAAATACTTCTTGAATATTTAAATGTTGGGTATTGATATTCGAATGGCTATATGCAGGTGCATTGAGAACCCTTCAGATTTTAGATCAAGATTTAAAACGCACCTTTTCAAATGGTCTTATTATCCTTTGATCGCCTGCGTCAGGTGCAGCCCTCACACTAAATCTGATTTTTTTTAACTAGTTCATAAAATAAAGCATTATCCACAGCGCCCTTGAGATGATTAATTCGTAAAAATGTAAAAATTCTCTCTAAATCGTCCTCGCTACAATTTAACAATACTTTAGACAAGTAATACATCGTCACCTGAGAGTAAGAGGGTTCCAGCTAACAAAATGTCACATTTGGTTTTTTTTTTCGAGAAAAGGGTTCTTACTAACCTTATCTATACGTACAATTAAAAAAAAAACATGAAATAGGATCGTCATTTTGATGTTACGAAAATAATCAAGTTCCATCTGATCATCCAAAACACACGATTCACTGAAGAAGGATTCATTTACACTTAGAACTTTATTATTCCAACTGTCGCCAGAAAATGTACACGCTTCTCGGTAAAAGAGTTTCATCTGCTTCAGATGGAACCCTTTTATTCCAAGATACACACCCGAAACCAACAAAACTTTGACTTCATTTTTCTCAGCTTTTTACTTTTGACAGTTGGAACCTTCTTACTCTCAGATGACGACAAGTCATTCAAATAAAATATAATCAATCCTACCTCAGAACCTCAAAATAAATTCTAAAAATAAATATATAATATTATATATTATTTTCTTTTGAATTTCTATAGTTCGTGATCCACCGAATACTCCAAAGCCGTATTATCTTTTATTTAATTACTTAAAAACGCACGATAGTATCACTTAGTAACATAAAATAAAAACATTATTTAAGTAACTGACTATTGCTTGTTGGATCTCTCAATGCTATCAAATATGTTTTTTTTTTTGGCAGATGGAGCCCTATCCATCCGTACATTATAAATTGGGCAACTAATTTCATAATCAAACACAATAGTTTGTGCCTTCCCAAAATGTATTTTCTTTTTAAAATCAAATGTTGACGTTATAACACTATATTAAATATAAACGCATTGAATTCAAGATGGCGATCAAAGATCTCGGGACGGAATATCTTGTTTCTTCAATTAGAACATAATCGCAATATTTTTTATTATGTTTGTACATTACGTTTTAGATTTTTAAACAATTTTCTTTGTGGGATATTCGATAGTTCGTTCATAAATATAATTTGTGAAATTGGTTCCTAAGTGCTGTAAGGGGGACTGTTTGTGCGGTGTGAAAACTATGGACAATCCGAACTTAGTTAAACCAATATAATTCGTGTTGTAAATATATAAAAAATTAAAAATAATTAATTCATTGTAGGGGTCACCTTTTAAAATGGACACTGAATATAATTTTACTGAAATCAATTGTAAATATTAGTTTTAAATATTGTAAACCTTCGATGACGTTATATATGATATATATATTAATTAAATTATTATTTTTTAATTAAAAATTTCGTCAAATCTGTATATAGATGACCGTACCCATTGTACATATTTCCATAATTTTGTAAGAATTATTTATTAATTTTATACGCCTAAGTATTTAAATAAAATTTAATATGTAAAATATTACTTTAAAAAATATATATATTAATTTCAAATATTGCAACAAATGTAAAATTTGTAAAAAAATGAATGTATGAAATCTTATGTAGGGTATTACATTGTTGATTTTTTTTAAATATAATAATTCGTGCGGGCGAACGAAATTAGATTCGATCTGCGCATTCCCTGCGCGAAAACTTTCAGCCAATCGCGTTGAATAAGGAATACGGGGCGTGGCTTCCGCAAGATCTGTTGATAATGAACGGTCTAAAGTTGATTTATCACTAGGCAAATATTTGTAATTAAATAATTATTATTTATTTCTCGACACTTCGGAATTTATGTATATAAATTGAATAAAACGTTTTTTTTTTCAATTATTAATATGAACACATTTTGACACATGTTAGACTTTCATTTCATTGATTCCTGAAATTGAAATTCACGCACATTTTAAATAAAGATAGGGTTTTTCATTAAGAGCGCTCGAACTTACAAATGAAATAAAACAAGCTGTCTTAGTGATATTGCCGCAATTATTTTTAAATTACAAAGAAAATTCCATGACATTATGTATGGAATATAATTTCGGCCAAATAGCCGCTGTGGCTTCGCTACAGGTGGTGTATCCTGGTGGTCAAAAGGTTTTTTAACTGGGACGCTCGAACTTTGACAACGTAAAGCGGCCATTTTAGTAAAGCGACAGCTGTTAAATTTGACAAGAATACTTATTAAGTCTTGACATTTCTCTTTGGAACGCTACACGCTTCAACAACGCGTTGAAATTGTTAAAATTTATTATCAAAATCATAAATTTGAGACTCTTGTGGCATAAACTGGGTGATATGGATACCGACAACATATGGTTGCAAAACATTCTGCACGATCGATTAAAAATGCAGTGTTCCTATTGAAAGACCCTATATAATATCTTATTGTAAGATATTTCTCAATGTAACTTGTTTTACTTTACAGTTTTACATTTAAAAAATGTTATCGACAAACGGCACGCGTCAAAATGTTGCATACTGTTAAATTCTAATTCAGAAGGGACAGAATAAAAAATAATTATTTTATTTTAAATTCGACGCCTAAATTATATGACTGCTTGACAATTTCAAAGTACTTAATTAAAATTCACACTTAGCTATTAATATTTATGTTCTCAAAAGAAAATTAGCGAGATTTTCATTATTTCATTTTCCATATAAAATACAATTCATTTTATACACGAAAAAAAATACGACGTGAATTTGATACGTACTTTCTTACATAATTATTTATATGACTGATTTCACCAGCATCGCTGATATCAACAGACGTATACAATACGAACCGGTCAAATAAATAAACAAATAGACTTTTTAAACTTACAAAAAAAGCATTTTCAATAGAAAAACATTTAAAACTAATTTATTTGTATGTCTCTTTCGTTTTTGGTGCACCCCAATTCTCAAATAATATATATTTTTAAATCTTTTAATTTCACATTACGCGTCTACAATTGAGCTTCTTACGAATAAAAGCATTTTTAATATACAAATATTTGTATTTTAGTTAATTTTTTTGTTCTTTTTTGTTTTGGTGTACCTGTAACGAACGATATGACTATACGCCTTAAAACAATTCGCTCGACTATTATGACGCCTTAATATTTTTGACAATTACTCCTTACAGTACTTTTGCATTTTTCCTTCGCAATTCCACGCCGCAGACGAACTATTTCTGCATTCTATATAAGACAATCAACTTTATAATATTATTTATTTATATCAATTTAACCCTATAGTGCGTCATGGTGCAAATATGAATCAACAGAAAATAAAATTATTTTTTGTTTTGAGTGATGTGAACACGTTTCAACCATCTCCATTTTTTGGAAACCACATGGGTTTAACAGAAAACTGTTTTACCGACTAATTTTGTAAGTTTGGCATGCTGCGCGTAGGTGACTGACTTTTGTGATTTATTCACTTTGACATTAAAATAATTTATGATTGGTGATTAATGTAATCTTAATTAATTTTATTTTAATTATTTTTTTCCTGTCATTTAATGAGCAGAATATCATTTTCTGTCATTTTTATCATTATATCAAATAATTATTATTATAAATTGGAATTTGAAACACAACAATGTATTTCTTTTTCTTCTTCTTCTTATTCTTATTCTTTTTGTCCTGTCACACCTCCGTGATGCATAGGGCCTCAAGGAATCTTCTCCACCCGACTCTTATCGCATGCCTGATGCTTAACATCATCCCAAGTGAGGCCTGCTGCCTTAACCTCGTCCTGCAGGGTTCTTCTCCAGGTGGCTCTTTCTCTTTCCCCCCATAGGGGACCAGTCTAGTGCGCCCTGAGCGATGCAGGCTGGGTTCCGTCTCAGAAAGTGTGACCGATCCACTGCCATTTGCGCCCAGCGACTTATTCAAAGAAGTTTCTGGCCAAAAACCGCAAACTTAAAAGCATATGATTATGTTAAAAGAGTAAAGTTGTGGAAAATATTGTCTGAATATGGAATAAGTACAAAACTGATCACGGCAATTAAGTCACTATACACGGAAAGTACTGCTAGTGTCAGAGTAAATGGATATCTTACAGCCTGGTTTGGTATCAATAAAGGTGTCAAACGGGGTTGCGTAATGTCCCCGTGGTTATTTAATCTATATACGAGTATATCGAAAGTATGAAAGAGCTGAAAGGGTTCGATGTAGGTGCCAAAATGAGTGGAGTGTCAGTGAGTTGTCTCTTGTATGCGGATGACGCTGTCCTACTTGCAGACAACGAGCATGAACTACAAGTCCTGGTTAATAGTACTCGTATGTTTGAGGTATGCATGCGAAATGATCTGGTGATGAAAGTTCAAGCCTAAGTCCTAAGCGCGATCCTGGACCCAAGCATTCTGGGGCATCTGGGGCAGGGGAAGGCGTTTGTGGTGGAGCCGTCACCATCTCTCAGTGGTCTCTCCTTTCTCGTCTTCCTCTCTGCGACGTCGTCTCTGCGCTGTGCTTCAAAGTCTTGCGTGCCTTTATGTACTGTTATTCTCCACCTAGGTCTTTCTTCTGCAGTCTTTTCCCAGCAATCACAGTCGATGTTAGTCTTTTGTAGGTTTCCTTTAAGGGAGTCCTTGAAACGTTATTATAAATGCATAATTAATACCAATGTCAAGGTCTGTTTTTCTAGAAGTTTAATTATAGTTTATGGGAATGACATGTTTCTCCATTCTAAGGCATAATCAAATGATTTCGAAAAGCGAAACATTGCACGCTTAATAGAACACTGGCTTAACTCAATAAAGCAAGTTTTAACAAAAACAGTCGAAAAACACGTACGAATGGATAGCGTTAACATTAGATGGATAGCGTTAACACAAGCCTCTGTCTAATTGTTAATTCAATTATGACCTAAACTATAATCGGTCAGTTTACTATTAAGCGTGCGACATGTCATTCTCATAAATTATAATAAAACTTGTTTATAACAGACTATTGCATTCGTATTAATTATTTTATATGGAGTTTTATATTATTGTTTAAACAATAAATATTATAAATGCCCACAGATTCATATAAGAACCATGATATGTGTTTTAAATATGAATATACTCTTAAAAAAAAAGGTTTCAGTACATATATAAAACAAAAATGTATTAAATAATAATTAAATAAAACGATGAACACCGACTCATTTAAAATGAACTTCCATCAAGAGATTTCAGTAAAATCATTTGATTATCTTAAAAATGTATTATTATAATATTTTTAAAATTAAAAAAATGAAATCGCGCACTGTAGGGTTAGATTTATTTTATTTTATTATATGGTATAATATCGGTATTATAGTAATGAGTATGTTGGTAGCGTTTCTGCAATGTGGATCTTTGTTATTTTTGTATTAGTGTAAACGTTTTATAAATGAATTAATGAAATATTTGTAAATATTCTTTAGTAAATTATTATTAAATAATTCATAAGCGCAGTGATGTTGTACTATCAAGTGATCTCTAAACGTTAGGGAATCTAAGGTTATTTTTATTGATTTTCCTTCGGACGGCGCTGGATTATTCGTTTTACGATTTGATTCAAAAACTAAAAACAATATGAAAAAAAAATTGATTCACATTTTTCAAAAAATTTTCAGCGAAAATAATATATATTTTTTAATTATTGCCAATTCATCACAAATATAGTACAGTAGAACGTCGTTATTTATTTATAATTAAAAACACTGTTTTTATAAACTATATGAAGATAATTTTTTATTATTGCCACTTTTTTTCACATAAATATCACAATAATATCATTTTGAATCATTTTATTTTTTACTAATAACACTGTTTTTTTTTCGTATTTATATCATCTTCATCATCAGCCGTCTGTCATCCACTGCTGAATGTAGGCCTCTCCCAAAGCACGCCACCGCCCCCTATCCATTGCCGCTCCCATACATCCATGTCCAGCAATCCTCTTCAGATCGTCGGTCCAGCGGGCAGGGTGACGTCCAACTCTACGGAATCCTGTACGTGGTCTCCACTCCAGAACCCGTCTTCCCCATCGGTTGTCGGTTCTCCGACAGATATGACCAGCCCACCGCCACTTCAGTCCGCTTATTCGTAGAGCCACCTCAGTCACCTTGGTTTGTTGTCGAATAAATTCGTTTCTAAATCTGTCCCTCAAGGTTATTCCAAGCATGGCTCTTTCCATGGCGCGCTGGGCAACCTTGAATCTGTAGACTAGACCTTTTGTCAATGTCCACGTCTCGGCTCCGTACGTTATGACTGGCAAAACGCACTGGTTGAAGACTTTAGTCTTGAGGCATTGTGGTATTTTGGAAGTGAAAACATGACGTAATTTCCCAAAGGCGGCCCAACCCTACTGAATTCTTCGATCGGCTTCTTTCTCGAAATTGTTTCGTCCTAATTGTATGATTTGGCCAAGATATGTGTATTCTTGTACCACTTCGAGAGCCGATCCACCGACGGTTACTGATCCCGGGATAATATGTTCATTATACATGACTTTCGTCTCGTCCAAATTCATGTTTTATATGTTTTTTTTTAAATAGCAAACACTGTTTTCTATCGCGTTTTGTGTGGTTAACATTAAGTTTTATGAACTTTCACGAATCAACAATATTGTTCAATTTGTATGTAGTGTAAACTCGGTTTAAGCGCCGAAATAAAAAAAAAAATGCTGTCATGAATGCATCGAATCGCATTTCTGAACACACTGACATAAATTATTGTGTGAAGGCTGTGAGGGTATACTTTCAAATATGCAATGATACTTTTAAACCATTTGACTCTTTGTTATCAAACATTGGTTTTACTAACCATCACGCCATTTCCCCGGAGGGGTGGGCAGAGAGGATGGATCGCCACAATGGCCTATCCTGGAATACCTCTCGGGATTCCTCTACATTCATACATCGTACCATGCACGCACGTCGATTATTCCGACTTCGAATGTGGCCGCCTTTTAGTAATTGATTAATTTGGTCATGCTATGTTCTCCTCGGTCGTCCTCGGCTTCTTTTCCCACTCACGCTGCTTGTGTACAACTTTTTAACCATTCTACTCTCATCAATTCGTTCCATATGTCCAAACCATCTCAGGGATCCTTTTTTAATTTTATCCATGATGCAGTCATCTGCATTACATTTATTTCTTATTTCATCGTTCGGTATTCTATCATACAACGTTTTCCCGCACATTATTCTTAGTGATCTCATTTCTAAGGCGTTTATCCTGCTTTCATCCTTACTTGCCAGCTCCAAGCTTCACTTCCATACATGAGGGTTTACACATTAATATATTTTTATAGCGCAAAAAATATTGACAACCGAAAATAAATATCATTGCTAAAAAATCTCGCTTGAGTGTTTAATTATCAAATAAACATACATCCAGTCAATACTACCCGTCTTTAATAATATCAATCTATATATTTAAAACATCCTGTAAAGCGAACGATCCAGCGTCTAAAAAGATAAAACTATATTATATAATAATATAATATAATTTTATTGAAGTGCAAACCTATGAACTGTAAGCTAACACTTTTTTAACTATTTATAATTGCTTTGACTTCGATTATTTAACAGTTGTGTTTTTTAATATTAAATTTATGTATACACAGGGTGTTTCGCGGATAATCGTTCATGTTTTATATTTTTGTTTAAAAAAATTGATACAAAATGAACTGTTACATTTACCTTTTATCTTGCTTTTTTAATTCCTTGACTACGTACATCACATATTTTTATTATTTTTATTAATTTTATGCATGCATTCTCAAATAAATTATCTTATGTGCAATAGCAATTTTACGAAGGCATAATATTTTGTATTAATGACAGTGTAAATTTTTAAACAATAAATAACTTTGTTGCTTACTGCTTATCATTATCAACAATTATCATTTTAATAAATACAATTATTGTTTTATAAAAATAAAAATATATATTTTTATTTTGGCGTAATACGTCCTGTGTATATTTTACACATTCCAATCTTGATATGTTTTATATAAACTTTTTAGTAATTAATTTAAACGAAATTGTTTTTAAATAAATTAAGTTTTCAAAAGCTTCGGTAGTGGATTCAAATTATTTAGATTTTATCCTCTATGAATATGGCCTTTCTAATGTATCATTTTTTAAATATACTATTTAAATTAAATTCTTTGTATTATAAAATCGTTTTCATCACAGGGTCCTAAATTCAATTATGGTGGAATGGGGAATGTTGTAATTACATAAAGCGTGCGCTTAACCCAACCAATGACAGGTCATAAGTCCTGTAAACACCTTGATCATCCATATTCAGTTTCCAGTTTGTTTCTTCGTCTCTATTGAGATACAATTAAAAATTTAAATTAATTCTTATTACAGAAAATTCGCTATTTAATATTAAAATAAGTTAACCACTTTGTATTTTTGTTTCAATTGAAAATATACATAATTAACAATTCAGGTATAATTAAATAATATATAACTTATTGTGAAACATTTCTAATATTATTGGGTGTTTCGGAAAGTTCAGTCCGTTTTTTTTGTATCTCCTTAAAGTGCCCTGTCAGGTCCCCCCGACGTTGGCGATCACTCTGGTAAACTCTTCCCTATCCACAGTTTCGATTCCCGTCCATTCCCTCACATTGCGCAGCCAAGAGATCCGCCTTCTCCCTGCCCCCCTGCGACCCTCCACTTTTACCTTCAAAATCAGATGCAGCAGGCGATATTTCTCTCCTCGTAGAACGTGACCCAGATATTAAATCTTGCTGACTTTGATCAATGTCAGTAGCTCTCTATTTACTCCTGCACGATTCAGGACTTCTGTGTCCCTCACTCTGTCTGTCCATGAGATCCTGAACATTCTTCGGTGAAGCCACATTTCAAATGCCTCTAACCGATTCATTGTATTTACTTTTAATGTCCATGTCTCACACCCATATAACAGAACAGACCACACATAACACCTTAACATCCTCTGTCTTAGTTTCAAGTTGACATTGTCATTGCATTTTTTTGTATGAAAATTGCATTTATTTGAAAGGTAACATAAAAAAACACATCAATCAGAATATTGTCCATCGTTAGCCACTACTTTTCCCATCTTTCTGGCAATAGATGAATCCATCGTCGAAAAAACATCTCGGCTTTTGAGGTTATCCAGGCATCGACCTAATTCTTGACATCTGCATTTCAATAGAAGTGCTGCTCTTCTTAGGCATGCGTCATGGATCTGAACAAGTGGTAGTCCGATGGTGCCACGTCTAGTGAATAAGGCGGGTGCGCTATATTCTCCCAACCCACATTCTATATTTAGTTTTTGACCGGAAAAAAATCGTCGCCAGATTTTAAGACTTGAAGCAGCCAGAGCCCTCGGTTGTAAAACGGACCGAACTTTCCGAAACACCTAATTCATTTAGACAAGTCTTTTTCCTAGCATGGAAAATAAGAAGACGGAAGACTTTAATATATTGGTTACTTATTACGAATTCTCCATAGAAAAATTAACAGATATATATCTCTTTTGTTCATTATTGCCAGTTGGGAATAATATAATTCTGGATTTGAAATTACACAAATACCATGCACGTACTTTTTTGAAAACGATTAATTAAAAAATGGGGTAAAAAGTTTATATTATTAGTGCATGTGAATAAATAAATATTTTTAAATTTATTTCGTTATCTTTCACAATCAATTAATAAATAAATAATTGTAATACATGTTATCAACCACTCAGTATTATAATTCGGATTTTTTTGTTTTTGCTTATAAACTGACATTCTTTTTGAATAAATATACTACACTTCGATTTTTTTTACAGACACGTGACACGAACACTTTTTACAGACACGTGACCCAATCTTTTCGATGTACTAATTTTAAATCAAAAATGTTGGGTCACAGCCGATACATGTCTGTAGAAAATGTTGTAAAAATACCAAGTATACTTTATATATTTAAATATGAATCCACAACACAAAATGAAGGCGAATATAGTGGTAATGACATTCTTTTATAATGAATAATGAAAATAAAATTCATACAAAATATCTTTACTATTATATAGTAAGTGTGCTTAAACTTGTGTTTAACGTCGACCGGTTTCGGCAGCTTGCTTCCATCTTCTGGAGAGGCACAAAGCAGCAAGCTGCCGAAACCGGTCGACGTTAAACACAAGTGTAAGCACACTTACTATATAACAGTAAAGAAATTTTCTATTTTTTTTTATTTATATTCATTATTTAAAATGAACTTTTACCACGAAATTTCAATTAAAAATATATATATTTTTTCTAATATTTTCATTTTCTTCATATTTTTATGTATCAGTATTTTGTATTTTATAATAAATTAATAAATAACAAAAACAACTTACACGCATTGAATGAAACTATGAGATATTTATTTATTTATTGTTAAGTGATTATTAACGTGAAACAATTTTGATTATATTAAAAATATGTTTTTTTGTATATTGTGAACTAATTGTTGCGAATTGTAAATAGGTAGGTCATAATTGTATTTGTGTTTTTAGTATTAGTTAAAAGTCTAATATGTTGCTCACTTTGACAAGAATGTAAAAATGTGAAATGGATTTTTCCACTCGACACGAATTGAACATGATATCTCGAATTATATAAATCTTCTGTATTTAGCAGTAACTCAGGTATTCCTATACTTTTATTATTTTCTACGATACTATTTTTACGGAACTTCTAAATGTTTTGTGAATTAAAAATTCATCTTTAAGTATTTGAATGGTTAAAGTAAAAAAGGGACTAGGAACAACAACAAAAAACAAAGATTTGTTATAATTTCGTACGAAGCGCTTAATTTATGGTGTGACATTATTAAAAATAATATCAATACACTTTTATTACTTTTTGCACCACTTCATATTGTTACAACCAACCGGTTTCACTAACAAAATCGCTAACACAGTAAATGACATTAAAATAACACTGCATATTTATATTTTTTGTTGTTGAAATTAGTGCCTATTTTACTTCTTAATATTCTTTAATATCAATTTTTATAAAATTTTTGGTAGATTGTAAACATTAGGATACCGATTAAATTTTTATTTTATTTTGTGTATCGAAGTTTTTTTTTATTAATATTCGTATTTTTTTATTTAAAAATTACGAAACACGTATAAAAATTTATATCAGTAGTATCAGAATTTTTGGGCAACTTTTAATACGTGAAGAAATAAAAAAAATTTACCATGACAAAGGATCCGTGCAGCGTCAAAGATTGTTTGTTGAGTCCTTGTTCCTTGAATCAGGAACTTTCTGCTAATTTATTTATTTAAATATAATATTATAAACATTAAAATTTCAGAAATAGGTACTTATTTTTTTAAAATATATTAAATATCAATCATTTTATTTCATTATTAATATGAAAATCATCATCACATGTAAAAATATTAAGTACTTAACTAAAAATATTTTACAATCCCATAGACAATATTTCATCACCAATC
Organism: Lepidostoma basale; assembly: GCA_022606425.2. Lineage (NCBI taxonomy): Eukaryota > Metazoa > Arthropoda > Insecta > Trichoptera > Lepidostomatidae > Lepidostoma > Lepidostoma basale. The sequence goes on along the minus strand of JAHDVF020000739.1, from coordinate 828,107 downwards.
TTTTATTCAAAGGGATGTCATTTAATCTATGTATTGAATACCTGAGTTTTGCTGCAGTTGTGTTAGTGAGTTATGGCTGTATGCTGTGTAGGTGCCACGCACTTGTTGTTCGTCACAAAACATAATATTTATATTTAAGTTAAGCAGAATCGAACCAATCCTCTATCAAAAATAGCGGCGTGACGCCGTATGTGTATTTTTTTTAAAAATAATTTTAATTATTTTCGTCGCTTGAAAATTGTGTCTTCCATTCTGTTAGTAAAACCAACATCGATCAATCACTATCGCCGAATAATCAAAACGCTTTCACATACCTCGGCAATGTTTTCATTTGTGATTCAAAAACATTCATTCCGTGCGTAAAGTGAAATCTAATCAGAAAGAAACCACGAAATTAGAGAAGAAACGCTAATTACTCCCCATGCACGCTTCTCTTTATCGAATCGAAATAAGGGGCTATACTTGTACGCAGTCAGTATGCCGAAAAAATACGATTTTTCAAGATTTTTCCTGGTAATACATTTTAATTTTAATAGTCCATTGTTTTGGCCGAAACACTACGATACTTTAACATTATAAACTGTTATATAAAAAAAAACTTTGTTTTATGTATCACAATTGTATTTTTATTTTTCGCGACAGCTGTTTCGTCAGCTGTTTATGTTTCATCGTTTTTGACTCTAAATTATGTGTAATTGTTCCTTCTAATTACTGTTTTTATACAATACAAACCATCACGCCGTTTCCTCGCAGGGTAGGCAGAGAGAATGGACCGCCATACTACTCTATCGTGGCAAACCTCTCTAGATTCCTCCACATTCATACAACGAGTCATACAAGCACGTCGATTCCTCCGACTTCTAACATGACCAACCTTTAAAATTTGATTAATTTGGTCATGCCATATTTTCCTCGGTCTGCCTCGACTCCGTACCCCATTTACATTATTAACGTATACTTTCTTAACCATTATTTCTCCATCCATGCGTTCCATATGTTTTTATTAGAGTATTATTATGATTATTATTATATTTTCCACATTTAAATAAATTCCGACCTTTATGTATGGAAGCGAAGCATGGAACTGGAAAAATAAGGATGAAAGTAGAAAAAAAAGCAGTAAAAATGAGATCTCTTAGACGCATGTGTGATACTCTGTGTATGATATTGTCGAATGAAAATATAAGAAGTGAATGCGGTGTGAATGATGGTGTTATGAACAAAATAATGAGAGGATCATTAAGATGGTTTGGACACGTGGAAAAATAATGAATGAATGAATGGTAAAAAAATTAACGATGTAAATGAAACTAGAAATAGAGGAAGACCGAGGAAAACGTGGCACGATCAAATAAAGACACATAAAAAAGAATGAATGGTAAAAAAATTAACAATGTTAATGGAACTAGAAATAGAAGATGACCGAGGAAAACGTGGCACGATCAAATAAATCAAAAATATTGAATGTCGGCCACGTGAAGAGACAGAGAAATCGACGCCCGTGCATGTCCGGAAAGAAAAGTGTGGCAGTCTATTCTTTCTGCCTACCCCTTCGGCGAGACGGCGATGGTGAGTTAGTTAGTTTACGCATTCAATATGTCAATGTATTAAATGGGCGTTACAATTTACAGAAAGGCAGTTAATCACTGTTGGAAACCAATCAATTCCTTCAACATTGTAAATGAATTTCCAGCGGAACTAATCCAACAAAAAAAAAACTTTTAAATTCATTTGATGCGGACTGCGTTGCACACAAGCGGCATACAACGCTCGTCAAAAATCCACAATTTTATACGTGCATTTGTGATATTGAAATTGAAATTGGCGGGTAATATTGAGGATTTTGTAGAATCTTGTTCTGTCTCGGCGTATCTTGTGTTAGTTTTTCTCGTCTCCGGTCCGGTGATCCAACCCCGCTGCATATAAGGCTACGGCCACACCAAGGAGTTGGTTGGTGACTCGCTTGATGTCCGTCTGAAAATGACAGACTGATTTGACAGCGTTGTATTTTATTGTATCTCAATAGAGACGAAGATGCAAATTGGAAACTGAATATGGTTGATCAAGGTGTTTACAGGACTTATGACCTGGCATTGGTTGGGTTAAGCGCACACTTTATGTAATTACAACATTCCCCATTCCACCTTTGTTATGACCATGTCTGACAAATTTTTGGAAGTTGTATATATGTTAAAGTCCTACACCAGATTTCACATGTCAGTTTCAATGCGCCAACTATGAAGATTTTGATTACATATGTTAATCTTTTTAAGATTACTCTATATATAATCTACATACTAACGCCATCTATTGAGATTTATGTTTATTAAGCATTAAGCAGAACATCTTTTTAACACAATTTGAAAGGCTACCCCGCCGTTAGCGCATTGTTAGAAGCCGCCTGGAGATGTCACTCCTATCTATATGCCAAACATTAGACCAGATATGATTACAATTGTATGAATTAAATCATGAACTGATAACCCGCAATGGGTGAAATCCAGTATTCGTATACAAGTATATGTACTCGTATACATTCACAAAAAATATTGTATTTTATTTTTATTTGAAAATGTCACTCTTTTATTCTTCTCTTCTCCGGTCTCAATCTAATGATTGGTCTGCAGCAAGGCGATGCATCTCCTCTTCCACTCCGCTCGGTCCTCGGCTACTCTCTTCAACTCCGCATAGGAAGTGTGGCCCATATCTCGGCAAATCTGGTCTAGGTACTCCTGGCGAGGTCGTCCTCTGCCAATTGATCCCTCGACCATTCCCTCCAATACATCATGCAGGAAACATTCGTGTCGCAACACATGACAAATCCAACACCATCAGAAATGATTTGTGATCAATGGTAAAAAAATTATAAACTCACATTTATTTTCAAATCAAATATTTTCATTTATTTACATTTAGTAGAATAAATGCAGTAGAAATGAGATCTTATAGACGAATGTGTGGATACTCTGTGTATGATAGAGTGTCGAATAAAAATATAAGAAGTGAATGCGGTGTGAATGATGGTGTTATGAACAAAATAATTAAAATATCATTAAGACGGTTTGGACATATGGAAAAAATGGTAAAAAATTATATGTTAACAATGTAAATGGAACCAGAAATAGAGAGAGACCGAGGAAAACGTGGCAAGATCGAATAAATCAAATATTGAATGTCGGCCATGTGAGGAGTCGGAGAAATCGACTCGCGTGCATTTCATGATGTATGAATGTTGAGGAATCGAGAGAAATATGTCAGGAAAGAAAAGTGTGGCAGTTCATTCGGCAGTTAGTTAGTTTAGAATTTAAAAAAAAAACGTATATTGTATATTTTTTACCATTCTTTCTTTCCATATAACCAAACCTTCTTAATGTTCCTTTCATTATTATGTTCATTACACTTTCATTTGAACTGCATTCAATTCTCATATTTTCATTTGACACAGTTTTTTTCATACATTCGTCTAAGAGATCTCATTTCAACTGTGTTTGTTCTACTTTCATACTTCTTTGAATGGACAAGTAGTGTGAATGGGAAAAGAAGTCGAGGAAGGCCAAGGAAGACATGGAATGGCATATTTCGAAGAAGGAACAATCGACGAGCGTGCATGTCACGATGTGTGAATGTAGAAAAGGTGCGAGAAATTATGCCAAGAACAATGTGGCGATCTATCCTCTGCCTACCCCTCCGGGGAAACGGCGCGATGGTTAGTTAGTTAGTTCATACTTCTGTTGCCAGTTCACACATAAGGTAAATAATTTGATAACTCTGTCAAATCAGTCTATGTAATTTTCGGACAGACAACAGGCGAGTCACCAACCGAAACACTTCGGTGTGGCCGCAGCCTTATTATCCATTTCTCGTAGTTTTTGCCCATTGGCGGTATACCAGAGCGCGCCCCACAAACACAGCCTACGATACTATTGCAAGTAATGTATACAATTCATTGCAGCCCGCGGTCATTATTTTTATTCTCTAACGTGTGCAGTCTACAGAACATTATATATCTATGCGGGAATACTTCACATCACGTGCCGTTGTATTAGGGTACAGTGATTATATAAACATACGCAAAAAATAACATGAAACTGGCAAAAGAAGCAACTTAGTAGAATAAATGCAGTAGAAATGAGACCTCTTAACCCTTTATATGACGAGATATTTTAACTAACTAACTAACTTACCATGAATGGACTGCCAATCTTTTCTTTCCTGACATATTTCTCTCGATTCCTCAACATTCATATATTGGTCAAAAGAAGTCGAAAGTTTAGAAACGTGAGAGGGGTGAGATGAAAGAAAAATGAGTAAGAATGAGAATGTAAATAAGAAAAGTGGGAGTAAATCATGAATTGATAACCCACGGTAGGTGAAATCCAGTATTCGTATACAAGTATACATTCACAAAAAATATTGTAATCATATCTGGTCTATTGATTGGCATATAGATAGGAGTGTGACATCTCCAGGCGGCTTCTAACAATGCGCTAATGGCGGGGTAGCCATTCACACTGAGTTAAAAAAGATGTTCTGCTTAATGCTTAATAAACATAAATCTCCATGGATGACGTTAGTACTAACTAACTAACTAACTAACCATCACGCCATTTCCCCGGAGGGGTAGGCAGAGAGGATGGATCGCCACACTGGCCTGTCCTGGCACACCTCTCGGGCTTCCTCCACATTCATACATCGCACCATGCACGCACGTCGATTATTCCGACTTCGAATTTGGCCGCCTTTTAGTAATTGGTTAATTTGGTCATGCCATGTTTTCCTCGGTCGTCCTCGGCTTCTTTTCCCACTCACACTGCTTGTGTACAACTTTTTAACCACATTCTACTCTCATCCATTCGTTCCATATGTCCGAACCATCTCAGGGATCCTTTCTTAATTTTATTCATGATGCAGTCATCTGTCTTACATTTCTTTCTTATTTCATCGTTTGGTATTCTATCATACAACGTTTTCCCGCACATTCTTCTTAGTGATCTCATTTCTACGGCGTTTATCCTGCTATAGTTAGTATGTTGATTATATATATCAAATCTTCTTAGATGGCACATTGAAACTGACATGTGAAATCTGGCATAGGACTTTAACATATATACAACTTCCATAAATTTGTCATACATGGTCATAAAGAAAGGTGGAATGGGGAATGTTGTAATTACATAAAGCGTGTGCTTAACCCAACTAATGACAGGTCATAAGTCCTGTAAACACCTTGATCAACTATATTCAGCTTCCAATTTGCATCTTCGTCTCTATTGAGATACAATTAAATCAAGAAAAGTGGGGTTCCTATATATGAGATTCCATGGACTAGCTAATAAGCATCCCGACATTTGCCTTACAACTGAGAACCATGGAAAACCTCAGTCGAGACGCGACGTACCTGTAAAAAACACATGTTAATTATTTGTTTGCCTCTTGCAACCGATCCACCACCGTGGTTGCGAAGTCAACGAATCTGCAAAGTGTATCCTTGTTTCGGAGGATGGCTGGGAGATCTGTGATGTGGGTGTCTCTTCTTTGACATTCCTTCTCCAGTTTCCATCTCTCACGCGTGAAGATTGGACAGTGGGTGATTTTGTGTTCCACTGTTTGCTCTGTTTGAGAATCACAAGGACCATCAAATATTAAATCACGTGAAAAGTCGGAAAACATAGTGCGTGCATGACACGGTGTATGAATGTTGAGAAAGTGAGAATTATTTCAGGACAGAACATTGTGGCGGCCCGTTTTTCAAAATTAGCGATTTTTTATTATTTCGGTTTGTCCAATATCACATTTTAAAAATATTAAATTGATCCTGGAGTAAAATGGTTGTAACTCTAGTTGTCGTGGTTTCTTTACTGAATAATTTCGCATGTCTTGTTGTAATAATGATCTTATTCCGCTTCTTATATAGATGGTTTTATTTTAAAATAATTTAAATTTCAACTTGAACCTTTGTGTTGTGAAAACATACACCTGCTTTATATACTGCATTTTTTATATAATGAAATAAAATTTGTATTTTTAAAGAAATTATTATCCAATATAATGATTTTACTCAAATCTTTTGATCGTAGCTCATTTCAAATAATAATGTAATAAATCAAAATGATGTTTTTTTTTAATAGTCCATTGTTTTGGCTGAAACACTATGATACCTTAACATTTTAAACTGTTAATGAATAAACTTTGTTTTTTTGTATCACAATTGTATTTTATTTTACGCGACAGCTGTTTCATTAACCAATGTTGACATCATCAAGTGTTACAATTTTTGATATATTGTAACACCTGATGATGTCAACATTGCGTCACCTGAGAGTAAGAGGGTTCCAACTAACAAAATTTCACATTTGGGTTTTTTTCGTGAAAAGGGTTCTTACTAACATTATCTATACGTTCAATTAAAAAAAACATGTATTAGTATCGTCATTTTGATTTTACGAAATGAATCAAGTTCCATCTGATCATTCAAAACACACGATTCACTGAAGAAGGATTCATTTACACTTACAACTTTATTATTCCAACTGTTGCCAGACAAAATTTACACGTTTCTCGGTAAAAGAATCTCTGGAAATTGGAATAAAACCCCTTTATTCCAAGATACACACGCGAAACCAGCAAAACTTTGACTTCATTTTTCTCAGCTTTTTACTTTTGACAGTTGGAACCTTCTTACTCTCAGGTGACGATTGGTTGATAAAACAGCTGTCGCGTAAAATAAAATACAATTGTGATACAAAAAACAAAGTTTGTTCATTAACAGTTTAAGATGATTTTTAACTACTTCCACGTATTATCTTTATTTCGACAGCGATCGATTTCGCTAGGCTATCTAGCATCGACAGACTGGTCTGTAGTCGACTGTAAGTGGAAGCCGTTATTTGACATCATCGTTGTATTTAATTATTGATTTTTTATAATTAATTTGTTGAATTGCTCTTTACATCAATACAGCGCTAGCCAAATTAATGCAAATGGTATCTTCTTCTTTATATTCATCACTATATATCTTCGTCCTTATGCCACGAGGTCTTCCATGTGTTAAAGAATTTGTTTGATGTTGGTTTTTTTAGTTAGCCTTTTTTTAAATATATATTGTGCAATTTCCACGCAATCTATTATATGTATAAAGAAATAAAAAATTTCAGAATCATGTTTGTATTATAAACATATTTAAAATATATATTTCTATAATAAACCTTCTTTATGAGTGATGCATTTAAGAATTGATACATTATTAAAGAATTAGGCAATTTTCTATATATTCTAGTGAAAAACTTAATTAGTTTTGAATTTTTTAATATGTTTTTCTTTCTTGTGTCACTTTTACGCGAAGGTTGCAATATTTATTTATTTTTGTATCGTGAAATCATGTTTAGGTTAGTAGAAATTAATTTGAAAGCGATGGAATTATATTTTTCCCACGTCCGTTGGGTGTATCATATCCAGTTTGCTGTACTTCCATTCGGACACTTATAAAAAGGACAGATACACAGATACTAAAATGTAATTTAACTAAATATTTTAATCGCTCTTTCCATTGGCATCACCAAAGCCAAAGGTTATATCTTTTGAAATAATAATAAAAATTCCACTTGATTTTATGGCTTCAATATATCAGCTAAGCTCGCTGCCATCTTCTGGTTACCGATATAACCGTTATATCGAAGGCATAATAAAATCAAACTGAATTAAACTAAATATACATATATCGGGTGTTTGTCTAGGAATAGAACACTTGGCTCCTGTTCCAAGTGACATGGGTTCAAGCCTGGACACGACCAGATTTCTTCTTCAAAATAATGAGCTATTTTCTGCTCATATTGAAAGAGTGTAAAATAAATTCTCATATCAATGATTTAAATCCTTGTTGTTAGCCTTTTTTTTAATAATAAAGGAATTTTTAGATTATTTATTGTTTCTTGAACAATGATGTAAAACTCCATATTAAATAATTAATACGAATGAAAACGTCAGTTTTCATTCGTATTAATAATTATAATTATAATTATAATGTAATATAATTATAATGTCCACATTTGATAATGCCTTAGAAGGGCGAAACATGTCATTCCCATAAAATATAATAAAACTTCTAGAAAACTGATGTTTTTATACGTATTCAATTTTTAGTTAGTATAATATATTTTCATTATTTACGCCTAAAAAAAAATTCTATTAACAACATTAATATTTTGTTGGTTCTATATGCTAGAAGGTAGAAAAGTCGCTTCATGTAATTATATAATAATATGAATGAAAACGTCTGTTTTCTAGAAGTTTTATTATATTCTATGTGAATGACCTGTTTCGTCTTGCTAAGGCATTTGATCAGGCACTGTTACAGGTTTCTAACCATCTTCCCAACGCTTCAACTCCTTGCCCCTCGCCTTTCTCGCCCACTGTCTAACTGCTATTGAAGCTACTTCATAGATCCATTTCTTCTATGGCCTTCCTACACCTTATTTTGTTTGTTCATTGTCTCTATTAGATTAATTTGGGTGTTATTATTTTTCTGTGTGTCCTGCCAATATCTTAGACTCAGACATAGCATCTGTTTTTCCATGCCTAGTTAAAAACCTAAATGTTCTGTTACCGAATATCTTTTTCTGTCAACGGATGGTGTTTATTAAATAAAATGTTATTTAATTTGTATTCTTGCGTATTGTGAAATGGGTATGATACATCCTTGGATGGTAACTATTGAGGATAGAGAGGTACGTTTAGTGTAAGCAGTATTATTGGGCGAAGCGCCTCGCACAGTTACGTTATTGTATGAACTCTAGTGGGGTCGGCGGACAGAACGCCCCCGTCTCTGTATATAGTGTGTATGTAACCTGTAATTATTTGTACATTAACTATGTTGAAAGGATTTAGTTCTTACGGAATTGGTCGTGCAAGTTTTTATAAATAATATATTATAATAAAATAAATCATTTTTATACAAATTGACTTTTATTTCTTTCATATTTCTATGATATCTGGTAAGTATTTGAGCATTTATAACCTTCAAATGTGAAATTGGGTAGGTATTATAGCCATTCATAACCTTCAAATGTGAAATTGGGTATTTATTTGAGCAATTAAACCTTCAAATATGAAGTTGGGTTGGTATTTTAGCATTGATAACCTTCAAATGTGAAATTGGGTAGGTATTATAGCCATTCATAAACTTCAAATGTGAAATTGGGTATTTATTTGAACAATTATTATAACCTTCAAATATGAAATTGGGTAGGTACTTCAGCATTTATAACCTTCAAATGTTAAATTGGGTGTTTATTTGAGCAATTATAACCTTCAAATATGGAATTGGGTAGGTATTTGAGCATTTATATTATAGTCATTTATAACCTTCGAATATGTAATTGGGTAGATAATAATATTAAACTTTACTGCAAACCAATCTCTAGGAATAAAACTTAAAGAAGAGATTAATGAAATCATACGTTTTATAGAAGTTTTATTTTATTTTAAGGGAACCATATGTTTCCCCTTGATGAATTTTGAAATGTGCCTTATAATTATTTACAATATCAAAAGGCATCAGCAAACCGAAACATGTAATCTCCATAAAATATAATAAAACTTCTAGAATACTGACGTTTTCATTTTCATTTGGTGATACCAGTAGGAAGAGCAATTCGGACATTGAATTTATACGTTTTGGCCATTTTTAGTGTCAGTGTTCATAAAAATATATTACCAATTCTGGAAAAAGTTCTGCCTCACTGGCGTCGACTAGAACATATTTAAATTAATTTAATATGGAGTTTCAAATCATTGTTCATGTAATATTACTAATATTAATAAGTTAATTATTTAGAATGAAGTTTTGAGTAATCAACCCCCAGAATGTGTCTCGCCGTGACCTCCCCTGCCAGCTGGGAGGGTAGCGGATCCCAGACTGCGCGTCTGTCGCCATGGATACGGCCAGCAGTGTAAACAGAGGTATACCCGCACGTCACCCAGGACCTGCCGTGCGGGGAAACTGATAAACATACATTGAGAGGAAATCGATGAAGCTAATCGAATTTAGTTAATAATAGTATTGTATGAAAGAGCTGAAAGGGTTGGATGTAGATGCCAAAATGAGCGGAGTGTCGGTAAGCTGTCTATTCTATGTGGATGACGCTGTCCTACTTGCAGACAACGAGCATGAACTACAAGTCCTGTATGTATAAGGTATGCATGCAAAATGATCTGATGATGAATGTTAATTAAGTCCATGGTAATGATTTTTTAAAAAGAAGAAATCATGACAGTCTGCAACATTAGCGTGAATGGTGAAAATTTGGAGCAAGTAGATGAGTTCGTGTAATAAGGTAGTATGTTTACAAAATATGAGGTGAGGATGAGTGGAGAGGGATATTGAAAGAAAAGTTGGGGCAGGCAACAAAGTGAAAGATTCACTTAAAGTTATCATTGCAAACAAAAACCTATAAAAAAAAGCTAGAATGGCAGTGCACAATGATGTTCTTGTACTGACTCTTATGTATGGAAACAAAGCATGGAATTGTCAAAAAAAGGATGAAAGTAGAATACATGGAGTAGAAATGAGATCTCTTATAGAGAAAGGATAGTAAAAAAAAAACGTATGTTAATCGACTAATCTAAAAAAAAAACGTAATCGACTTGCGTGCATGACACGATGTATGGATGTTGAGGAAGTGAGAGAAATATGCCGAGAAAGAAAAGTGTGGCAGTCCATTATTTCTGCTTACTCCTTCGGGGAGACGGCGTGTTGGTTAGTTAATTGTTTTTTGTCTGGAATGGGATTGAGGGAGTATATAAGGGCAGCGGGTTCATTGCCCTCCAGCGAATCGAGTTTCCATCCGTCCCAGCTGAAAGTCCTGAAAGGGAGTGGGCCCCTGCATTCTCTCCGCGCCCCGGCGGGTCCAACGACCTCCACTTCTCCACCCCCGCCCCACGGGGTCAACGGACTCACGCAAAACGCATCGGGACCGAGACTACCCTCCTGTCTCATCCCACGGCATCCTCCACCCCCAGCTCTGCAGCAGAACGTCGGGGGCTCTATACCAGAGGCTTCCAACCTTTTTGGACACGTTGTCCTCTAGGAGATAATATATTCTTCAGTCACCCACTGCAATGAAGTTTTTAAATGTTTTATTATTTTTTATGTATTCTATTTTGCCCAAAACACTATGATATTTCAAAATTGTTAACTGTTAAATTATAATACCCTGTTTTTATTGTATCTCAATTTTTATTATTTATTTTTCGCGACAGCTGTTTCGTCAACCTATTGACATCATCAGGTGTTAAAATATTTTTTTTTAACTGTAAAAATTAGACGATGTCAACATAGGTTGACGAAACAGATGTCGTGAAGAAAAATAATTAAAACTAATGCGTTCCTGGTATTATGTGGTATGTGTATAATATCTTACCTGTACTCAATAGATGCCTTAAACATTTATGCTGTTTGTAATGTCTTTTGAGTAAATCAACTGATTGGATTTGATTTGAAAACTATAATTCCATATAAACAGAAAAGCGTTTTACTAATTACATTAATATTGTAATTCTTTATATACGATGGATGAGGGAAGAATGGATAATAATATATACGAGTATGCAAGTAGTGTGAATGGGAAAAGAAGTCGAGGAAGGCGAAGGAAGACATGGCATGACCAAATTAATGAATTAATGAAAGGCGGCCATAAGCGGGAACAATTGACGAGTGTGCATGTCACGATGTGTGAATGTAGAAGATGCGCGAGAATTATTCCAGGATAGAACAATGTGGCGATCCCATCATCTCTGCCTACCACTCCGGGGAAACGGCGTGATGGTTAGTTAGTTAGTTAGTTAACACCATGATGTTCTATAATTACGATTTTTTTTTTATCAAAAAACTATTGTTTTCAGCTATTAAGATTATTTTTCTCGACATATTTCAAAGGTACCCTTCATCACCGGGAGAACAATATGAACTCGTTTCCCGTAACTAATAAAGTTTATATCGTTCTCCCAATGGAAAACCTCGGCAGAACATTGGGGTAGATATTCAGAGAATGAAAATCGATTTTTCATTGTTTTTCAAACTAAGTTTAAAATTGCCATTTTGTAGAACTTTTGGTCACTATAATGAGAATAATATACACTTGTTACTTCAAAAATGACGAGCGACTTGATATAGTGGAAATGTTTGGAAGAGGCTTATATCCAGCAGTGGTGAGATCAACACAAAGGAAAAAGTAAAATAAGAACATGAACAAGTGGACACAAAACACAAAAGATTATTACCAAAAAGTACACCAACTAAAAATGGACTAGAGGAAACTGGCAAAACGTGGAGAATGCAAAAGGATGGCCAGGGTCAGGAGCCAATGGATAACTGTTTTTTTTTCTTGTATACAACAGGTCGCTTAAACCCAATTACTGTATACACATTATTTTTAGCTATTATATTGATGATCCACATGACATGTGATAGGAAGCCAATCTATCGCCATTTTATTGTCACGTGAATTCTACACCAGACCAAAGACAATGTGACAATCACACTGCCATCGCCGAGAATCGAACCCGGGACCTTCGGTATGGAAGTCAGAGCTTCTAACCACTCTGCCACGAAGGTCGTCTGTTGTAAAGGACATAGGGATGTAGCGCCAAAAAGAGAAAAAGAAAAAATATAAAACACAATGTCTCTTAGGGATTACTTAACTGAGAAGAAAAGCTTAAAAATCCGCTACAGAAATAATGTACAAAACCTAGAAGCTCTTAAGATGATAGATACAGGGAAATATGTTGGCCTTTTAACGTCTGACGGAGCTTATGTGCTCTCCGCCTGATGTGTTGACAAATAAAGTATTGTACATCTGAAATGTCTATTCGGAGAAATCAAATAATAGAAAAATACGTGGTTTATATTTATTTGAATAATAACAAACAAAATATATGTGCTAACAGATGTTTTTTTTCTTCTCTGGTTTCAATCCTGGGATTGGTTTGCAGCAATTTCCTCCATTATTCTCTTCCATTTTTCCCTGTCTTGTGCGGCTCTTTTGAAATCTGCATATGATGAGCAGCGCACGTCCACCAACAGGTCCTCCAGGTACTCTCGGCGTGGGCGTCCCCTAGAGTTTGTCCCCTCGATCATACCCTCCATTATGGCATGCAAGAGACCTTCTTGACGTATTACATGGCCGATCCATCTTGCACGCCTTTCGGACAAGGTCCTGAGCAGGTGCCTTCCTCCTTCGATTCCTTGAAGAACTTCCTCATTCGTGATGTGGTCTCTCCAGGAAATTCCAAAGAGTCTTCTGTAGGACCACATCTCAAAAGCCTCTAGTCTCCGCTTATCCCTTTCGGATAGGCACCATGTCTCGCAGCCGTACATCAAGACACTCCATACATAGGTCTTGATGAGGAGTATTCTCAGTTTTAGGTCTATAATTTTTGACTCTATTATGTTTTTTTATAATTGTTTATCGTTTGTGTGTTTTATAATCTTCATACTGGATAGAATAATATAATATTTTAATTGTATGATTTCGTAAAATATGGTAGGTATATTATATATAAGTGATAACATGTCTAAATCCAATATACAATTAAAAGAGAATGAAGGGTTGAAGAAAGTGTAAAAGCTCTGCCAGACTGTTGTAAACAAGCTTCCAACGGGGGTCACCTCGGTGGGAAGCTTGTGGAGCCCACGCCCACGGTTGGTGTTTGCGTCCACACTGGTTTACAACAAGGCTCCCACCTCATACAACGGCGGCATCCACACGCGGTTTACAACGCGCGTCCGTCCACAGAGGTTGTTGAATGTTAAAAGAAATTTTTGTTTCAAACAAGTGTTTTACACTGTTGTAAACCGCCGGTGGAGACCGATGTGGAGGGCTTGTTTACAACAATATGGCAGGGGTTTTAGGAAAAAGATCATAAAATACGGCGTGAGCATTCATTTTTTTCCTTGTATTCAACAGGTCGTTTGAACCCAATTACTGTATACAATATAGTTTAGCTATCATATTGATTCCCATGACATGACATGTGATAGGTAGCCAATCTATTGCCATTTTATTGTCACGTGAATTCTCCACCAGACCAAAGACAGTGTGACAAACACACTGCCATCGCCGCGAATCGAACCTGGGACCTTCGATACGGAAGTCAGAGCTCCTACCACTCTGCCACGAAGGTCGTCAATTTTAAATGAATTAATTAAGTACTCATTTATGATCGATGGGAAAAGAGCAGTGAAGATAAAAGAGGCGATATAAATTGGCCTTCACGCAGTCCTGATTAATTCCTATGGACTTTTTCCTGTGGGGTTATCTCAAATTCAAAGTTTACGCTAATATACCGACTTCCCTGGTGTATTTGAAAGAAAATATTAGTCACGAAATGGAGTCTACCTGCCAAGCCGTCATAATTTTTTTTACTGTTCGACTAAATGAGTGCCACGGACGCGAGGGTTTATATTTGGACGATACTATTTTTATGGCAGTGCACAATGGTGTTCTTCTACCGACCCTTATGTATAGAAGCGAAGCATGGAACTGGCAAAAGAAGGATGCAAGTAGAATAAATGCAGTAGAAATGGGATCTCTTAGACGAATGTGTGAATACTCTATGTATGATAGAGTGTCGAATGAAAATATAAGAAGTGAATGCGATGCGAATGATGGTTTCATGAACAAAAGAATGAAAGGATCATTAAGATGATTTGGACATATGGAAAGAATGAATGACGAAATAAGTGTAAAAAATTATATATTAATGATGTGAATGGAACCAGAAATAGAGGAAGACCGAGGAAAACATGGCAGGATCAAATAAATCAAATATTGAATGTCGGCCATGTGAGGAGTGCGTGCATGACACGATGTATGAATGTTGAGGAAGCGAGAGAAATATGTCAGGAAAGAAAAGTGTGGCAGTCCATTCTTTCCGCCTACCCCTTCGGGGAGACGGCGTGATGGTTAGTTAGTTAGTTATTATTTTTATATATAAATTGTGTACTTAAATTTATAAACATGTATTTTAATACTTAGCTTACATTTTATAATCGATCCACTAAATATAAACAAAAAATAGCATCACAAATTATTTTTTGATGACCAAATTCTTAAATGTGCATTACTGTATTATAATATGTATCAAACAAGCTGCAAGATTCTTCTTTAAAATATGTATAGATTTTCAAAGATTTTTAAAATGCGTGTGTTTGTTTAGAAGTGCAATTGTGATTTAGATTTTTGAGCGCGGAAAGCCTTCTCGTGGAGAGGTCAACGAATCCGAGGATCGCGTAAACCAATCTATAGATCCTGTGTCCATAGCAACGGAACCAGACGGGCGCTGACCCGCCCCTTCCACAGCCGCTAGACTGCAGGCTGCAGGGCGAGGGGAGGGAGTCTCCCTTCAGGATTAATCTGCCAAATGGCATGGTCACATTACATTTACGATTTGAAAATTCCGTGATAGACTTTATGGACTCATCGGTAAAAAAATTATCGCCTGCCAGAGAGAAAACGAACTCCTTATTTACCCGCTTAATAAGCACATAGTTTTCATATTTGCTACTGCGATATTTTTTCTAAGGAGACATTTTAAAATACATTTAGGCGACACCCTTGGATACATATCACCTATACAAGAATAAAATTTACTAGAATTAAATGCGAGAAGGGTGCTGCGCAGAATTCTGGGACCTGTGAATGACGGTGAAGGCTGGACAGTACGGCATAATGACGAGCTGTACCATATTTACAAAGCTCCCAGTCTCTCCACACAGGTCAGACTTAATAGATTGAGATGGGCCGGTCACGTGCAGAGGACGCCGTCATCGCGAACCCCAAAAAGATTGCTGGAGTGGCACCCAGGTGGTAGAAGACCAATTGGACGACCAAGGCTGCGATGGGAGGATGAAGTTGGGAGAGATAGGGCAAGATTGTTACGAGTGTCAGATTGGAGGGTCGAAGCGGAGGACAGGAGGAGTAGGAGGGAGGCTAAGGCTCGATATGGGCTGTAGGGCCATCGAAGAAGAAGAAGAAGAATTAAATGCACAAAACAATAAGAAAAATAATGAGACCTATTATGACGTACGCTGTAGAAACGCTGGGCGACACTGTGTGAACCAAGGGACTACTAAGAACATCGGAGATGAAGGTCCTAAGATCAATTACTGGAAAAACTCTCCGAGATCGTGTCCGCAACGTAGACATAAGAAAAACTTGCGAAATAGGGGATATCGTCCAGTGGAGTAAATCGATCTCGGCTCCGTACGACATGACTGGCAAGACGCACTACTGGTTGAAGACTTTAGTCTTGAGGCACTGTGGTATTTTAGAGGTGAGAACATGGCGTAATTTTCCAAAGACCGCCCAATTCAACTGAATTCTTCGATCGGCTTCTTTCTCGAAATTGTATGATTTAGCCAAGATATGCGTATTATTGTACCACTTCGAGAGCCGATCCATCGACGGTTACTGATTTCGGGATAATATGTTCATTATACTCGTACATGACAATCGTCTTGTCCAAAATCATCCCGAGACCCAGTTTAGTTAGTTCTTCTTCTCTTCTTCTTCTTCCTCAGCCTATTCCCGTCCACTCCTGGACAAAGGCCTCCTCCATTTGCTTCCATGTCATTCTGTCCTGTGCAGACTGCATCCAGGTTATTCCGACGTGTCTGTTTAGATCATCCTTCCACCGTAGTAGCGGTCGCTCTAGTTTAGTTGGTTAGTTAACTTGAATTCAGGCTTCATTTTTGAAACGGAAAGGCGCGTCAAATTCGTAATGTCTCAACTTGTTCCCCACCAACAGCGGGCAGGCAGCGGTGCAGATTTATTTATAATACAATAAAATATTTTTTCATTGCGGTCGCCCTAATTCTGTGCGAAATATTCTGAGATCCGCTTATCAGACCGCAACTTACCGCCTGCCAAGCAGATACCTGAACACTCTCTTATCAGAAACACATTTTTATTTCAAAACAAATGGCATTTATATATCAATTTCTGCAATACACTTTAGTAATCAATCAAGAACCTGTACGCGTCTAGACCGACTGAACTAGAAGACCTCTAGGAAGGCCTAGACAGCGCCTAATGGACAATGTACTGGCTGATCTGGCTAGGTTGGGCGAATCGGACTGCTGGGAGCAAATGGCGCAGGATCGAGGAGCTTGGCGAAAAATCATCAAGGAGGCTACAACTCTTCAAGAGTTGTATGGCCATAGGAAGTAAGTAACTAACTAACTAACCATCACGCCGTCTCCCAAAAGGATTAGGAAGAAAGAATAGACTGCCACACTTTTCTTTACTTCTCATGATTCAACATTTATACATCGTGTCATGCACGCACGTCGATCTCTCCGACTCCTCACGTGGCTGATATTCAATGTTTGATTTATTTGATCGTGCCACGTTTTCCTCGGTATTTCCCTATTCCTAGCTCCATTTACATTGTTAACATATATTTTTTAACCATTCTTACTACATTCATTCTTTCCATGTTTTCAAACCATCTTAATGTTGTTTGATAAAATTTTCATTCGCACCACATTCACTTCTTATATTTTCATTCGACACTCTATCATACACAGATTTTCCACATATTCAAGAGATTCATTTCTAATGCATTTATTCTACTTTCATTCTTCTTTTTCTAGAAGTTTTATTGTATTTTTTGGAATTGAACTGTTTGCCATGTTAAGGCATTATTACAATTTCATAATATGTAGGTGTCCAAGAAACTTGACAGTCCTTTTAAAAAAAAATCGTAAATATTTTATATGGAATTCTATATCATTGTTCAAGAAACAATAAATAACCATAATTTTTTTCTTCTCGAGACTTCAAAGCTTGAAGTACAGTATTATTTATTATCTTGAAATTGTTCTTTTCTTCTTCAACTAACTTACTAATCATCAGGAAAAATGGACCGTTCTTTCCTGACATACTTCTCTCGATTGTTCTACATTCGTACATCGTGTCATGCACGAACGTTGATTTCTCCGACTTCTCACGTGGAGGACATTCAATCTTTGTTCGTGCCGCGTTTTCTTCTGTCTTCCTCTATTCTTCTAGAATAATTTTTTTTTATTTGCAGTAATGTAACTTAAATATTTAAGATAAAATCCATATATTCATAATTAGTATCTTATACCTGTATAACTAATTAACTAACTAACCATCACGCCGTTCCTCCGAAGGGGTAGGCAGAGAGAATGGACTGCCAGACTTTACCCGATGCGGCACTCCATCCTTCTCTTTTCGCCGTGATGGATTGCGAACCACATCGCCACCAATAGGCATTTCCTGCGCACACTTCAATCGTCTAACGTCCACAAAATAAATCTAAAACAAATAATATCAAATATGATGATATAAAATAAAATAACAAAATAATAATAATATAACAAATAATGTTCTTTTAGATGGTGCAAATGTTGCCAGTTGGACGATCCGAACTTTTGTGTTTTTTAACTTATATAATGTCTTTATATAGTACTTTGTCTCACAGTTTCCAAAACTAACCTGCTTCTGGTGATGCCACAGTGAGAATATATGTAATTTTTGTATTTTCACAACAATCTATCTTTCTTTTCGCAGACATTTTTCGATGGCGACACAATGTTTATCGATGCACAAATGTTAAAATGTATGCTTAAAAATTGTGTCACAGCCGAAACACATCTGCGAAAAGTAAAATAAAGTGTTGTGAAAGCAGTGTAAACTTATTTACTTTCGTACGAAGCACTTAATTTGAGGTGTGGCATTAATAAAAATAATGTATGGAGCTGGCAAGAAAATGATGAAAGTAGGATAAATGCCGTAGACATGAGATCACTGAGAAGCATGTGCGGGAAAACGATATATGATAGAATACCTTCTTATTCTTCTTCGATGGCCCTACAGCCCATATCGAGCCTTAGCCTCCAGTATTCTTCGCCTCCAACTCCTCCTGTCCTCCGCTTCGACCCTCCAATCTGACACTCTTAACAATCTTGTTCCATCTCTCCCAACTTCATCCTCCCATCGCAGCCTTGGTCGTCCAATTGGTCTTCTACCACCTGGGTGCCACTCCAGCAATCTTTTTGGGGTTCGCGATGACGGCATCCTCTGCACGTGACCGGCCCATCTCAGTCTATTCAGTCTGACCTGTGTGGAGAGACTGGGAGCTTTGTAAATATTGTACAGCTCGTCATTATGCCGCACTCTCCAGCCTTCACCGTCATTCACAGGCCCCAGAATTCTGCGCAGCACCCTTCTCTCAAAAGTATCCAGTCGCTCTGCAGATTTCGCTGTCATTGTCCACGCCTCACACCCATAGGTCACTACTGTTCGGATGATTGTTTTATACAGGGTGATTTTGGTTTTCCAGTGTACGTTTCTTGATTTGAGCGCTGGTAGTAGAGAGAAGAATGTTTTGTTACCAATTGTGATTCTTCTTTCGATTTCCTTGTGATCTTCGTTTTCTTTTGTTATAGACGAACCCAGGTAAGTGAAGTCCTCCACCATCTTAAAGTTGTATCTGTCCTTGAATCTGATGGTTCGCCTTGAGTTATGGGTTGCATTCCTGGTTTGTTTCATTATTTGTGTCTTTTCTTCGTTTATCTCTAAACCCACCTCCTTGGCTGCTGTCTCTAAAGGCTCAAATACTTCGTGTATGGCTGCTAGGGATCTTCCTACAATGTTAAGGTCGTCTGCATATCCTATGATCTGGCTGCTATGAAAGTATGTGTTGGGATTCGTGTTAAGGTGGTAAGTTTTCCTTATGGCATATTCTAAACTCAGGTTAAAAAGTGTTGGGGCTAAACCATCACCTTGTTTGAGGCCCTGTGATACCATGAATTCATCTGTGAGCTCTCCTCCTATCTTGACTCTACATTTTGTATTATCCATGGTTGCTTTTACCAGTCTTATTAACTTCGTAGGGATTTTGAAGTTCAAGAGTACATTATACAGTTTCTCTCTGCTGATACTATCATAAGCCTGTTTGAAGTCAATGAACAGCTGATATACATCGACGTCAAATTCCCAGCATTTTGCTAGGATCTGCCTTGCTGTGAACAATTGATCACTTGTTGATCTGTTCCTCCTGAACCCAGCCTGGTACTCTCCGATGATGTTTTCTGCAAAGTGTTCCATTCTGTTTTTGAGTATTGTGGTAAAGATTATTATTAAGATATGATAGAATACCAAACGACGAAATAAAGAAGAAATGTAAAGCAGATGGTTTGGACACATGGAACGAATGGACGAAAGAAGAATAGTTAAAATGTTGTATAAAGCAGTGTGAGTGGAAAGAGAAGTCGTGGAAGACCAAGGAAAGCATGGCATAACTAAATTGATCAAATTCTGAAAGGCGGCCACATTCGAAGTCGGAAAAATCGACGAACGTGCATGTTAAAATGCTTGAATGTGGAAGATGCAAGAGAGGTATGTCAGGATAGAATGGTATGGCGGTCCTTCGGTTAGTTAGTTAGTTGTTAATACACAAAATTTCATGAATCAAGTGATGTTTGAAAATTAAATAATTATTTCAAATCAAATCAAAGCAAATCAGTTTCTTAACTCAAAAGACATTACAAACAGCAAAATGTTTAAGGCATCTATTGAGTACAGGTCAAATATTATAAAAATTCAACATAGTAGGTACCAGGAACGCATTAGAGATGGTTCGACATTAGGAAGACAAGATACTTTCTAAAGTCAAGAGTATTTGTCTCCTGAACGAACCTTCACTAATATGAAAGACGTCGATCTCCGAGGAGACCGCGTTCAGCAGACTAATCGCTCTTCCCACCGGTGTCACCAGAGGGAGATTGATTCTAGTGGCCGGTAGGTAAAACAATTTGTGCTGTCGCTGTCGGAGAAATCTATCAGGGACAAAAAGACCAACACCCTCTAATTTCGTAATAATATACCTTATTTTAAATCGAATGTCCAATCTTTGCCGAATGAGCTAAAAAAAAAGTTGCCAACGATTTCGATCGTCCGATTCCCCAAATGAGCAAATGAAA
Source organism: Lepidostoma basale (assembly GCA_022606425.2). NCBI lineage: Eukaryota > Metazoa > Arthropoda > Insecta > Trichoptera > Lepidostomatidae > Lepidostoma > Lepidostoma basale. The sequence goes on along the minus strand of JAHDVF020000739.1, from coordinate 807,100 downwards.
AAAGGCTTCAATTTAGTTGAACCATCTCGGGGACCCCCAATTTTTTTTTACATTTGTCGTAGACCCCTGAGAATCTATTACATGGTATAAAGACCACTTTGGGAATCACTGCTTTAAACATTAAAGAACAAAAAATCTTTAAGTTAGTCTTGCTCCTTTCAGTATTTCAAAAATGTGTTATAGAATTCGATTTACTTCCGTGAATATTTCACGGGCTGCAACTAGTTTTATGTGGTTGTTAAAAGTAATTGGTTATTTTCTGTTCACCTGGTAGTCGTAATAAGGTTGAGAAAATTCTCGCGAAATCGGTCATTGCTCTTTATAGAGAGTATTGCAAATGAACATTTCATAAATGTTTTAAACATTTTGGTCTGCCACGCGATTTCATTTCACAACGAACGGCGACCGAGACAAGCGGGGAGGCGTACAAGACACGATAACTTGCGTTTTATCTTTGGACAACAATGTGCATACTAGCACAATCCACGTAGGCTCCAGTTTTCGATAAAATTTTTCTGAAAATAACTATCCAACTAACTAACTATCGTGCCGTTTGCCGGAGGGGTAGGCAGAGGATGTATCGCCATACTGCTCTGTCCTGACATACCTATCTAGATTCCTCTACATTCATATATAATAACATACACGCTCGTCGATTTTTCCGACTTTTTTTTTTTTTTTTTGACGTATACAACAGGTCGCTTGAACCCAACAATTACAGTATACAATTTGTTTTTTAAGCTGATATATTGATTCTCGTGACATGTGACAGGTAGCCAATCTATCGCCATTTTATTGTCACGAGAATACTACGTCAGACCAAAGACAGTGTGACAATCACACTGCCATCGCCGGGAATCGAACCCAGAACCTTCGGAATGGGAATCAGAGCTCTTACCACTCTGCCACGAAGGTCGTGGCCGCCGAATGTGGCCGCCTTTCGGTATTTCATTAATTTAATTAGGAAATTGAAAATACCTTTCTTTAATTCATAAATTATTTAAAAAAAACACGATATGTTTCAGAGGATACCTCCATCTTCAGGTGTAAAAATATAAAAAAAACTAAACAAAGAAATTTAAATAAAAAATAACCTGGGCTATTTGTTATTAGCACTAATAATTATTTTTTATCAGTAAGAACTAATAAATAATATTAAATAAGAATAATAATACATGATGATAATATAAAACATATGAAATTGTAATTAAAAAAAAACATACGTTTGAAAAGACAATTTATTTAGAAATTAAATAATGAAAATAATTTTTTTAAATAAATTATGTCTTTTCAAATGTACGTATTTTCTAAATTACAATTTGAGTGAACAAATTCGTTTTATTTTTTGTTCACATTATTGTATGCATATCTATCTATCTATCTATCTATCTATCTATCTATCTATCTTCTATCTATCTATCTATCTATCTATCTATCTATCTATCTATCTATCTATCTATCTATCTATCTATATAAATAAAAGGCGATCTTCCGGGTGTGTGTCGACTATTTCTGAGGTTATTCCTGAGCTGATCCTTTTGAAATTTGGAGAATGGACTAATTGGAATTCAGCGGTCGTCATAGGCATATTTTTGTTATTAATCGAGCTCTAATTAACTTTATAAATTAATCAATTAATTGAAAATTTTCGTAGTGCAAACGAATATAGACCTTAATGTTCGTATCACCTGAGTATCAATCTTTTGAGTCTATATTCGTTTGACATGGTCTGGAGAGAATTCAGTCTCCATGTAATTTTGTGTAGTGGCAACAATGTGTTTTTCTTTCTGACAGTCCAATATATTGCGTTTTACTTTGGGATGTATAATACTTAATACGTTTTACTTATTACGTACTAAAATAATTGGTTGTTTAATTGGTACAGTCTATTTTATTGGCCATATTTTAATGTACATTAATGTAGACAGGTAATTATGCTTCCAAATTTTGGCGAGTATAATTTTTACGCGTCATTTGAGGTTATGCACGAAATCTTATTTTTTCGTGTGGCTGAAACTTATTCGTTTCTCTTACGTTCGACGGTGATTACTTAATGATATTCGTTTTCTAGAATTCTAGCCGTTCGATTGGTCACGTGGTCTCCTGTCAAAACGTAATTTACGTCGTAATATTTTGTAGGTATACTTATATTTCTAATTCATATATATCTTCAAGTTATTCTATTTTGCCGTTGAAATGAATACATATTATATTTCCGCATTACATATTTCAAAGTCTATCTATCTATCTATCTATCTATCTTCTATCTTCTATATAAATACTAAATTAGGTATATCGAATAGAAATGAAGTTACATATCGTTTTACTTACGTATTATTTTAGGTTATGTTATGAATCTACATGGAAAAACGTTAAATTCTAAGTAACAATTCTATGAATTGGTATAATCTATTTTAATAATGTTATTTTAATGTAAAATTGTTCTGGCAGGGCGATAACCTATATCTTTTGGATTAGACAATTTACTTCAGCTGTTTTAGTTTTAGTTATGCTGTGATAGGTAAACATATTCTTACATACAGCATTAGCTGCCTCAGTTGGAAAAATCCAGTAATATAACATTTCCAAATGGTCTGACGTTCCCACGCCAGTGTTTTTTTTTTAATATACTGCTCATTTTAATATAATTATTTGATTTTTGCAGAGATGCCGACGCTAAGGATGATACCAGGAAAGACTCTTTGAGATAGGGTGAGGAACACGGCTATCCACGATATCTCCAAGGTGGAAGATGTCGTGAGATGGGGCACGCAACGCAAGATACTGGCATGTATGGATCCCACACCTCACAATTCTATGAATTGGTATAATCTATTTTAATAATGTTATTTTAATGTAAAATTGTTCTGGCAGGGCGATAACCTATATCTTTTGGATTAGACAATTTACTTCAGCTGTTTTAGTTTTAGTTATGCTGTGATAGGTAAACATATTCTTACATACAGCATTAGCTGCCTCAGTTGGAAAAATCCAGTAATATAACATTTCCAAATGTTCTGACGTTCCCACGCCAGTGTTTTTTTTTTAATATACTGCTCATTTTAATATAATTATTTGATTTTTGCAGAGATGCCGACGCTAAGGATGATACCAGGAAAGACTCTTTGAGATAGGGTGAGGAACACGGCTATCCACGATATCTCCAAGGTGGAAGATGTCGTGAGATGGGGCACGCAACGCAAGATACTGGCATGTATGGATCCCACACCTCACAATTCTATGAATTGGTATAATCTATTTAATAATGTTATTTTAATGTAAAATTGTTCTGGCAGGGCGATAACCTATATCTTTTGGATTAGACAATTTACTTCAGCTGTTTTAGTTTTAGTTATGCTGTGATAGGTAAACATATTCTTACATACAGCATTAGCTGCCTCAGTTGGAAAAATCCAGTAATATAACATTTCCAAATGTTCTGACGTTCCCACGCCAGTGTTTTTTTTTTAATATACTGCTCATTTTAATATAATTATTTGATTTTTGCAGAGATGCCGACGCTAAGGATGATACCAGGAAAGACTCTTTGAGATAGGGTGAGGAACACGGCTATCCACGATATCTCCAAGGTGGAAGATGTCGTGAGATGGGGCACGCAACGCAAGATACTGGCATGTATGGATCCCACACCTCACAATTCTATGAATTGGTATAATCTATTTTAATAATGTTATTTTAATGTAAAATTGTTCTGGCAGAGCGATAACCTATATCTTTTGGATTAGACGATTTACTTCAGCTGTTTTAGTTTTTCTCTGAAAAAAAAAAATGCTGTGATAGGTAAACATATCCTTACATACAGCATTAGCTGCCTCAGTTGGAAAAATCCAGTAATATAACATTTCCAAATGTTCTGACGTTCCCACGCCAGTGTTTTTTTTTTAATATACTGCTCATTTTAATATAATTATTTGATTTTTGCAGAGATGCCGACGCTAAGGATGATACCAGGAAAGACTCTTTGAGATAGGGTGAGGAACACGGCTATCCACGATATCTCCAAGGTGGAAGATGTCGTGAGATGGGGCACGCAACGCAAGATACTGGCATGTATGGATCCCACACCTCACAATTCTATGAATTGGTATAATCTATTTTAATAATGTTATTTTAATGTAAAATTGTTCTGGCAGGGCGATAACCTATATCTTTTGGATTAGACGATTTACTTCAGCTGTTTTAGTTTTTCTCTGAAAAAAAAAAATGCTGTGATAGGTAAACATATCCTTACATACAGCATTAGCTGCCTCAGTTGGAAAAATCCAGTAATATAACATTTCCAAATGTTCTGACGTTCCCACGCCAGTGTTTTTTTTTTTATATACTGCTCATTTTAATATAATTATTTGATTTTTGCAGAGATGCCGACGCTAAGGATGATACCAGGAAAGACTCTTTGAGATAGGGTGAGGAACACGGCTATCCACGATATCTCCAAGGTGGAAGATGTCGTGAGATGGGGCACGCAACGCAAGATACTGGCATGTATGGATCCCACACCTCACAATTCTATGAATTGGTATAATCTATTTTAATAATGTTATTTTAATGTAAAATTGTTCTGGCAGGGCGATAACCTATATCTTTTGGATTAGACAATTTACTTCAGCTGTTTTAGTTTTAGTTATGCTGTGATAGGTAAACATATTCTTACATACAGCATTAGCTGCCTCAGTTGGAAAAATCCAGTAATATAACATTTCCAAATGTTCTGACGTTCCCACGCCAGTGTTTTTTTTTAATATACTGCTCATTTTAATATAATTATTTGATTTTTGCAGAGATGCCGACGCTAAGGATGATACCAGGAAAGACTCTTTGAGATAGGGTGAGGAACACGGCTATCCACGATATCTCCAAGGTGGAAGATGTCGTGAGATGGGGCACGCAACGCAAGATACTGTCATGTATGGATCCCACACCTCACAATTCTATGAATTGGTATAATCTATTTTAATAATGTTATTTTAATGTAAAATTGTTCTGGCAGGGCGATAACCTATAATATCTTTTGGATTAGACGATTTACTTCAGCTGTTTTAGTTTTTCTCTGTTATGCTGTGATAGGTAAACATATTCTTACATACAGCATTAGCTGCCTCAGTTGGAAAAATCCAGTAATATAACATTTCCAAATGGTCTGACGTTCCCACGCCAGTGTTTTTTTTTTTTATATACTGCTCATTTTAATATAATTATTTGATTTTTGCAGAGATGCCGACGCTAAGGATGATACCAGGAAAGACTCTTTGAGATAGGGTGAGGAACACGGCTATCCACGATATCTCCAAGGTGGAAGATGTCGTGAGATGGGGCACGCAACGCAAGATACTAAGATACTGGCATGTATGGATCCCACACCTTGATATGTGCAAGACAGATTGTTATATTTATGAACTAATTTTGAAATGGTATGTACAGGTTGGATTAATTGGTTTAATTCCACTATTAGAGGCAGAACAGGAGTGTCGGACATCATCGGAAGAGTGGCAGCGCTAAAATGGCATGCCGCTCGCAGCCCTGATGATAGATGTACTGTAACCTGAAACCCAGGACGTCCTCAACTTCGATGGAGGGACGACATTGGATGCGTGTTGCCCAGGATCGACAGACATTGAATCAGATGGAGGAGGCCTACGCCCAGGAGTGAACGGATATAGACTCATGATGATGATGATACAAAACATTGAAACACCTACATTCAACATTTTAAATATTTCTGGAATGGGTAAAATTCTGCAACAATGAAAGTTCATTGTATGGAATGAATGCTTTAAATTATCAACTGATTTCTGTAGAATCACACTCCAAAGGAGAATTGATTCAATGTATATTTCAGACATCACACAAATTTACAAATTTCGTCATTGGTTAAGTGAATGTGCATTATTAGCTTCATCTAATGGACATCAAAATCAAGAGTTTTGTTTCTCTAAACATTGTATTTCTAAGAGCATTATTATGACCTTGAATGGTATATGTATGAATGTTTTATGCAAATGTGATATAGTATATTTATTTGTTTTTTTAATTTCACTTAAAATATTAAGGAAAAAATTAAGACTGGACGTTACAAAAATGGTTTAAAAATAAAGCTGAAAAAGATAAATATTAACTTTTTTTTGGGTGGCATCTTTAGGGTAACGTTTTAACTACACTATATTATTAAATCATAACGCGCTTTTGCACAGCTATGTTTAAGACCAATTGGCATCAAAAACTCATTTCAGACTTTTTGTAAACTTGCCACCTTGGTAATGCCCAGCCTTCAATTGTTCAATTCACATTAGTATTATTCAAGTTCACAGCAAGTTTGCTTGGATTAAACAAATGTTTTAAAGATATGAACTGAATTAGGATACACACATTCTTACACCTATACACATGTCATTTTATCCAATAAAATCATTGATATTGAACTTTAATTGTATTTCTTTAATATATATTGGGTGTATTTATATACTCTAATATAGCAATAGCGAAGCGTTGCCGGGTCAGCTAGTTAATAATAAAAACTACAAACACATTTTCAAAACAATATCAGTCAGTTTGTAGTTTATATTTCCTTTAATAATAACGCATTTATAAAATTTACTTGGCAAAATTAACATAATCGCAGAATACACAGCCGTCTAAAACATTAAGACATAAAATTCGTATTTATGCATCCTGTATCAGAAAGAGCATTTTAGGCAAGAAAAAATATATGATTTCTAACTAACTAACTAACTAACCATCACGCCGTCTCCCCGAAGGGGTAGGCAGAAAGAATGGACTGCCACACTTTTCTTTCCTGACATATTTCTCTCGCTTCCTCAACATTCATACATCGTGTCATGCACGCGCGTCGATTTCTCTGATTCCTCACATGGCCGACATTCAATATTTGATTTATTTGCTCGTGCCACGTTTTCCTCGGTCTTCCTCTATTTCTGTTACCATTTACATCATTACCATATAATTTTTTTACCATTCTTTCTTCATTCATTCTTTCCATATGTCCAAACCATCTTAATGATCCTTTCATTATTTTGTTCATGACACCATCGTTCGCACCGCATTCACTTCTTATATTTTCATTCGACACTCTATCATACATAGAGTATCCACACATTCGTCTAAGAGATCTCATTTCTACTGCATTTATTCTACTTTCATCCTTCCTTTGCCAGTTCCATGCTTCGCTTCCATACATAGGGGTCGGTAGAAGAACACCATTGTGCACTGCCATTCTAGCTTTTTTGGATAGGTTTTTGTTTGCGATGACAACTTTAAGTGCACCATTCACATTGTTGCCTGCCCCAACCCTTCTTTCAATATCCCTCTCCACTCGCCCATCTCTTGTAAACATACTACCTAAATACACGAACTCAACTACTTGCTCCAAATTTTCACCATTCACGCTAATGTTGCAGACTGCCATATATGATTTCAATTATGCAAATCCATTGTTCATGGTTGTGAAGTTAAGAATGTAAGGGCCAGAGATGGCAAAAGACAAGACAAAGGGAATTGTAAAACCTTAAAATCAACAATGTGGTAAGAAGGCGCGCAGAATCTGACAGATTTATTAGATAGCGGCGTGAACGTGCGGTCAGAAAACCGACATTTTTGTAGATAATTTATGCATCATACAATATTCAATAACAACCAATTATTGCAAGCCCTGCGAGGAAGAAATCGACTATGTTTTAGTAATATAAAGAAATATGTAAAAGTGACCATAAATCATAAAACTTCGACTTGAACTTGAATCTTTTGGCTTCCAGAGGTTCAGCTCTTGTGGCTATCCTCTAACGTCTCATGGGAACATTGTTGGAAGGTGATTTGGTGGCCCGGAGTGTTCCTCTTTTTGAATTGTTTTTGAGAAATTTATACACAAAACTGCTATTTTAAAAAAAATGTAACAAAAGTATTAAACATGAAATTAAAAGTATATGTGAATGATGTAAATGGAACTAGAAATAGAGGAATAAATCAAATATTGAATGTCGGCCACGTGAAGAGTCAGAGAAATCGACGTGCGTGCATGACACGATGTATGAATATTGAGGAAGTGACAGAATTATGTCAGGAAAGAAAAGTGTGGCAGTCATTATTTCTGCCTACCCCTTCGAGGAGACGGCGTGACGGTTAATTAGTTTGTTAGTAATGAATGTTTGAAATTGAAACACTTTTATTTGTACGTATCACTTTATATATTTTTATGAGTTTGCCGCGACAGTTGTTTCGCCAACCTATGTTGGCATCATCAGGTGTAACGAAAAAATCTGTTGTTTGTAATACCTTATGATGCCAACATGGGTTGGCGAAACAGCTGTCGCGACAAGCTAAATCCTAGACTCTTGGCCTTCCTAGACTTATTTTCTATAAAAATTCTATTGAATGAATTAAAATAATAACTCTTATTTATTATTACTATTTTTATTATTTTGTTGAATCGCTCTTTACATCATTACAGCGCAAGCCAGATCGACGTAAAGGGTATAGTTATCATATTGATTCTCGTGACATGTGATATGTAGCTAATCTATTGCATTTTATTATCACGTGAATTCTGCGCCTCATTACACTGCCATCGCCGGGAAACGAACCCGGGAACTTTGGGGTGGCAGTCAAAGTACTTACCACTCGGCCACGAAGGTCGTTTTTTATATGGTAGATAGTGAAATAGAGTCTTCGTAAGAATTTAAAATTTCGAACACCGATTAAAAAAATGATACTCAAGTTGATCCTAGGAGAGAGCGCGGGAGCAAGGCCTCGCGATTAAAATATAAAAGTGGGTCCTTTTATTGCTAAGACCCCATTCTTGAGCGCGGTCCTTGGAATCCGTCCCAGTTTTTGCGCGGCCCGCGGAGGTCATCGGACATGGGACCTTCTGGGTGACCGCTGCGCCGCGGTGCATGCGCCCTCCCCTCGCACCTCCCCGCCCGCTCGCTGCTCGCTGCTCCCTGCTCCCTGCTCCCCGCTCCCTGCACGGTATCTCCTCACCCGCTCCCTAGCCCGTGTCTCCCCACTAGCGGACAACGGCGGTTCGCGATTTCAATACATACCTCTATCTGATTAATGCTGCATTGAAAATCACTTATGAAATATTATACATTCGTTGTTATATTCGTTAATAATAATAATAATAAATAATAATTAATAATAAATTTGATGATTTAAAGAGCGCCAATTTTATGAATTAATCATCTCAAGGGCGCTGTAGCTCCATTTTATGAACTAGTTAAAGATAAACATTTGAGTTAAAGTGAACATTTTGTTAAAAATAAAGATTTTGTTTAAAATATAAAAAAACAAAATAAAATGAACGCTTTATTAAGAATAAACATTTTTTTATATAAACATTTTGTTAAAATAAACATTTAGTTATATTAAACATTTTGTTAAAAACAAACAAACGTTAAAGATAAACATTTTTGTTAAAAATAAAACATTTTAGTATGGGGGCTGCATCAAGATATGTCTTTTTTTATGAGATTTGATTTTTAATAAAGTTGATAATTTAATTATAATTTAAACGAAGAATCAAACAGCAATATTTATAATATTTTAACTAACTAACCATTACGCCGTTTCTCCGGACGGGTAGGCAGAGAGGATGGATCGCCACATTGTTCTATCCTGGGTAATTCTCGCGCCTCTTCTATATTCACACATCGTGACAAGCACGCTCGTCCATTGTTCCTACTTCGAACATGGCCGCCTTTCAGTAATTGATTAATTTGGTCACGATGTCTTCCTTGGCCTTCCTCGACTTCTTTTTTCATTCACATTACTTGTATATATCTTAACCATTCTTCCCTCATCCATTCTTTAATCTCCCAAGCTCCCATTCCCAATCAAATGCAAATTAATCATTTATTAATTTTTAAATAATTTATGTCTTTTCAAATGTTTATTTTTCTAAATTACAATTTTATATATTATATTCATGTATTATGATTATTTAATATTATTTATTTGTTCTTACTGATAAAAAATAATAATTATTAGTACTTATAACAAATAACCCATGTTAGTTTTTATATTTAAATTATTGTATCGAATTTCAAATGCGTTTTTATATTAGTCTTTCTTTGTTTAGTTTTTATTATATTTTTACACCTGAAAATGGAGGTATCCCCCGAAACATGTCGTGTTTTTTAATACTTTGTATATTAAACATAGTTATTTTCAATTTACTAAGTATATTAATGTTATAGTTTATGATAATTTCAATCACGAGGCTTCACTGGCCATAGATATTATCTGCATGCTCCCAGCTGACGGACAACCTCGTAAAATCCGAACGAACCTCGACAGGCTTACAGCGAGCCACTGATATAATGCATCTCCGACTCTTTTTGGTTGCAGATGGCTTTCGGGACAGAATTTAAGGCTGCAAATAATGGAGGTCTCTATTAAACGATCATATCTCTTAGGCTACGGTCACACCGACGTATTTCGGTTGGTGACTCGCTTGCTGTCTGTCCGAAAATGATTAAACAGCGTTGTCAAATTATTTTATCTGAAAATGTCACGCTATTGATATGCTTTTATATTGACTTTAATTTATGTCTAATGAAGCCTGCGTTCTGCCAGTTGGTACTAATGGTCTTGAAACTGTAACATTGTCCAAACGCCGAGAAACTACGAGTGACCCAAAGAGCCATGGAAAGAGTCATGTTAGGAATAAGCCTAAGAGACAGAGTCAGAAACGATACGGTCCACGTAGGTTCTGGTTTTCGATGAAATTTTTCTGAAACTAACTAACTAACTAACTAGCCATCCGAAGGGGTAGGCTGAGGATGGATCTGCATACTGCTCTGTCCTGACATACCTATCTAGATTCCTCTACATTCATACATCATAACATACACGCAGAGCTAAAAAAAAGAATTGGACTAAGCTGGGTAGCTTTCGGAAACATGAGTTACATCCTTAAAAACCCGAAAATACCGATTAACCTGAAACGAAAAGTCTATGAAGCCTGCGTTCTGTCAGTTGGTACTTATGGTCTTGAAACTGTTACATTGTCCAAACAAAGTGCCGAGAAACTACGAGTGACCCAACGAGCCGTGGAAAGAGCCATGTTAGGATTAGGCTTAAGAGACAGAGTCAGAAACGATACGGTGAGAGAAAAAACAAAGGTCACTGACATCATCCACCGGGTGGCGATCCTAAAATGGCAATTGCAATTTTTTTTTTAGTCATAAACATTACAGTATATAACCAAAGCGCTTATGATTTTAGAATACAAAAACAACAAAAAAACTATTTAAACAGAATATAAAATTGTGAAATTTAAAAATTTCAATATAAACAATAGACAAAAACAAAAAAAAAACACGAAATAAATAAAAAATTCTGACCAATTAAATAATAATAATCAATAAGAAGAACATCACATTATATGAGATAGATGTTTTCTGAGGGTAACCTCACTATCGTGGAAGATATCTACATCTCAAGAGATGCGGTTTAGATGCATAATGGCAATGGGCAGGTCACGTAGCCAGAAGCTCAGACGAAAAATGGACAAGGAGACTGCTGACTTGGAGACCGTGGACGACAAAGAGAAGTGCAGGGCGACCGCAACTACGGTGGAAGGATGATCTGAACAGACACTTCGGAACAACCTGGATACAGTCTGCACAAGACAGAGTGACATGGAAGCGAATGGAGGAGGCCTTTGTCCAGGAGTGGACGGGAATATGCTGAGGAAGAAGAAGAATAAGAAGTTATGGTATTCGAAAAGGAAGAATGTATGACGGAATGTGACATAAGTGCGAACGGTGAGAAATTAGGGCAAGTTACTAAATTTATTTATCTAGAAAGCATGTTTACAAGAGATAGAAACATGGAAAAAGATAAAGAAAGAAGGGTTGGAGCTGGAAGCAAAATAAATGGTGCACTCAAAATCTTTACCATTTTCGGAATGGTCCTTTAGTAAAACCAATACTAACAACAACAGACCAACACGCCGTTTCTCTGAAGGGGTAGGCAGAGAGAATGTACTACCGCAACAATGTGAATGGAATACGGAGTCGAAGAAGATCGAGAAAAACATGGCGTGATCAAATTAATCAAATTTTAAATGTCGGCCATGTTAAAAGTCGAAAGAATCGACGTGTGTATATATGACTCGCTGTATGAATCTAGAGGAATCTTGAGAGGTGTGTAATGATAGATTAGTGTGGCGGTCCATTCTCTCTGCCAACCCTTTCGAGGAAATGGCGTGATGGTTTGTTGTTGTCGTTATTTTTTTCCGTAATTAAAAAGGTACATAACCACACTGCGAAGTGTGCTAAAACAATCTGACAGATCGATTTGAAGTTAGCCGTGAATTACATAAAGTGTTGCCAATATTAAAATAATTGTTATTAAAGTACCCCACTTAACAGACATTCCGGAAATATTTCAGTCGACCTTCGTACTTGTATGTATTTACAGAGCTATGAAAAAAATATAAAGTGTGGAAAAATCTTGCGTACAATGGTTGTCAATTATTGTGAAGAATTCGTATCGAATTAATTTATAAACATCTAACTAACTAACCATCACGTCGTTGCCCCGGAGGGGTAGGCATAGAGGATGAACCGCTACTGTTCTATCTTGAGACTCTCGCGCCTCTTCTACATTCACACACCGCGACATGCACGCTTGTCGATTGTTCCTACTTCGAACATGGTCGTCTTTCAGCAACTGATGAATTCGGTCATGCCATGTCTTTCTTGGCCTTCCTCGACTTCTTTTTTCATTCACACAAGTAAAAATTGTATTATATTTCAACCACTTTATTCTTTTAAGGATTAATTGTATCTCAATAGAGACAAAGGTGTAAACTTTTTTTTGGAAATGTGGTGGTCGAGGCGTTTACAGGACTTATGACCTGTCATTGGTTGGGTTAAGCGATCGCTTTATGTAATACAACATTCCCCATTCCGCCCTTCTTACATCTAATCTTAATAGATGGCGCTAGTGTATGATTAACCCGCAATGGGTAAAATCCAGTATTTGTCTACAAGTATTTGTATACATTCAAAAAACGAACTTTATTCTTTACTACAATCAACCGGTTTCGCTCCCGCCGGAGCAAGTGTGTAATATTATAACTAATTAACTAACTAACTGACTGCCACACTTTTCTCCCCTGACATATTTTTCTCGCTTCCTCAACATTCATACATCGTGTCATGTACGCGCGTCGATTTTTCCGACTCCTCACGTGGCCGACATTTAATATTTGATTTATTTGATCGTGCCACGTTTTCCTCGGTCTTCCTCTGTTTCTGATTTTATTTACATCGTTAAAATATAATTTTTTTACCATTCTTTCTTCATTCATTCTTTCCATATATCCAAACCATCTTAATGATCCTATCATTATTTTGTTTATAACACCACCATATTTTCATTCGACACTCTATCATACACAGAGTATCCACACATTCGTCTAAGAGATCTCATTTCTAATGCATTTGTTTTACTTTCATCCTTCTTTTGCCAGTTCACTTTTAATGTATTATTATTATATTTGATAATGTCACACCACAAATTAAGTGCTTCATACGAAAGTAAGAATATATATTTTTAACCATTCTTCTCTCATCCATTCATTCTATATGTCCAAACCATCTTAGTGCCCATTCTTAATTTTTTTGGATGCATTCATCCGCCTTACATTCCTTTCGTACTTCTTCATTAGGTATTCTATCGTACAATGTTTATCCACATATTCAAATCAAATCAAATAAAATCAAATTATTGTAGTTTATTAACTCTAAAGATATTACAAACAGGAAAATGTTTAAGGTACTAGGAACGCATTTGAGTTGGTTTGACATTAGGAAGACAAGATACTTTCTAAAGTCAAGAGTATTTGTCTCCTGAACGTACCTTCACTAATATGAAAGACGTCGCTCTCCGAGGAGACCGCATTCAGCAGACTAATTGCTCTTCCCACTGGTGTCACCAGAGGCAGATTGGTTCTAGTAGCCGGTAGGTAAAACAATCTGTGTTGTCGCTGTCGGAGAAATCTATCAGGAACAAAAAGCCCAACATCCTCTAGCACGGCCGAGTTCTCGAAATATCCCCTGATTAATTTAAAGAAATGGGTAATGAGATGCCCACATCTTCGAAGCTGTAAACAATTGGTTCTAAGCATTCTTAACAGAAATGCCGTGGGATAGAGCCACGGATAACTACCATACTCTACCATATTCTTCTTAGTGATCTTATTTCTATGGCATTTATGCTATTTTTATCCTTCTTCTGCCAACTCCAAGCTTATATTCCATACATAAGATACCTGAATGACAGACAGTCTACATTGCCATCAGCTAAGACTTCTGCGATCGGTAGATTGACTGTGCCAAAACGCTGTCCTAGCACAAACTTTGGCGACCGAGCCTTCGCGGTAGCCGGCCCTTCAGCCTGGAACAATCTTCCAGCAGACCTTAAGTGCACTGAGAATCAGTCAGAGTTTAGATCAAGACTCAAAACTCACCATTTCAAAATTATCCTTTCCTGATAAGAAGGGTTGATCGACTGCGTTGGGTGCAGCACTCATACTAAATATGTTTATTTTTTTAACTAGTTCATAAAACGGAGCATTTTCTACAGCACCCTTGAGATGAATAATTCATGAAAATGGCGCTCTTTCTTCTTCTTCTTCTTCTTGTCCTGTCACACCTCCGTGATGCATAGGGCCTTAAGGAACCTTCTCCACCCGACTCTATCGCATGCCTGATGCCAAACATCATCCCAAGTGAGGCCCGCTGCCTTAAACTCGTCCTGCAGGGCTCTTCTTCAGGTGGCTCTAGGTCTGCCTCGCTTCCTCTTTCCCCCCATAGGGGACCAGTCTAGTGCGCCCTGAGCGATGCAGTCTGGGTTCCGTCTCAGAGTGTGACCTATCCACTGCCATTTGCGTCTAGCGACTTGTTCTCTAATTGGCTTTTCGCCTACCATGGTCCAGAGAACGGCATTTGACACTGTTTGGGGCCAATAGATTTTGAATATTGAGCGAAGGCACAATATTGTTTATAAACACCTGGAGTTTTACAATAACGTCCGCGGTAGATTTCCAAGTCTCACATCCGTACAGCAGTTCGCTTTTAACGCTACTGCTGAATGTTTGGAGCTTGAGCTTTCTCGAAATGATACTGGAACGCCATACAGGGCGAAGTATAGCGAAAGCTCTCCTAGCCTTGTTGAGTCTTCTGGCTACATCTTCCTCCGTGCCTCCCGAGCCTGCTATCATACTACCGAGGTAGCAAAACCTGGTCGTGGTCACAAGGGGCACACCGCGGAGCAAGATTAGGGTGGAGTCATTTGTGGACACTGTGTGTGTGGTAGGTCTACTGTCTTGGACATGTTAATTTCCAATCCAATTTATTATTATTACTTTGTTATAATAATAATAATAAATCCAATTTATTATTATTATATTATAAGGGTCGGCATTAGAAACATGATAGTGATGCGTGATGGTTAGTAAATAAGTCAGTTATATGTCATATTATCATATGGTACTGTGGATATTTTGAGCACAGAGCGAACTGGCTGGCGATAGTTGGAGCTGGGTAGCAGGCGCTAGATGACGATTACTAATCAAGTGAGTCATATTCCCTGCTGCATAGTCATGTACGGGTTCAGTCACTCGTGACGTCATCTACGAGTAGCTCAGCCGCATGATTTCAGTTCGGCGAATATTGCGCGCTAACAACACAAGATCAACATTTGGCTGAGAAGAACAAAGATTCATTTGCTCTACCCGGCCACGCGTTGATATGGTTGTTTACTTGTATTATTTAAAATCACTTTAAAATAGTGCCGATACCAATATAACTAAAAACCTTCTTAGAGTGGCAGTAATGCGAACCCTACGCTCCATCGCAGACAAAACCCTCAGAGATCGGATCAGAAATTAAACGATAAGGTCTGCCTGTGGTGTTGAGGACATAGTGAGATGGGGAAGAAGCAGGCTGCGCTTTTGGAGAGACCAAATGGACCACATGGAGAATACAAGAATTGCAAAAATTGTTAAAGATGAAAACCCAAGCAGCAAGAGATTACCAGGAAGGCTGCCGAAGAGATGGAGAGATGGCTGGACGTCGTCATCCCAGGACAGCCCACCGTCACAAACAGGTCATACGACCTAAACTAAGAGGAAAAAGAAGAAGAAACACTGTAAAATACTGAGCGTGTTTCATCGAACTGCAAACCAAGCTTCATCCATGTTGATAGTTTGCTACAATCCATAGATTTTTCCATAGATATCTCGGGAAAGATAGAGAAGCGTCTTTGCCAAACGAAAATGAACCTTAAAAATTGATATCATATTATTCTATAATTAAAACTCTGACGTATAAAACAAAAAGTATGTACCTTCACGAAAGTAATATAATATTTATTTTGACATAAACGCCGCAAGGGCTTTTGCCATTTTTTTTTGGCCAAAAAATGACATGTTTAGTTACAAAGGTAATTAATATTTGCACACACGAACAGACAACTAACATAATTATAAAGGCAAAACACAAAAACGAGAAAAGTGATAACACAATAGAAAATATAAATTACGTACGTGAGATAGAAAAGAAACATTCATAATAATAATTTGACTGTGACATGCAGAATAAAGAAGAAATTAAATTAATTGGGGACAGAAAATTGATACGAGAATTCTTAATATCGTGATGCACGAGACTCCAGAGGGCCGTCGACCACCAGGACGACCACCAAATAGATGGAGAGAAGGCTGGTCGTCTTCATCACGGGAAGAAAGTTGATATCGCAAGATCTACAATCAGAAGAAGAAATTTATGAACAGTAAAAAAAATACCATTGAGTTCAAGAATAGAAGAAGAAGAGGACCCTTAATTTTTGTATACATATAGAAACATGAACAATACGACTTGAAAAGCATTTCGATAAAATGAGTATTTTAATAGTGTAATCGTGGATTCACTTTATTCAATCAGAAAATAAACGGCGCACTTACATTTGTCATCTGGTGATGCCAGTAGGAAGAACAATTCGGACGTTGAATCTAATCGTCTCGGATTTGGACATTTTCAGTGTCAGTGAGGCAGTATTCATAAAAAATATATTATAAATTCTGGAAAGAATACTGCCTCACTGACGTCGACATATTTGGGTTCCTTCTGATATATACGATTTTTTGGTTTCATGTTGTTTTATCTTTGTCTTATCTTTGCAACACCGTTTTGTGTTCAAATGAGTCGTCTAAATGTTTTTCGTTTGTTATGTCTCATTTGTGTATTATGTATAAATAAAAAATAAATACAAATCTTAAATATAATACAAGTCTATTCAAAAAGCTAAAATGGCAGAATACAACAGTGTTCTTGTACCAACGCTTTTGTATGGAAGTGAAGGATGGAACTGGCAAACAAAAGATGAAAGTAAAATATATAAGGAAGAAATGAGACCTCTTATACGAATGTGTGGAAAATCTGTGAATCTAGAGTGTCGAATGAAAATATAATATTATAAGTGAATGCACTGAGAATGAAAGTGTTATGAACAAAATAATGAAAGGATCATCAAGATGGTTTGGACACATGGAATAAAGGAAGAAAGGATGATTAGAACATATATTTCAGCGTTGTAAACGTATCAGAAAGAGAGGAAGACCGAGGAAAACGTGGCATGATCAGATAAATCAAACATGGAATGTCGGCCACGTGGGGAGTTGGAGAAATCGACGTGCGTGCATGACACGTATGCGTGTTAATATCGATAAGGAAGGTATACAGCCTACGAAACATGTCGAGAAAAGTAAACATAAAAACGAAAAAAAATGGTTTAAATTTACTTATTAAATTCGTCGTTAATATAATATATAATTTGTGTATATGGTAAAAAAAAACTAACTAACTAACTAACCATCACGCCGACTCTCCGTAGCGGTAGGCAGAAAGAATGGACCGCAACACTTCTCTTTCCTGGCATATTTCTCTCGCTTCCACATTCATACATCGTGACATGCACGCGCGTTGATTTCTCTGACTCCTCACGTGGCCGACATAAATATTTGATTTATTTGATCATGCCACGTTTTCTTCGGTCTTCCTCTATTTCTAGTTCCAATTACATCGATAACATACCTTTTTTACCATTCTTTCTTCATTCATTCTTTCCAAATTAATCAAATTTTAAAGGTTGGTCATGTTAGAAGTCGGAGGAATCGACGTGCGTGTATGACTCGTTGTATGAATGTGGAGGAATCTAGAGAGTTTGTTTTGTTTGTTTCTTTTTTCATTCATTCTTTCCATCAGTACAAACCATCTTAACGATCCTTTGATTATTTTCCATATGGTATATAGAAGAAAATGGAAAAGGCCTATATCCAGCAGTGGAAGTATGAAGACTGAAGAAGAAGAAGATGGTGTGTTAGTGTAGATTTCCCAGACAATACGTCGGTCTGGTGTGCGATCATTCTCGTCCGCCTTTGTTCGAAATACTCGGCAGAAGGAACACCTTTGTCCGATACTTGGTCCTGTGATTTTACATCTCATATGAAGCACGATGACCATTTGATAGGGTGCCCATTATAACGCATGATGTTCTTTTGTTTGGAACAATGAAACCTTAATAAACAATGTCATAACCAACATGACATTCACTTCACCCAAATAGTGATTTATTTCAAATTTGCTTGACGTATTTTAATGTCTTCTTCCTTGTTGAAGACCTATATGGTCTGTTATCTAGAGTGTTGCTCCTTCTGTGAGGTAGATTCCCAGCTGTCCTTCCATCTTTAAGGGGGTCTTCCACGAGGACGAGTTCTATGAGGCTGATTATGTAATGCAATATAAGGGAGTCTGGTGGTGTCCATTCTTTGAATCAGTCCCCTTTTCGCTATCTGCTCAATCTTATAATATCCTCAACCTCACATATCTCTATTATTCTGGAGTTCCTCACGCGATCTCTCAATGTCTTGGCTGTCTTCATTTCGGAAGTCCTCAAAACTTGTTTGGTCCTTACTGTGTCTGCCCTTGCTTCGACGCCATATGTTATTATTGGTCTTACTCTTAATGGCCATTAAGAATAAGATTTTAAATGTGATAACAATTAAACAAAACAATGTTTTTTAATAACTATTTCCACTTTTTGCCTTTGTTTTTGACAGCGACCGGTTTCGCCAGGCTCGCTGGCATCGACAGACTGGTGTAGTGGATGATCTGACTGTCGATGTCAGTGAACCTGGCAAAACTGGAAGTCAAAATAAAGACAACAAGGAGAGGGGTTAATACAAGAAAACATCGTTTTTTTTCAGGTTGTGATAGCCCTGATGAAGCTCGTTAGAGAGTGAAACCGGTTGGCGCTCCTTACACAAAATAAAGTGGTTTTATACAAAGTGTTTAATTCAATCCTTTTATTATTAATGTTGTTATTTGACATTTCATGGTAGAAGCTCATTTTAAATAATAAAAATTAAAAAAGAAAACAAAATTTTATTAAATTCTCGTAAAACAATAATTAATAAAAATAATTCAAAATTTTATTTTTTGTATATACTCGTATTTAGTTAAATTCCACTTAGGTTTAGGACTTCGACCGGTTTCGGCAGCTTTTTGCCGTCTTTTGATGATCAGACAAGAAGATGGCAGTGAGCTGCAACATTTAAAAAAAATTATTTATCGTTTTATTTAATTAATTATTAAAATTAAGTTCAATCAAGAGATTTCAGTTAAATCATTAGGTGACTTTTTTTGTTTCGTATTTATTGTTTCTTAATCAATGATGTAAAACTCCATTGATTAATACAGAAGAAAACGTCCGTTTTCAATAATTTTTATAATAGATATTTGATAATGCCTTAGAAAGGCGAAATATGTCGTTCCCATAAACTATAGTAAAATTTCTAGAAAACAGACATTTTCATTCGTATTTATTATTTAATATTTTTTCCACGTGAGGAGTCGGAGAAATCGACGTGCGTGCATGACTTGATATATGAATGTAATCGAGATCCATTCTTTCTACCTACTTCTTCGGAGAGACGGATGGTTGTTGCTCATGGTAGTTATTGTCTTGTACAAAAGCTAAGCTAAGTTCAAGTGCAGCCAAGTTCAAACTACGTTTCACGCCATCTCGCCGAAGGGGTATGCAGAAATAATGGATCGCTACTTGTGGAACATGTAATATACTATAATAGTAATATCTATTATAATATGTCTGAAACTGGTCGTGATAGATTCCGACTCCGGAGACCCAGACTTGAAAGTACAGAGAAAGGTATGTTTTATAGAGGATTTAAATTATATTACGAATTGCCAAACGAGGTAAGAGATGCCGGTTCTCTTGCGATCTTTCGTCGAAAATGCTTTCAATATGTGTTTAGTACCGATATTTTTTAATGTTTTAGTTGTTTTTTTCATTTTCAATTGGTTATAAAATGTTGTTTTATAAGTTATAAAATGTTCCAGTATTTTTTTATAACTTTTTCAAATAAATAAATAATAATAAAATTTTAAATAAATGTAAATAAAACTTATTTTCGTTTTGCAGACTCGTTTTCCTTATTGTGATTTTATTCGATTGAATTTTTCATTCAAGGTAGTGGATACAATATTGTTGTGTTCGTGATTTGGCAGGGGAAATGAAAAATAATTTAAATTCGGCCTGATGCGAAGGAATGTAGAGCAGAAAATGTGGCCGCCGCGAGAAGCAGTCGCGGGCCGGCTAATGGTACCTTCCCGAGCCGCTGCAGTCACTGCTCGGTCTGCAGGCGAGCTCGTAGGCGGGAGCGTTGTCAAATAGTTCGATTATTACTTTTATCCTGTTTCAATTTTATATTCTCTGTGGGGGCAGGCGTGCCCGATTGGGACAGACGGTGAGCTATGAGGAAAAGCGTCGATTGTTAACACGGACTAACGAGTCGCTTGCCCACGCTTTTGTTTCGCATTCGCGACCGCGTGTTGCAAACTTTGAGGTTATGTCTGTAACTGCAGTCTGCCGCGGGATGGCGCGCGTGGTCAAAATCCGAATGCGTTTCAAATTTCGGATCGCGTTCTTCGAAACATTCGAAGGATTCACGAATGAATAAAATATCGTAAATTCGGTTCCCCGGACAATGTCACGGCCGATGCAGCCGCGGCGGGCGGCGGGGCGGGGGACAGTCAGCTGACGGTGGTTGCTACGGGCGCGATGGCTGCGCGCGCAGCGTGTGCAGTCGGCATTCGGCAGTCGCCGAGAACTTTCGCGATCCGCTTTCATTTCACCGCGAGCTGCGTCGCCGTCCTGACGCGCGCTTTCCCGCGGCCACGCGAAAAGTTTGAAGTTCGAATTCGCGAACGGAACAGTGTTTGAAAGTTGAAAATCGTTTTTTAAAATATTTTTCTTACTATGTGTGGAGCGTTTGAGGCGTGTCGGAGTCGCGATTTTTTGTATGAAAAAGTTTTTTTTTGACGTAGATTTTTTAAGCGTTCGGAACAGGTGTCTAGAATGGTTTGGAGGTCGGCGGGCGGCGCCTGGTGGGGGAGTCTAGACGGGTACCTATCCCAGCGAGTCCACGTTGGCAAGGCGGGCGGGATATTTTCCGAAAAGGTCCGAACAAAAGCGTCAGCTGACGCGGCGGAGCGATGTCCATAACCTCCTGGCGGGCTCCGCAGCCAGCTATCGGAACTGCGGATAATTTATGTATTTAGTACAATTCGTTTAAGTTATAAATAATTCACACGCGCACGAAGAAACGTGAAATTTCAATTTGTTTCCGTTTCATTTGCGCGATTTTCCAATTCAGTTTATTGCACTGCAAATAACCCAAGTGATGTCCCAGTATTTAAAGTGCATAATTTATATAATTTGGCAGATAATATAAGCGTTTCATGGTTTAAACAAACGCTGTGTGAAGATGTGATTTTCAAATATGTAGGTATATCACAAACGTGGGTAGAATAACAATAAAATGATTATTTTAATGATTGCATGTGTTGCTACACGACACAAACGGCACACAGGCAGTATTTTTACATTCGCATACTTCTCTTTAAACCATAGGCGATTCGTGAAAATCTGTTGAATGCTCCGCTATTTTAATTTAACATAAACCATTTTTTTATTGTGCAGAAAAATAACAATATACCTACGTCGCTTAAACGCGTATTCACGTACAGTGATAAATATAATATATTTCGTGTAGATTCCATTTTTTATATTGGATTTATATAACTCAATAATATTCACGGCGTGCCCCTGGATCAGCAGACATTTTAAATAATCAACCCGATTTTTTATATCAACTGGTCTCAATTCTTTTTGGCTCGCGGCCAGGCGACCGACTTTTCCGCATAAAACCCGAATGCCTTTAGAACTATGC
This sequence comes from Lepidostoma basale, assembly GCA_022606425.2. Taxonomy (NCBI): domain Eukaryota; kingdom Metazoa; phylum Arthropoda; class Insecta; order Trichoptera; family Lepidostomatidae; genus Lepidostoma; species Lepidostoma basale. Next base: position 784,743 of record JAHDVF020000739.1, on the reverse strand, counting down.
CCCGATGGAAAAGTATAAAGTTATATACGTGTTAACGCCCCCAATTACACATTTAATTATCACCCATTCGACATTCTTTTGTTTCCGAATGTTTGACAGCGCGCGGCGCAGTGTTGCCAGCCACGCCAATGTGAAAATTATTTCAAATTTCAACAAAACACGTGTTCGATTTTCTTGGACGAAGCGATTTCAGACAGTACCTACCGCATTGTGTAGGTCTTGTCGGCTGTAAAAATATATCGCAACCCGGAAAAAGGCCGCGTCTTGTGGTTAGAGAAATAATTACCGACGCACGCAAATTTAAATTTAATTTTGTGGTCATCTGATATTTTGCATTTGCAATTTCTTTTGCGTCTATTTCGCAATGAGAAAAATGACAAAAATACATTTTTGTACAGAATTATATCTCGTGGTGTGAATTTAGTCCAACGAGTGATTGCTTCTAGTACGTTCACGCTAGCACTTTCAAATTTAAAGATTTTAATCATTAGCGTTTTACCATTTTTTCAGCCGCTCGTCGACAATCGAACGGAATAACGATTTCACAACATTTTTGCGTGCTTCATCATTGATTTAATGTTTATTAACAAATTGGCATGGGACATGAACGCAAATTAAGTCCACGCAGAGTTTCATTGCTAAGAAGTTCTCGAATCCATTTTTATTTTGGTTCAACGAGTCGAAGGAATTTCATATACGCGTGTGGAATAAGTTAGTAAGTACTATCTAAGTACTAGCTTAATTTTAGAATAGATATAATTTTGTCAAAAGAACATTTTTTAAACTTTTTCTTGCATATTCTATTTTTAGTACCTACCTATTATGTTTAGGTACTAATAAACATTAATTAATAATTATTTAACGGTACTCTTAACACACAAATTATATAAATTTATCTTTAATTTAAATATAATATAATTTGAGTACCTTTTATTTCATATCAAAAGAATAAAATATTTAAAAAAATAGTAACATTTTCCGACGGGAATGAAATAAAATTTTAGATTTTTTTTTAAAGATATTTTTACTGTTAAAATTTATAACACTGTTATAATATCACAATTTATTTTTAATCACTGAGAATGTCGCGACGTTTGTCGCGTGTTTTTTGTAACACCTGATGATGCCAACATCGGTTGGCGAAATAGCTGTCGCGACATTCTCAGTGAATAAAAATAAATTCTGATATTATAACAGTGTTGTAAATTTCAACAGTAATAATGTTGAAGTATCATTGTGTTTCAGCGAAAACAATGGGCTATTTTAAGATATTTCATTTAGACACTATGCTACAATTTATTATTTTATTAATATAATCTTTCAAACAGCTCAAGACAATTTGAGATAAATATTAATAAAGGGGGAACAACAAAATAAATATGTATACAATTATTTGAATACGAACAGGATATGCTCTGATTTATTCCCTAATTATAGTTCTTCACAAATTACCCAACATGTTTAGTTTTGAGTATTCTTGCTACTAAATATGAAATATATATTTTTAAATTAAATTTAAAGAGAAAGTTTGACACGTTATTATTTAAACACGCGATCCAACAGCGATACAAAAGCTATTGTTTCAGATCACATTAAGGAATCTTTAAAAAAGTCGATTGCTTCAGATCTTACCTAGATTAATTCTTGACACTTTTCATTTGTTGTTTTTCTTAATAAATATTTTCCAACTCATCACATGACGCTTCTTGATATTTTCATCTCATTCCTTTGTTTTTGAATGACGTAGGGTGATTTGACATTATTTTGATGAGGTCATTGGAAACAGTTTTGCAGAGAGTTTGAAAAACGTTCCTATATATTATTATTAGCTAACGCCATCTTGGTAAACAGCTAAAAATAAATACATTAAAAAATCATATTGGTTCAACTGTTTCCAAAAATTGTAAATTATAACTGAAATCTTATTTATATGTTAAAAGTACGTTGTTATTATTTACAAATCTTCTGTTTTGAATTTTTTTCTATGTTTTATCAATCATAGTTTACTCCAATCAATAATAAGAAATATATAACTATCCCTATTATTACTATACAATACAATATAACATAAATACCTAGTCACTTCTCAAACCATATATGATTAAACGATTTTTGATTCCGTCGCATGTTAAATGAACAGTTTGACCGTTTGCTGCACCTACGACATGCGATTACATTCACTATATATTTTAGACGTAATAACGCATTTATAAAAAGTATTTGAATCTTTATAATCGCGTTTCGATGAAACCGTTCGCTCGTTTATATTATCTTGTGAAATATTTCAAATTATTTTTTATCCATTTAAATAGAATCCATTAAATATATGACCATTTTGTGTTTTGGTCATAGACTCTACTAGTGACTAACGTAATAATCTCTGTAAATGCTTGAACCACGTTTATTTTAATTTGATAAGTCTTCTGGCCTTAATCTTCCATTAAAACTTGTTATTATTATTTATAATTTCGTGTTTATTTGCGTACAATTCCATTATTAAACTTGATTTAATCTTTGATATTTCAACACATGGTTCTGCTTGAAATATGGGAATTTATTTATCTAAAATTTGACCATCATTATAAGTCAATTTATAAGAATAAAAACGTCTGTATTCTACTGTATAAGTTTTATTATTATATATTTTATGGGAATGGCATGTTTTGCGTTTCTAAGATATTATCATATAATAATGCCTTAGAATGTTAAAACAAAACACGTCATTCCCATAAAATATAATAAAATTCTAGTAAACAGGCGTTTTTATTATTATTTAAAGAATCTTCAACTTATGGTGACTACTCTACACAGCTTCGTAAAGCAATGATCTATCTTAAGATTTTATGACAATGACAGAGACGGCGCCTCCCTCAGGTCAACTACACTATCATTAAATACATCCACCTCCGAGGTGACACGATTTAGCAAAGATATTTCTCTACCTACCGGCATAACCATTGGCATGTTGTTTTGTGCATCGTGGGAGATAAAACAATCTATGGCCTCTTTGTAGAGGACCTACATCACTCAGGATTTCTGAGTTTTGCTGGTTCTTTTAATGTGGCAGTTTCCCGTTGCTTTTTCCATTACTGTATACAACAGATTATTTATAACACATAATTTTTCGCCTTCGATTCTCATGACATGTGATGGGTAACTAGTTAATAGCCATATTAATTGTCACGTGAATTTGTCCAGACCAAAGACAGCGTGAATTTTTTTTTGCACTGTCGTCGCCGGAACGAACCTTCGGTGTGGCAATCATAGCTGTTGCCACTCTGCCACGAAGGCCGTCATATATTTATAATACATGAACTTTACTGGAAACCAAACGCACAATTAATGCTTAGGACAAAATATTATTCTTCTCATTCTTGACCTACGGTCTGTTCTTGCAGTCAGGCTGGACTTTTTTGTGAAGTTGATAACCAGCTATCCCTCCATCTATTTGGTGGTCTTCCAGGGAGACGGTAGCCAACAGGAATCTGATGCACCACAACGTGTGGGATAAATTCGGGTGGTGGTCTAGGGCAGTGTTCCGCAAACTTTTTGTGTTCAAGAAATTTTAGAGGTACACCAAAGAAAAAAGTAATTTTTATTTAATATTTATTTATTACTAAACGAATAAATACAAGTACTTACTCGATACGCATGCGTGCTGCATTCGGCGATAGCTTGTGAGCGAGGCGCGCCACGCGGGTGAGGCTATCCCGCCCCTCGCGTAACAAAGCGCCTCGCTCTTATAGCTCTCAGCTATTTTTAGATGTATTTTCTTCACAAAACATTGACATTTTTCCGCGGCACATGACCTGATGACCACGGTACACCAGTGTGCCGCGGCACACGCTTTGCGGAACAATGGTCTAGGGGATAGAACGCTTGGCTTCTGATCCAGGGGACTTGGGTTCGAGCCTGGACACGACCCTTCTTCATAATAATGAGCTATTTTCTGCTCACATTGAAGATTGTAAAATAAATTCTAATATCATTGATTTAAATCATTGGTATTAGTCTTTTTTTTTAAATAATAATAAAATATTATATTTATAAATAAATAAATTATATTGTAATATCGGTAGTAGCTTCGGACACCGACATGCCTAACGCTATTTAAGAATTAAGACATACATTTATAATAAAATATTTTTATTAAAATACTAGTGTTTGGATCCTGATGGAATTGATGAAGACATCTTGCACATCGAATGAAGGTAAATATATATTTTTTTTAATTCACATTCAATACCCATTTTCACCGCCTTTTCATCCTAACCGTGTTTCTTGGTTCCTTCTGTAACCAACGTTTCGGACATTGTTGCAAATTCCATCTCCGAAACTTCGGTTACTGAAGATACCATGAGACACTGACGCACGGAAGATCCTGCCAACTGTAAGAATCTACGTACATCTGCACATCTTCATCTTCACTTCAACAGTAAATAATTTTTTAAACTATATTTGAATCATTTTTTAATATTTATTTATCAAATGTACAATATAAATTAGTTTGTAAACGACACTAACTTTATTACAAATAAAAATATAAACGTGTTTCTTAAAAATATCAAAGTAGGATAAATAGCGTAGAAATAAGATCACTGAGAAGAATGTGCGGAAAAATTATATATGATAGAATACCGAACGACGAAATAAGGAAGAAATGTAAGGCAGTTGATTGCATCATAAGTAAAATTAAAAAAGGATCCCTCGGATGGTTTGGACATATGGAACGAATGGACAAGAGAACAATGGTTAAAATGTTGAATACAAGCAGTGTGAGTGGAAAGAGAAGTCGCGTAAGGCCAAGGAAAGCATGGCATGTCCAAATTAATCAAATACTGAAAGGCGGCCACATTCGAAGTCGGAAAAATCTACGAACGTGCATGTGACGATGTATGAATGTGGAGGAATTAAGAGAGGTAGTCAGGACAGAACGGTATGACGGTCCATCTTCTGCCTACCCCTCCGGGGAAACGGCGCGATGGTTAGTTAGTTAGTTAATAACATGTTTCTGACACAGAAGCTCTTTATCAGTGTATTGTAGGTATCTTTATATACAATACAAAATAAATATTTAAACAATTTTTTCTTTTAAAATTTTTAACATTTGCCTAAATATTTATTTTGTCTATATAAAAACTAACAAAACACTGATGAAGGGCTTGTGTGTCCGAAACATGTTTGTATTTTGCAATATAAATTATTGCATTCACATGAATTTAAATAACTCATTGTAACATAAGTGGGTTTAAATGATACACTTAATTCGTAGTGTGACATTTAAACAAATTAAAGAAGCATTCCATTGGAATGAAGAGTTTTATTTTATTTTATAGGAAGGACATGCTTCGCCTTTCTAAGGCCAATCTTCATCGAAGTGCCTTCCATTTGGCATTATCATATGATAATGGCTTAGAAAGGCAAAACATGGCATTCCTATAAAATATAGTAAAACTTAAACAGACGTTTTCATTCGAATTAATTATTTAATATGGAATTTTTACATCTTTATATGTGATGTAAAATGCGTATTAGAAAAATAATACAATTAAATCATCATACAAGCATATACGTATTTCTAAAGTAACACTAGACGAAAAAGTGATTTTAACTTGTCATTATAGAAATATAGGATGCTCTTTTTAGAGGTTTGGTTTTAAAACTGGCAACATTGTTTCTACAGACTGTCAATTTGACAGTTGACAATCGATTTGTAGTCAGTACCTTTTGCCATTTCACACATTTGCTCAATAAAGGTGTCGAAAATTGTACTTCACGATTGCGCTTCATTCGATCTAGCCGTGGCATTCACATGTCCGAAATCATATTTAAACAATAATGGCGTAAAATTATCTATTAAAGGCCAATATCATAGACATTAACATTTTTTAAATGTGTTTTTTTTTTCTTCTTTTGTATACCTACCTCTAAAAAAACACCCTTTATACAACAATGTGTATAAGGGCTGTTTTTTTAGAGGTATCTTAATTAAAAATGAAAAAAAAAACACGTTAAAATAATGTTAATGTCTATGATATTGGCTTTTTTTAATAGATAATTTTGTGCCATTATTGTTTAAATATTAATTCGGGCATATGAACGCCACGGCTAGCTCGAGTGAAGCGCAATCGTGAAGTCCAATTTTCGACAATTAGGTAAAATGGCAAAACGTACTGACTACAAATCAACTGTCAACTGTCAAATTGACAGTGTGTAGAATCAATGTTGCCAGTTTAAAAACCAAACCTCTAAAAAAACACCTTATACTAGTGCGATATAGTAAATCATATTACAATGATAATTAAAAAAAAGTTGTTTATTCTTATCATAGAAAAATAATTAATTTAAATGAAAGGACATAACATTACTTTCACACTTTCAATATTTTAAAAGTTAATCAATAAGTTGAGTGAGGCAAGAAATTTTAAAATGCCTTTCACAGATTTATATCAGTCTGAAGTGAGAGTACAAAATGGTTTTTCCGAACAGCAGATAAAAGTAAAATCTTGATAGTGTTTCACTCAATGAATTTAAAATATTAGTCACAACATTAAATAAAATATGAATTACTTGCTTAACCCTCCCTTCCCGGTGATGTGTATCTTCTACACGTTGCTTCTAATAACCATCAATATCTCTATAAATATAATAAATATAAGGTTAACATTTTAGGTATTCCTCTATAATATATTTACGCATTGATTAAAAAAAATTAATAATAATCAAAATTTATCGGGTACACCGGAGGTATTTTGTGAACATCGGAAAAAAATTCGTAGCGCTGATTGCGCGACACTATATTCGCATCTCACTCTTGCATACTTCACTGTAGAAGCGCGAGGAGCTCAATGTTCTCACCACCCGGCAGTAGCTCTCGGGCTTGCAACCAGAGTGGACCTATGCCCGTCCCGTGAGCGTTGCCAGATGGTTTTTTTTTCATGCTTTTAGCAAATAAATATCAATTGTCATCATTTTTACTTCAATTATAATTAATTACGCATTGTTCTTAGTGAATTAGCTATGAATGTTCTTATTTTTCCGATTTAAAATCGCAAATTTTTGATTGGGTACTGACTACCCAACACAGGAACGCGCGTTTTTATTTTAGCACCGTAAGGGAAAGGTTAACACGTTGACTGCGGAGTACTGACCGGGACATTAGTAAGGGGAGAACCCAAACGGCGGACCCCTATCCATGTCATTGATTAAGGCATCATTCAGGCACTATACCTTTCAGTTTTAAATAAATATGAGGGTGTTCAGACGTCAGAGAAAGGTTCACCAGTTCACGTCAGCCTTCGTTAAGAAGCTGATTTACACCTTCTGGGATTTTATATGTCATTTAATGGGGTCTAATGTGAAACGCTCTATTAGGAAAAATTGTCATTTTCAAGAAATATTAACATTTTAAGATAGTGACATGTTTTGCTTTGCTCTGGCATTATTAATTGCAAATATTAATGCCTTTTAATAATTTTGTAGCAAGGGACACGTGCCTTTCTTTTAAAATGGAATGAAACTTTAAAAAAACGTACGCTTTAGTAAATATTGACAATAATTAAATAAACGATCTTTTTATTTAGAACTGCTTCCATCTCTGTCTTTGTTTCTACAGAGACCGGTTTCGCCAGGTTCGCTGGCATCGACAGACTGGTAACACTGTTTTTAACTTAGGTACACCTTTATAAATATTGCACATACATATCAGGGGGATCTTACTGCTTTATATACAAACGTCAAATTGTACATAATTATTTAAATATTATTTTTGTATAGATCTCTTGTTTACATCCCGTGATCTGTATGTACTCGTATATTTAGGAGTAAGTTAATAACATTGATTTACAAAAAGACAAAAGTGGAGGTAGTTCTTAAAAAAACATATATTTTTTAATTACGAAGCTGTCCGTAAACTACCGGCACAACAATAACTGCTGATCGCTACTGTCAAACTCTGGAAAACCTTAAAATGGCCATACAAAACAAGAGGATGGGCATGCCGACAAATGGAATCCATTTTCATCAGGACAACGCTCGTCCGCATACAGCCCGCGTCACCACCGCGCTCATTGAGAAATTCGGATGGAAGATCGTCCTACACCCACCATACAGTCCGGGCTTGGTCCCGAGCGACTACCACCTCTTCCCTGATTTAAAGAAACACCTCGGTGGAACGCATTTTACAAACGAAGAGGTTCTGAGCTACCTTCACGGCCTGGCGGGAGACTTCTATGACCAGGGAATCAAAAAGATGGTGACCCGGATGAAAAAGTGCATCAAACTCAACGGGGGCTATGTAGAAAAATAGCTGAAAGTCTAAGCTTTCCAATGATGTATTGCTCGTTGTAAATAAAAATGGTTTTCATTGTGAAAAAAAATTTGGAAATTTATTTTACGGACAACCCTCGTATTATTAAATTAACTTCCATCAAGAAATTTCAGTAAGATCATTTGATTTTCTTAAATGTTGATATTTTGTTTGATAAGTCGTGTAATTAAACTATTGCAAGAACAGTTTTGGTGTTCTTATTAGCGCAAAGTACTAAACTTATTAACCGGGCATTCAATTATGTCATTTTCACGCTGTTACAACTATAATAATCACTTCCGGCGCAGACTCGCATGCTGGCGGACCGTGTCGCCATGTTTTATTGTGTTTAGATTGCTGCTACCGCTCGCGCTGGCCTGGCCGATCATGCTCACCCACCGAGACTTTCATCTCCTACGTCTTTTTGTACTCCTAATTCGAATCCGACAATCTTGCACCAATCGAAATTATAAAAGTGTAATTAATCAAACATTTCTTTTACGTCTACAAACTATACGATAAGTATTGAAATCACTTTCACAATTTATAATAAACAGCATTTAAAATAAACTAATTTGCCGTGTGATACCATTTTTTACACTAATTGCACTTCGTGTAAATATATTCGGTTTAGTAATTTCACTGGGTAATTTCCCATTTATATGTTTTTACACATTCTTCTTCTCTTCTTCTTCCTCAGCCTATTCCCGTCCACTCCTGGACAAAGGCCTCCTCCATTTGCTCCCATGTCATTCTGTCCTGTGCAGACTGCATCCAGGTTATTCCGACGTGTCTCTTTAGATCATCCTTCCACCGTAGTTGCGGTCGCCCTGCACTTCTCTTCGCCGTCCACGGTCTCCAGCAGTCTTCTTGTCCACTTTTCATCTGAGCTTCTGGCTACGTGACCTGCCCATTGTCATTTTAGAGTCACCACCCGGCGGATGATGTCAATGACCTTTGTTTTTTCTCACCGTATCGTTTCTGACTCTGTCTCTTAGGTTTATTCCTAACATGGCTCTTTCCATGGTTCTTTGGGTCACTCGTAGTTCGGCACTTTGTTTGGACAATGTAACAGTTTCAAGACCATTTGTACCAACTGGCAGAACGCAGGCTTCATAGACTTTTTGTTTCAGGTTGATCGGTTGACACATTAACGTATCTCTATATATAAGAAATAATTCTTCGTACGGGTGGATGTATGTAGTTGAACTCCTCCTAAACGGCTGGACCTATTTTGACAAAAAAAATTGTGTGTGTTTGAGTGGGTCTCTGAATGGTTTAGATCAGAAGTTATTACACTTTTTTGTCCCGTAGACCCCTTGCCGATTTTTTATATTTTGGCTAGACCCCCTGAGATCTGTAAGACGAATACACATTCGTCTTAAAAACCTTATTGACAAAAGCTAAGATGGCAGTGCATAATGGTGTTCTTGTGCCGACCTTTATGTATGGAAGTGAAGCATGGAACTGGCAAAATAAGGATGAAAGTAGAATAAATGCAGTAGAAATGAGATCTCTAAAACAAATCGAATGCGGTGCGAATGAAAGTGTTATGAACAAAATAATGAAAGGGTCGGTAAGATGGTTTGGACACATGGAAAGACTGAGTGAAGACAGAATGGTGAAGAAGGTATATACGAGTATATATATGTTAACGACGTGAACGGAGCTAGTCATAGAGGAAGACCAAGGAAAACGTGGCACGATCTGTATGCCTGTAAGCAGGTACTAATTTTTTTTACCAAAAGCTTGAAAATGTTTCCAAATATACTCTATAAATATAGATTTTTTAACGATACTTGAAATTTTTCTGTGGATAAAAAATATATATATTTTTAGAACGAAATGAAAAATTTAAAAAGCGATTAATTTTAAGGATTATACCTATATTTCTTATGCAGTGTTTTAAATGCTACATGAAATAAAAACTCGCTTTTAATTTTTTTTAAAACATTTTATAAACTATTATATTTTACTCGTTTCACGCCTTCTTAAATAATTTAAAAATACGAAATAGCTATAGATGTGTTTCGTTGAGACGAGATTACGCCCACGCGAAGAAATACCAGACAGCCTCCACGATCTAAAAATAGCAAGCAATACCAAGTGATATCCTATAAAGTATTATATTAGCTTTTATTATTGCGCACTTACATATAGATGCCGTCGCTTCAGTTGTTCGTCGGAAAGAGATGCCTTCAAATATTATTATTATTATTATTTTGTTGAAAAAACTCCTTACATCATTACAGAGCGCGCCAAATTGATGTAAAGGGTGAAAATATCAAAGGAAATAAACATAGAACCTTATGAATAGGAATGTGCCAGTTATTTCCTTGCTGCCTTTATTGTAAGGGTATTTACGAATTCGCCATAATTGCATCCTAAGAGGTCTATCTCTTTTGCAACCTCATTTAAAAGACGGGCCTCTGTGCGGCAATTTGGTGCATAAAATAATATATGCCCCCTTGCTCTGCTATAACTATGGGCAACGTATAGATTTTGTTCTCTCAGTATTCTTGGATTGTAAATACCTCCGGATAATAGTTTATAAAAATGCCTATATAGAAAGATCAATCGACGTGTTTCAAGAGTGTTAAAATCCAACATTCCTGAGAGAAATAGTGAGGGATACAAAAAAGGATAGTAGTTATACTCCCTGATATATAAATATCTCAAAAATCGTTTCTGGATCCTTAACTTAAACAGCCGTTGTCGTCCACTGTTGGACATAGGCCTCCCCCATACTTCTCCACGTATTCCTGTCTTGTGCCTTTCGCATCTAATTGCCAGCAATTCTTAGAATATCATCGGACCATCGTGAGAGGGGTCTCCCTCTGTTTCTTTTATCTTCGCGGTGTCTCCACTCCACCACACTTCTAGTCCATCTATCGTCTACCAATCTGGCAACATGTCCCGCAAATGACCACTTAATCTTAGCTACCATTTCGACAACATCTGTTACTCCCGACCTTCTACGTATTTCAGTATTTCTTATCCGGTCTGAGAGTCTTACATGTAGCATGGCTCTTTTGTGTTTCCTCTGTGCTACACGGAGACTCCTTATGGTCGACTTGGTGAGGGTTCCGGGTCCCATTTTTCTATAGCATTAGATTAATCCTAAAGATGCCTTAGACCAAAGGTTCTATTGACCTTTGAGGGTCCTCGTGAGCCTGTGACAATTAATAAGGGAATCCTCGAAGGTTTATCATAATTAATAATAATGAAAATGTCTGTTTTCTAGTAGTTTTATTATTATTACAACATTAATTTGTAATATCGCTCTTTACATCATTATCTTTAATGCGTTTCTGGTATTATGTAGTATTTTTATAACATTTTACCTGTACTCAATAGACGCCTTAAATATTTTGCTGTTTGTCATGTCTTTTGAGTTGATAAACTGATTTGATTTCATTTCATTTGATTATAGCGCGAGACAAATCGATGTAAAGGGTATAGACATCATATTGATTCTCCTCGTGACATGTGATAGGTAGCTCACCTATCGCTATTTTATTGTCACGTGAAATCTTCACCAGACCAAAGACAGCAAGGGATTTGCTTTATTGAAGCGAATCGAAATGATTCGCGTAGCATTGTTGCACTTCTTTCTGTTAAACTATTATATTTGCTGCATGGGATGCACTCGGGTTGGTTTTTTTCCGATGTTTTAATAGTTATTCTGCCTAATTGTATCTCAATAGAGACGAAGATGCAAATTGGAAACAGAATATGGTGATTGAGGTGTTTACAGGACTTATGACCTTATTGGTTGGGTTAAGTGTACGCTTTAAGTAATACAACATTCCCATTCCACCCTTCTTACGACCACCATGTCTGACAAATTTTCGGAAGTTGTATATATATGTTAATATGTAACACCAAACTTCACATCTTAGTTTCAATCTACACACTAGCGCCATCTATGAAGATTGGATTTAAGCATTAAGCAGAAGATCTTTTAACTAACGCAATGTGAATAATAATGTGTAACCCGCAATGGGTAAAATCCAGTATTCTTCTACAAGTATTTGTAGTTATTCTGCTATTCGGGACGGAGACAAATCCAACATATCAAAGATCATCAAAATCGGTCCAGCCGTTGTTGAGTTATGAATGGAGTAACTAACACGACTTTGTTTTATATATAGAGATGTCTGAGTTTCTGCCACGTACACTAATTTCCGTCCTTTCGGCATAAAATCCCCGACTGGTTTGGCCGGGCAAAGGCCGGGCCGGAGGCCGATGACGAGCGAATTTTTGTCATTTGTAATTTTCCGCAATGAGGTCGCCGGGGTGGGGGGTACGTCGGCTCTCAGTATAGTCTGTAGTCCGTGTTCTCTAGTGGTGTCACCCGGCCCACCGCGCCGGTTCGCGCGAACCGGTTGTTAATTTTAGTAACAAATCGGGTGGTGGTCTAGGAGATAGAATGCTTGGCTCCTGATCCAGGGGACTTGGGATCAAGTCTGGACACGACCAGATTCCTTTTTCATAATAACAACCTATTTTTTGCTCACATTGAAGATTGTAAAAATATGATCATTGATTTAAATCCTTGGTATTTGTCTTTTTTTTTTAAACTAACTAACTAACTAACCATCACGCCGTCTCCTCGAAGGGGTAGGCAGAAAGAATGGACTGCCACACTTTTCTTTCCTGACATATTTCTCTCGCTCCTCAACATTCACACATCGTGTCATGCACGCGCGTCGATTTCTCTGACTTCTCACATGGCCGACATTCAATATTTGATTTATTTGATCGTGCCTCGTTTTCCTCGGTCTTCCTCTATTTCTGGTTCATGTGGTGTGTGGTGGATCTCAGCAGTACTGCAGCCAAGAATATCCAATATATTGGCAAAGATGCAACATCGTTTGTTAAATTTTAATTGTATGTTAAATTTTAATTGTATTTGTTAGTTATAGATATGTTCATCTGTCATCAAAAACCATTTTTATTTCAGTATTAGCGGTCCGCTAATTTTTTTCCCTCTTTTACTTGTCCGCAGGTGTATTTTTTTTTTAAATGAAAATTTTCGCTCTGCTTAGGCATTTTCAAAATTATAACCTTACTAAAACATTTGTTAATGATTCTATAAAACAGATTAAGTATTAATTAAGTTAATTCGATATTCCATTGTTTTGCCGAAACACTATGATAATTCAACATTATTACTGTTAAAATTTAAAACACTTTTAATATGATAATTTCTTTTTATTTACTGAGAGTGTCGCGACAGCTGTTTCGCCAACCGATGTTGGGATCATCGGGTGTCACAATAAACAGTTTATCGTAACACCTGACAATTTTAACAGTAATAAGTTAATTCGATTTGAATTATTGCGAATCGGCTGAACATTTATGGGACATCTCTTCGGTTTTCAGTACAGCCCGCCTCGCCGGCGTGCCTGCCTGTGTGAATACGTATATGTATGCAGTGTGACTGTGTGTCTGTGTGATGGGTGTGATAGTGTGCACCACTTTCACGGTAAATATTACCAATTGATATAATGATAATGTGTTACAAGGAAACTGCTTTACCTACAAGGTTTCGCTACCAGGCATGCGCCAGTGTGGGTCTCTGTGCCGGTATTTAAAATGAATCATGGACATTTTTTGTGCCCGTATAATATTACCTACTTAACAAGTGCTGACGCCACGTTTCCTAATTCAAGTAATACATTTTATAATCATATTCTATTTCGGGGCTGGCGTCTGCCTTACACGTGTCATTAGAGGCAGTTTCAGCCTAATTATCCGCGCTGCCATATGCATTAAAAGCCATAGACAAAGCCGAATAGTTTGGGTAGGTACTGTACCTACCTCTGTTTTTTACCGCGGACCTTTTTGAAGTGTTCGAAAAAACAGCTGAAAATCGTATTGTCTAGAATCTTCTTATTCATTTTAAACGCAAATGTCAGATGCTACGTTTAAAACCGACATTTAATTTGCTTTTAAAGAATTGTTATAATGTTAATAGTAAGCTATTGTTAGAACATATATTTCAGAAACGACTGCTTCATTGTAAAAAATTAACAGAGAAAGGTGATATGTTACTCTTCGTCAGTTCTGTTTCTCGAAACTTCGTCTGTTATATTCGTCGAAACTTGATACAATAGATATCTATCTAATACTAACGATAGTTAGTATCAAGTTTTTTTTACAATTTCCAGTGCCATTTTTTTTTATTTAAAATATATTTTTTGAATCTGTGGCAAATTACATTCTACAATATTATTGAACAAAATTATCAGCAATTTTCTTTAATTCATAAAAAAAATTAATTCTTCGTTGTACGTATAAGAGATATCACGTTGTTCGATTATCGAGTTCTGGTCCCATCCCTAATGTATGGAAGCGAAGCATGGAACTGGCAGAAGAAGGATGAAAGCAGAATAAATGCGGTAGAGGTCCCTAAGACGTATATGTGGTAGAACGATATAGGTACGACAGAATCTCAAATGCTGATATAAGAAAGGAATGTAGAGCGGAAGAAGGTTTTATGAACAAAATTATAAAAGGATCGCTGCGATGGTTCGAACATATGGAACGCATGGATGGAGAAAGAATGGTTAAGAAAGTATACTTTAATGATGTAAATGGAGTACGGTGTCGAAGCAGACCGAGGAAAACATGGCATGACCAAATTAATCTAATTTTAAAGGTTGGTCATGTTAGAAGTCGGAGGAATCGATGTGCGTGTATGACTCGTTGTATGATTGTGGAGGAAGCTAGAGAAGTTTGCCTGGATAGAGTAGTGTGGCGGTCCATTCTCTCTGCCTAGCCACCCCTGCGGGGAAACGGCGTGATGGTATGTTTGTTTATTACTTTCTCCTTCTTTCTTATTTGTTCTTGCGAGCGTACGAGCGAGATGCAATATTTATCGCACAAAAAGAATTTTGTTTTGAGTAATAGAGTCTTCTTTTATCGTTATTAGAATTTATCGGTGGTTTTGTTAACATCGATACATGTTTTCAAAAATACAATTTGTAATTTTTATTGTCTTGTTTTTGACAATTCGTTGGTTTTCATCTCAAATTGATTTCGCAGAAGCAATCATATCCGCTACAGACGCATACGTCTGCAAGCATTAATGTCTTGAATATGTATTTACGTACGAACTGAGAGTTTTTTTGTCCCCTTTGAATCATTGCACCGAACGTAAGTAGGAACGTGTTCGGCGATAACCCTTCATTGCATATTTTTTTAAGTTTAACGAAAATTATATTTTTAATTGCATTTTGCAAAATAATATACTTATTACTTGATAATTTAAACACACTTTGATGTTTTAGTCAGGAAAGAAAAGTGTGGCAGTCCATTATTTCTGCCTACCCCTTCGGGGAGACGGCGTGATGGTTAGTTAGTTCTTTTTCTAATACTCAAAAGACAAAAAACGAAACCTTTTGTATAATCGTAGATTTACATACACAGAAAATACACACATTCGTCTAAGAGATCTCATTTCTACTGCATTTATTCTACTTTCATCCTCAAATATTCTATATGTACAAATATTAGTATATTTTACAGTTTGTAGCAAATTTGCTACACCATGCAATGAAGGGTTTAGTATTCGCCTTGGAACGTTGTAAATTATTACTATTGTTAAGTTAATCTTCTGGAATGCTTCCGTCCTGGCTTTGCGTTTAAGAACAGTGTAAAATGTATAATATAATACCAAGTCATTGTTCCTTTTGTCACAAGCATCGGGTCCTGTAACACCTGCGCCCGTTCTTTCACTATTTCCTTTTATTTGCAGTATTTCGTCTATTAATATTCTTGCTAATATAATTCTCAATGCTAACGAAGCTTTGATGCTGCTTTTTTTAATAATAAGACTGATCCCATCATAATCTACAATGCCAACCCTAACTGGTTTTCCATTCACTTGCCGAGAATGTTTATTAAATCTGTGTTAGAGTCTACTCTGACCAATGAAGCATAGATCACACGTCATGGTGTCAATAGCATATGACACATATTTTCGCGATCCATAGATAATTTATCATTATTCAGCCTCATCAGCAGAGTTGTAAACTTTATTAAGGTCTATGGTTTTATGAAAATACACGATTTTCTATTATCTATTATTTTCTGATTTCAAATTCCTTGAGCAGCTGTAGCTGTTTATTCAAATTGTTAATCGTTATTTCTGATCTATGAAAATGATAAAATACATTCTACATTGAAAACATAACACAATGAAATCTTTTGAAGATTTCACTGTTGATTAATAACAAGTTATATATTGTTTCTTGAACAATGATGTTAAACTCCATATTAACATTTGATATTGTTTTTGATAATTAATGCCTTAGAATGGCGAAACATGTCATTCCCATAAAATATAATAGAACTACTAGAAAAGTGACGTTTTCATTCGTATTAATTAAGATATAAATATATGACTTTGTTTGTATAACTAACTAACTAACTAACCATCACGCCGTCTCCCCGAAAGGGTAGCCAGAAAGAATGGACGTCCACACTTTAACCGATACGGCACTCCATCCTTCTCTTTTCGTCCCATTTAGAGACGCTGTTTGATTGTACAAACAAACAAACCATCACGCCGTTTCCCCGCAGGGGTAGGCAGAGAGAATAGACCGCCACACTATCTATCCTGGCAAACCTCTCTAGTTTCCTCCACATTCATACAACGAGTCATACAAGCACGTCGATTCCTCCGACTTCTAACATGACCAACCTTTAAAATTTGATTAATTTTGTCATGCCATGTTTTCCTCGGTCTGCCTCGACTCCGTACTCCATTTACATCATTAAAGTATATTTTCTTAATCATTCTTTTTCCATCCATGCGTTCCATATGTCCGAAACATCGCATCGATCCTTTCATAATTTTGTTCATAATACCTTCTTCCGCTATACATTCCTTTCTTATATCAGCATTTGAGATTCTGTCGTATATCGTTCTACCACATATACGTCTTAGGGACCTCATCTCTACCGCATTTATTCTGCTTTCATCCTTCTTCTGCCAGTTCCATGCTACGCTTCCATACATTAGGGATGGGACCAGAACTCCATTGTGAACGGCCGTTTTCGCTTTCATTGATAAATTCAGTTTGTTTGTTTTATTCAATATTTTAAATAATTGTTTTTTTGACATCAGCTGTGATAATTTGGAATTATTAATATTATAATTATTATTCAATTCAATTCACATTTCTCCACTGTAGAAAATACAAAAAAAAAATATTGTGATTATTTGATCACACGAAGCTTAATGATACCATATTCTTCGTTTCTATGAAATTCCCATCTTTCTTGGATCCTTTTTTTGTCTTTTTGCTTGCTCCCAATCTTTTAGCCCCTTGTTCTATGGCTGCATCTTTCAATTCGCAATTTGCCTTTCGTAAAATCTCGTGTACAGAATGTCCATAGGGCCTATGTGAGCTCTTTCTACAGGTCTGTTTTGACTTGTTGAAACCAGGGGATAGTTTTTAGAGATTTGATAGTAGTCTACAAACATATTCATATTTTTTTTGTATTATCTTTCAAATATCTGCAGCAAGACTGTTGTTTTCCGATTTTTCAATATATAGCCGTATTCTATTTTCTTTGGGCTGAGAATCATTACATATTGTGATATAATATAAAATAGCTTTTGATCAATTTTTGTTGGCGCATTTCATTACATTAACCAATGGAAGGATGTCCGTTTTAGCACGAAATCGAGGAAGTCCGCGAAAAGTATGTCACGAAGTCTAAGTCGCCGTGCGCGCATGGCACGCTGTATAAATGTTAAGGATATTTCAAAAGTATGTCAAGTTAGAATAGTGCATTGAAACTGTGTGATGTTTATACAACGGGTATTTTTTTTTTTTTTTTCAAAAACAGAGGATGGCGATTTGATTTTGTGACTTATTTAATATCTTTAGACCCTAAACTTTTAGACTTTACTTCGTAGACTAATAACCCTTATTTATAATTTTAAATGGCGCCTCTTTGACTCCACATTACTCATCTATGGCTACCCAGGGATCATACTTAATTGTCGCCTGTATACAATTTACAGTTTAGGGGAGTGTTTTATATTCCACAAGTTTCACCCTTGACAATATTACCAAGTGTAAATAATCTATATATTATAAAAGAAGAGCAATCTTTATTTAAACTAACTATTTCCTGACAAACCTCCCTAGCATCGTAACATGCACACTTGTCGATTTTTTCGATTTCGACTGTGGCCGCCTTTCAGTAATTGATTAATTTGGTCATGCCATGTTTTCTTTATTGCAATGTTTCGACGACATTGCTACCGTAAGGGGGGGGGGAGGAATGTGGCTGCGTCTGGCAGGAGATAGAGACGAGTGGAAGGGAAGGGCAGAGGCCTATGTCCAGCAGTGGACCGATAAAGGCTGACGAAGAAGAAGAAGAAGAAGATGTTTTCTTTGGTCTTCCACTGCTTCTCTTTCCACTCACACTGCTTTTATACATACATTTTAAACATTCTTCTCTCGTACATTCGTCACATATCGACGACCTTCGTGGCAGAGTTGTTACGAGCTCTGACTTCCATGCCGAAGGTCCTGGGTTCGATTTTCGGCGATGGCAATGTGATTGTCACACTGTCTTTGGTCTGGTGTAGAATTCACGTGACAATAAAATGGCGATAGATTGGCTACCTATCACATGTCACGAGAATCAATATAATAGCTAAAATATAAAAATTGTATACTGTAATTGGGTCCAAACGACCTGTATATAGTGTGTATATAAAAAAAATATATAAAAATAAAAAAATATGTCCAAACGATCCCAGGGATCCTTTTTTAATTTTACTTCTGATGCAATCATCTGCCTTATATTTCTTCCTTATTTCGTCGTTCGGTATTCTATCATACTATTGTATATTTTTATTGGTATTTGAGATCAGAACATTACTCACAAAATTGCAAATGCTTTAAGGGTTGGGCGAAATATAAAAATGATCCATTTTCAAAATTTTCTATCGGCTATCATATTGCAATATTTCTCGCGGTTGTGTTGGCTGCACCGCCCACATGGCTTTTCGAATATTGTTGTAAAATATGCTCCCACCTCGGTGGGCTGCGCTCCTTGCGCTGCAGCGTCCGCCCCGCCCCCCGGCGCGCGCAGCCCTGCAGCCTGCACCCAGCAACCGCCCCCGCCCTCCGGTGGGTGGCAACAAGAGGACTTCAGCCAGTAGAAAATTTACGAAAATCCACAGCCACATCCTTTTCGCTCTACTCACTCTCTCTCACTCTCTCTGCACGATGCAAAATTTCAGAGATATATAACATTTTCTAACATAGATATATTTTGGTTCCTAGTTACAAAGATGTGCATACCATTCCAATATTGTTTATCATCATTTAAAACTATGCGTTTTTTGCTTTTCTTGGCATATTTAATTCGAATTTTTAAGACATCCTAAGCAGTGGCGGTACTCCCAAAGAATCCCAGAAGCTCGGCTTGCGTAAATTTTTTTGAATCAATACCTCTTCTGGCTTACAGAGGCTCAGCTCTCGTGGCTATTCCTCTTACATCTGATGGGAACATTGTTGGAGGGTGATTTAGTGGGTTTTTGGTGTATGCGGGGGCACAATTTCTTAGATTTGGGGGTTTTGATTCAAAATTTCTTACGCAAGCCGGGCTTCTGGGCTTCTATAGGAGTACCGCCACTGATCCTAAGGTTAGAAATCTTTGGATTTAAAATTTATAACTATTACGAATGAAAACGTCTGTTTTCTAGAAGTTTTTTATTTCGCCTTGTTAAGGCATTATGAAACATGTCATTCCCATAAAAAAATATAATAATGAATTACAATACACAAGCACCGTGAGTGGAAAAAGAAGCCGAGGACGACCGAGGAAAACATGGCATGACCAAATTAATCAATTACTAAAAGGCGGCCACATTCGAAGTCGTAATAATCGACGTCCGTGCATGGTACGATGTATGAATGTAGAGGAATCCCGAGAGGTATGCCAGGACAGAGCATTATGGCGATCCATCCTCTCTGCCTACCCATCCGGGGAAATGGCGTGATGGTTAGTTAGTTAGTTAATTACAATTTATTTTTGTGTATTGTACACATCGGTGAGCATTCACAAAAACCATGTACGCGCTAGGCGCGTATTGAAAAAATAACGAGATCTGAAATCAACGTGCAAAGAAGAAGAACAGATTTATTATTACTTGAAAAATTAAGTAAACTCAATATTAAATACTTAATACGAGTGAAAACTACTGTTTTTTAAAAGTTTTATTATATTTTATAAGAATGACACGTTTCGCCTTTCTAAAGCATTATCAAAAGTAATGCGCTCAAAAAGCGTTTATAATATTTGATAGTGCCTTAGTAAGGCGAAACATGTCATTCCCATAAAATATAATAAAACAAAACTATTACTTGGTGGTATGATATATTTAAAAATAATATTAAACATTTTTTCAGTTAGTAAAAACCAGTTTATTTGAGTTTGTAGCGCCAACTGGTTTCACTCTGTAGCGAGCTTCCTCGGTGCTATACACAAAAAAAACTGTTTAGCTTTTAATAAGTGAAAATGTGATTAATTTTATTTATTCTAAAACTTCTAGAAAACAGGCGTTTTCATTCGTATTAATTACGAATAAAAAAACTTATACTATACTATATACTTATGTTATGTACAATTTTATTTAGTTTAAAGAAAGAATTGTATGGTATGAAGATTTGTGTGGAGTTCATTACACTTTAGTTCTTTCTGAGTGAAAAAGTGTTTGATTTTATTTATGATAAAACTCCTAGAAAACAGACGTTTTCATTCATCTTATTTACGAATAAAAAAACTTTGTCTGATAATTGCAAAATATCAATTATATTGTAAATATTATACTATATACTTATGTTATGTACAATTTTATTTAGTTTGAAGAAAGAAATATATGAAATAGAGATTTGTGTAGAGTTCATTACACTTGCAAATCCAATGCGAAAGGTTGCGCTACGCGCGTGACAGAACAGTTCATCAAATTGCTGTCTGTGTCTGTGACCTCCCACCCGCTGTCTGCCCTCCGCCACCCCCTTATTCTCCCCCCTCCCCCGCCACCCTCTAGCTCACCCCCGCCCCAGACGGCACCCTCTGCACCCAGGGCTGTCATGTGACTGCTCAGTCTGGTGTCGAGTGTTGACTCAGTTGGTGTCTGAACGTCTTTCCGAGCGCTCCTATAGCGAGGGACAGTCTGCGACTTCACGTTTATAAAACTATTTTAACAAGTGTTTAAAAATAATAGTTCTACAATTATAATATTTTATAAATCATATAACAAAAATACAGTTGGTTTTAATAGTTTCAGTGATTTAAAAATATATAAATAACAAAATAAAACAATTCATATACGAACTTCTTAAATTCTTACGATTTCAGGGAGTTTTTTTTTTGTAATTAATACGAATGAAAACGTCTGTTTTACAGAATAATTATTATGGTTTATGGGTATAACATGTTTCGCTTTTCTAAGGCATTATCAATATTACAAATATTACAAACTCTGGAAAGAGTACTGCCTCACTGACGTCGACATATTTGGGTTCCTTCTGATATGTATGATTTTTTGGTTTCATGTTGTTTTATCTTATCTTTGTAACACCGTTTTGTGTCCAAATGAGTCGCCTAAATGTTTTTCGTTTGTTATATTTCATTTGTGTATTATTTATAAATAAATAAATATCAAATGTCTAATAATGCCTTAGACATTTGATTAAATATGGTCAAATAAAATTTATAACACCTTAGAATGGCGATAAAACTATAATAAAACTTCTATAAAACAAACGTTTTCATTCGTATTAATTATTTATTGTGGAGTTTTACATCATTGATCAAGAAACAATTAATATTTTTTGTACTTTTGTAAATGGTGCAATTTTGATTATATTTACAAGTGAACTTATAAAAAAATTGTGTACTTAAAGTTTAAACATACTGTAGCGTGAAAAATATAAGCAATCGAATATAATTGTGAGTATAAATGCATATATTATATTAATATGAAACAGTAAACTTAAATGGATGTACCTGTATGTAAACGTTACATGGATTATATTTTACCATTGCTCATATGGAAAACCCAAGGGAAATGTCATAAGGAAAACCAAACACATAACAAGCGTTAATGTAATCTATGCATGAAGGTGTACAGTTTTCAAATAATTAGTCCAGTATTGGAGTGTTTTTCAAAATTATGCGACTAAACTGAATTATTATTTACAAATGGTACTATTCGAGAGAAATAAGACACCGTTATGATCATTTTAAATCTGTTTATTGTTTCTTGAATGATGAAAAACTTCATATAAAAAAAATAATACGAATGAAATACCCTTATGTATGGATGTGAAGCATGGAACTGGCAAAGGAAGGATGAAAGTAGAAAAAATGCAGTAATTCGTGTGATAAATCTATATATGATAGTCTCAAATGCAAGAATATGAAGTGAATATGGTTCGAATGAAAGTGTTATAAACAAAATAATAGGTCGAAAATAAAGCAAAAAAAAAAAAATAAAGCACCGCAAACAAAAGCCGATCCAAAAAAGCTATGATGGCAGTGCGCAATAGTGTTCTTGTGCCAAACCTTATGTATGGAAGTGAAGCATGGAACTGGCAAAAGAAGGGCAAAAGTAGAATAAATGCAGTAGAAATGAGATTTAAGACGAATGTGCTATAAATCTGTATATGATGGAATGTCAAATGCATATATAAGAAGCGAATGCGGTGCGAATGAAAGTGTCATGAACAAAATAATGAAAGGAAAAAATGACTCAAGACAGAATGGTGAAGAAGGTATATGTAAACGACGTGAACGGGGCTAGAAATAGAGGAAGGCCGAGGAAAACGTGGCACGATCAAATCAATCAAATATTAATTTCGGTCACGTGAGTGGTCGGAGAATTCGACGTGCGTGCATGATAAGATGTATGAATGTAGAGGAATCAAGAGAAGTATGTCAGGTCGAAACATGTCGAGTAAAATAAGCTATAATAAAAAGTGGAAAAAATAGTGATTTCATTAATAACAAATTCGTCGCAATATAAATAAATAATATTGAAAACAGATGTTTTATTCAATATTAAAAATTATGTTTTTACGTATCATAATGTATGATACAATGTAAAGAAGATATCTGGTAAAAAATATATTTCTTGATCCTTTACCAATAACTTTGCTTTAAAGGCGGGCCACACTGTGATAAACATCGGTTTCCACCAACGAGCCAGACTAGAACAAACATAAAATTTGTCTTGTATAGGGCTTCTATCTCATTCTACGCCGGGTAAAATAATGCGAGGAAGAGAGATAAACGTACCATGTTTGTTGAAAGGATAACCGTATGCAGAAACATCCGCGGTTTAACTCATGGTTTACTAAAATCGACGTTTTTACTACGTCTAGAACATGGTTTAAGTTTGAGTAATAACATTCAGTATACAAATTTTGGTTTCAAACCAGCTTGTTTATCACAGTGTGGCCCGCCTTTTAATGTCTTCTTTTGGGATTATTAACGATTCTACGAAGTATTCATTTTAATATTATATACGGCGAAAAAAAAATATGATTAAGGTTCAGCAAAAAAATTGTATGACTTTTTTTATATTCCTAATAACAACATATATTTTTTACATTTGTACTTAATCGTTATTAAATATAATAACTGTTTTATCGTCCCAATAAATGAGACCTTGTGATGAACGGGAACGAGCGTGTATGTCACGATGTTTGAATGTAGAAGAGGCGCGAGAGTCAGGATAGAAAAATGTAGCGATTCATCCTCTAAGCTCACCTCTCCTTGGAAACGGCGTGATGGTTAGATAGTTTGTTTATAGTCCCAACTTTGTGCGCATTGTGTTTTCTATACGAAAAACACCATAGTATTCTGGTGCCGACTCTCATATCATCATTCGGCATCATCCTTAATAACTCTTGGAGATTACTTTAAAGCAGATATATGGTTAAAACCCAAATAAATAAGACAGTTTATTTTTACTGAGCCAACCAAAAAAACGTAAAATATGAAAAAATCTAACTCTTAACTCTGTCTGGTGCAGACTGCATCCAGGTTATTCCGACGTGTCAGTTCAGATCATCCTTCCACCGTAGTTGCGGTCGCTCTGCACTTCTCTTTGCCGTCCACGGTCTCCAAGTCAGCAGTCTTCTTGTCCATTTTTCATCTGAGCTTCTGGCTACGTGAGCTGCCCATTGCCATTTTTTTTAAATCACAGGATATAATGAATTAACTATAATGTCATTTCTCTAGAGAGTAGGCCTAGGGATGGACCGCTATATTCCACACTAAAGCACCTCTCGGGCTCAGACACGCACACGCCATGTCGGTTAAAAATCATCACACACGCGCACGCGCCATGTCGGTCGAAATCATCACACACGCGCACGCGCATTAATATTTCTGATTTCAAACTGATTGTGATCATGCCATTCTTTAATTCAAATTAATTCTTATTTCAGACGTTTTTAATGTTGATTTTTCTCGTTTATAATTATAGCAATTGATTGATTGCACATTCTTACTGTTACTTGTCATTTCCTCGCGTTTCATCTGCCATCTCAGCCGGGTCTCGTTTCATGGCATAGCAGAATTTAACGGCGGCTTTTGTGACTGGAATGGTACACTAATGGCGGCGATCGAATGTGGTATCGAATAGCGTCGATTGCGCGGTGTCAACTTCCACATTCTTGCCCTTTGCGTGTATCGCGCTGTAATGAAATAAACCGAAGAATCACGGACGGATACGAAATTTTACGAAGGCTACGGCCACACAAGAAGAAATATTCCTTGGAGCTTAGAGCTACGCTGCTAGCAACCTAGCGAACCAACGTATGCCGTACTATCCATGATCAACCAATCAAATCAGTTTGTTAACTCAACAGATATTACAAATAACATCAATGTTTAAGGCATATATTTTTCTTCTTCCTCAGCCTATTCCCGTCCACTCCTGGACAAAGGCCTCCTCCATTCGCTTCTATGTCACTCTTTCCTGTACAGACTGCATCCAGGTTATTTCGACGTGTCTGTTCAGATCATCCTTCCACCGTAGTTGCGGTCGCCCTGCACTTCGCTTTGCCGTCCACGGTCTCCAAGTTAGCGTCTTCTTGTCCACTTTTCATCTGAGCTTCTGGCTACGTGACCTGCCCATTGCCATTTTAGAGTCGCCACCCGGTGGATTATGTCAGTGACCTTTGTTTTTTCTCTCACCGTATCGTTTCTGACTCTGTCTTTTATTCCTAAACATGGCTATTTCCATGGCTCTTTGGGTCACTCGTAGTTTCTCGGCACTTTGTTTGGACAATGTAACAGTTTCAAGACCATAAGTACCAAGTGCTTAGCTTGATGCAAAGCTGGATGATTTGCTAATCTACTATAGTGGTATGTAGCGAAAAACTGTGGCTATCGTGATAGTATATCGTGAGTTGGATCACTAGGACATGTCACCCATGTGGACATAACCTAAAAAAATACGAATATGTAGAAGATTTTTTTTGTATGTGCTAAAATGAGATTCCAATAATATTTGTATACCTACCTATACTTATATAACATAATCTAAAGGAAACTTTTGCTATAATATTCATATTATATACGAAATATCGTTCTAATTTATTTCAATGTGACATATTTATATTTTTATCGTCAACATCTCTGCTTCTTTGGAATAGGTACCTACTTAGGTGTTGGGTACCTACGTGGGACATGGATTCACATGAAAATCGTGAGTGACCTTTATATGTGTATGTGAAATAATACAACAATACACATATTTTAAATAATGTAGATAGATATAAAATGGAATAATTTATCTGTGTTGCCAGTTGACTTAAAATATTTATTATCATTGTTCTCAAATAATTTGAATCAGCTCTTTGGGTGGGTTATTATTTGTGAATTGATCATTCGTACCAAGATTATTATTTATAACTAACTAACTCACTAACCATCACGCCGTCTCCCCGAAGGGATAGGCAGAAAGAATGGACTGCCACACCTTTCTTTCCTGACATATTTCTCTTGCTTCCTCAACATTCATACATCGAGTCATGCACGCGCGTCGATTTATCTGACTCCTCACATGGCCGACATTCAATATTTGATTTATTTGATCGTGCCACGTTTTCCTCGGTCTTCCTCTATTTCTAGTTCCATTTACATCATTAACATATATTTTTTTACCATTCTTTCTTCATTCGGAATGGGGAATGTTGTTAACATAAAGCGATCGCTTAACCCAACCAATGACAGGTCATAAGTCCTGTAAACGAAGATGTAATTTATCTCTATTGAGATACAACTAATCCTTAAAAAATGATTAACCCGCAATGGGTAAAAATCCAGTATTTGTATACAAAAAAAACAAATTCTATAAAAAACTGGTACAAGTTAATAGCATTAAAATTGGAGTTTCACTCCAGACGTTATCTATCAATGTGGTAACTGCGTAAAAGCCTCTCACATTGCATTAAAAAAAAATCTGCTTAATGCTTACAAATTATCTTAATAGATGGCGCTAATGTAGATGGACCTACCAATAGTGAAGTTATTAAAAAAATATTAACATATATGTAAGTTTCAAAAAATTGTCAGACGTGGTGTCGTAAGAAGGGCGGAATTGTGAATGTTGTTAAACATAAAGTGATCGCTTAACCCAACTAATGACAGGTCATAAGTCCTGTAAACGCCTCGCCTACCATATTCTGTTTCCAAATAATTTACATATTCGTCTCTATTGAGATACAATGAATGAAGTATGTTTGGCGATCTATTCTTCCTGGTTATTCCTTTGGGGAGACGGCGTGATGGTTAGTTTGTTGGTTATTATACGAAAAATCACGTATTGTGACTGGCATCGAGTTTATCGAGTATTTAAAACCACCAGGCAACAGGCACAACCTTGAACATTGCGCGAAACAGTAATCTCGCAAAAAATCTCATCACCTTGTGAATTATTGTACCCGCTTCCGCCAGACCTTGCCTAGGGACAAGAGTTGGTATTACGCGGACTGATTGCTGAAATTGAATAAGTGATAATCATCTATGCACAGATACGAGGAATAATATACAGTGGAACCTGGAACCTGACATTCCATGCTCACATCGAGAGAATGTGTTGAGTTGCACTCTAAATATTGGAATTTATTCTCCGAACTGATAGAGTTTTCAGGAATCCCTATGTTTTGCGAACTTTGTATAACTCATTGGTTCGGAGCCGGCTCGAGTGTGGTTCTGTGATATGGAGTCCCCACGAGGCGAGATACTCGCTCATGTTATCTCTGACAGAAAAGATTTCTGAGATATCTCTACATGAGGGAGTTTGGTAGCTATCCGTGGCTTTATCCCACTGCGTTCCTCTTGGGCATGCTGGGGACCAATAGTTTGCAGATAAGAAGAGATATGGTATTATATAAAGGATCCCTGAGATGGTTTGGACATATGGAACGAATGGACGAGAAAAGAATGGTTAAAATGACTTATACAATCAGTGAGTGGAGAGAGAAAGCGTGGAAGGCCAAGGAAAGCATTGCATGACCAAATTAATCAAATACTGAAAGGCGGCCATATTCGAAGTCGGAAAAATCGACGAACGTGCATGTTACGATGTATGAATGTGGAGGAAGCTAGAGAGGTATGTCAGGATAGAACGGTATGGAAGCCCATCCTCTTTACCAACCTCTTCGGAGAAACGGCGTGAGTTAGTTCTACATTCCTTCCTGATATCCATCATTTGAATTTCTACCAAACGTTTTAAATCAAGAAAGAAATAAGAGAGAGAAGTCGTGGAAGAACAAGGAAAACATTGCATGAATTAATTGATCAAATATTAAAAGGCGGCCACATTCGAAGTCGGTAAAATCGACGAGCGTGCATTTTACGATTTACTATATTAATTGATTTTTGAGGTTTTTGTTTTGTAAAACTCTATTATAATTATTATAATAATAAACGCGAATGTTTAATGGTTTTACTTGATTTAATTCATATAATTACTTATATAAATAGCAATTTTCAAACCTGCAGTTTGAAAATGCCCTCGCAAGGCGAAACAAATTTGTAACTGCTGTTTATATAAGTAATTATATGAATTAAATCAAGGAAAACCATTAAACATTCGCGTTTATTATTGTAATAATTACTATATTAATGTAGAGAAAGCTCTTAAGGTATGTCAGAACAGAGTAGAATGCCGGTCCACCTCTCTGCTTATCCCTCCGGATTAACTGCGTGATGGTTAGTTAAAAAAAGTCGCGACTTTTACTGTATCATACTATTTTTATAATTTTGACAGCTGCCTCGGAAAGGGCTGCAGCGCACAGGGAAACGCGTTTCAACCGAAAATAGTCGCGACCCATGGGCGGCACATCCCGCGTGAGTAGTGAGCGGAGTAATGACTCCGACTTTCACAATAATCGGCCCGAGGAGCGGCGGAAGCGGCTTCCGTCCCGCGGCCACTCGTGAATACTAATCGCACTGACTCATGCCCACGTGGCCGCTCTGGAAGCTTCCAGAACCCCTGCATATCCGCTATGGATCGTTTACCTCGTGGGTCATCGCATCATCGCTTGCTTCTTAACTAAAGGCCGTGCCACACTGTTTGAAACAAGCTCTCCACAGAGGTGACCTTGGTGGAGAGCTGTGGAGCCCACGGTTGGTGTAGCGTCCACATACTGTTGTAAACAAGCTCTCCACATGTGGAATGCGTGTTTAAACGGTGGATCCACACGCATACTATGCGCGTCCGTCCACAAAGGTTGTTGAAGGTCAAACGAATTTCGGTTTCAAACAAGTGTCTACACAATTTTAAACCGCCGATGGAGACCGATGTGCAGAGCTTGTTTAAAACAGTGTGGCACGGCCTTAACTAACAAACCCTCACGCCAACTCTCGAAGGGATAGACAGAAATAATGGACTGCCATACTCTATTTTATATCTATCTATATTATTAATTTGTGCAAATTATGTGTGTATTATTGTATTATTTCACATATACGAGTATAAAGGTCACTCACGAGTTTCATTTCACTTGTCCCACGTTGGTACCCAACACCTCGCTAGTAGGTACCTATGCCATAGAAGTAGAGATGTTACGAAAATAGAACTAACTAACTAACTAACCATCACGCCGTCTCTCCTTGGGGTAGGCAGAAATAATGGACTGCCACACTTTTCTTTCCAGACATAATTTCTCTCGTTTCCTCAACATTCATACATCGTGTCATACACGCGCGTCGATTTATCTGACTCCTCACATGGCCGAATTCAATATTTGATTTATTTGATCGTGCCACGTTTTCCTCGGTCTTCCTCTATTTCTGGTTCCATTTACATCGTTAACATATATTTTTTTTACCATTCTTTCTTCATTCATTCTTTCCATGTGTCCAAACCATCTTAATGATCCATTCATTATTTTGTTCATAACATCATTATTCGCACCGCATTCACTTCTTATATTTTAATTCGACACTCTACCATACACTCGTCTAAGAGATCTCATTTCTACTGCATTTATTCTACTTTCATCCTTCTTCTGCCAGTTCCGTGTCAGTGTTAAATTGTATAATGTGATTCACCGAGAGATGGCACTCAAGTCGATTTAAATGACAGCTGTCATTCGCCAGTAAATCATCATGACATTACTGCATGTGATTCAAACAAACATTCAAATCATTATTGTTAAACGTCGTTTATTTGGAGAAACGCGCTGTTGGATGGCATAAATGACTTGATATCGAACTTCAATTGTATTTGTTTGATTTATACATCATGTATGCATATGGGTACTCGAATATAGCAATAGCGAAGCGTTCGGGTCCGCTAATATAGTATAAGTTTACCTATAAACATAGCTTGTTTTTTTATGTTTATAGCGCCTTTGATATCGTTATCATTTGCAAATTAATTGATTGAATAATTTCAGTCTGAACGTAATTTTATTTCCAAGTCTATTATGTATCCACCTATATTACTAATTATATTTTATATGCACGTCAGAAAAGTTAATGTATTCGCTGTTTTTCTAGTGACGCTAATCTGCTAACGTCAGTGCTATGCATTTTATTTAACAATGGAACACATTTTCATTCTTACGTAAGCAATTAAACAAGCTCCAAATGAGAATAATTAAAATGTTGTTCATAATAACAACTCAAAATTATCCAAGTACTTTGAAATGAATTAATTTCGTTGTACGTATTACTATTCTCTTCTCAAACTTTATTAGAAGTTCAATAGAATAATCGTTGATCAATAATTTATGCTTTATCGCACGACAAAATGGCGGCGCTCGACCGCTTATGTCACTTCATGTTTTCTGTGTCAATTTTTGAAATAAATATCAAGGTATTTACGTGTTAGAACTGATGTACGTATGCATTACATTGCATGTTACACATTTTAAAATGTCAATAATATTGTTACTTGGTTGTCAGAGATGCGATTTTTAAAATATATAGTGTGTAAAATATGTATTTACCTTTTAGAACTGATGTAGGTCCGTTTGCATTTGACATTTTATACATTTAAATATATAAAAAGTATTGTTGGTGGGTTGCTTAGGATATTTCAATTGTATAATAATCAATTCGATATTTTAAAAAGTAATTCCTTGATGACGAACGTTTTCAAACACAGTTAATAAAATTTTGACATAAGTTTCTTGATTGAAATAATGAAAATCTTGAAAAACTCATCATCGTGGGCAAATTGGAGGGAAGGCGACCACAAGGACTACCACCGAGCCGCTTCTTCTTCTTCAAGTGCCCTGTCGGGTCCCCCCTACGTTGGCGATCACCTCGGCGAACCCGTCCCTGTCGTGCGCCGCTCGGAACAGCTTCTCCACACTTCGGATGCCGGTTCGCTCCCTCACGTTTCGCAGCCAGGACATTTGTCTCCTTCCGGGCCCTCGACGTCCCTCAATTTTCCCCTCCAATATCAGTTGGCAATATCAATATGTCAAATCAGAGAGCTGACTGATTTCACATTAGCCTCAGCCTGGTGACTGGCGGGCGACAGGAGCGCATGGCGTTCCATGGTTAATGGTTTACAGGATGGACAAGACCCTCAATCATGAGGAATACGATTGAGAAGAAGAATATAAGTTTCTTGTTTGAAAATGACTTTGATCACGTTTGTTGTCCCGAAATGTCTTTTTTAGATTTACGCTTTTCATTGAGACCTCAATTCGTGTCGCTTCTGCGAACGAAAGTAAATTGTTGGCAAAATTAGGTTGTCTGTCTTCCGCACAGCCAATTGGCGCTTTATCTCTGACCTTGTTCTAGAGAGAATTTTATATTTTGGCACTTTGGCTCTCACCGGAGCCGTGCTCCGCCCACGAGGACTTGCAGCGCCTTTAGTACCTACATTACACGACTTTTAAATAAGTAATGCAGAATAAATGAACAACCCCATGAGGCCGCATTTCTCCTTTAGATTGAACGGATTTTAAGCTAGTGAAGTTTCTTCAGAAACGGCGTGATATGACAGTATTTTTGTTGCCCCATAATCAATCAACTGAAAATACTCCTCATCAAGACCTATGTATGAGTATCTTGATGTACGGCTGCGAGACATGGTGCCTATCCGAAAGAGATAATCGGAGACTAGAGGTTTTTGAGATGTGTTCCTATAGAAGACTATTAGGAATTTCCTGGAGAGACCACATCACGAATGAGGTGGTTCTTCAAAGAATCGAAGAAGGAAGGCACCTGCTCAGGACCTTGTCTGAAAGGCGTGCAAGATGGATCGGCCATGTAATACGTTAAGAAGGCCTTTTGCATGCCATAATGGAGGGTATGACCGAGGGGACAAACTCTAGGGGATGCCCACGCCGAGATTACCTGGAGGACCTGTTGGTGGACGTGCGCTGCAAATCATATGCAGATTTCAAAAGAGCCGCACAAGACAGGGAAGAATGGAAGAGAAGAATAGAAGAAATTGCTGCAAACCAATCCCAGGATTGAAACATTCTAACTAATAATCAATGCTTTGTATTCTGCTTAATTGATTTTTTGTCAATCCAGCGTACATTCCGTTACAATAATCTAAACGTGACACTACAAAAGAATTTACGAGGGTCCTAGCTTCATCAATTGGTAAATATCTGCTTATATGTTTTAGCTGTCTCAGTAGGAAGAAAGCAGACTAAACAAGCCTTGATATGTGCGTTTTTTCATATTTTAAACTAACATCTATACGTAAATTTAACAGATACATGTTAGGTTTCATTGTGTGCACCGCCTATCTATGGTATGTTTCTGTCGTTGAATCTATGGTATGTTGCTTTAACTCTGTTCTTATCGAGATATTTCTGTCAACTAATTTGAGTAGAATTTAATAGAATGGCGTGAGTCTGGGTCCGGAGGAGTTTAAGCGCAACAAGTAGAATTCATTCGCCTCGGATAATTCGGTAATCGTGCCGCCGAACACCCACCTGTCTTGGCAACCCGAGTTGCTATCTGAACCCGAGTTGCTGAAAGATTACTCTGAATCTGGAGTACTTTCCTACTTTCACTCTGTTCCTGATAACCCCACGCTATTATTGGACGTATCCTCATTTCATCATATTTCCTTGGCCTATCAGAAAACCTCTGTTTGTCGTTATCTTTAAAGTATACACCAATTTTTCTGCGATTTCTGCAATAATAATTAGTACCTTCAGAAATGAGGGTATTATTTGCAAACCCGGCAAACTCCACCAACAATCAAAAGTGAGATATGAATTGGGTCTTATTCATAATACATTTGCACACAATTTTTATTGATTTTCAGTTTCAAATTCGGCTTCATTCTGAAGAATTTTGCTATTAAAATATAGGGTTTGTTGCAAACATGGCAACCTCCACTTGAGTGTTGCAAAGCTGGCAAACTCCAAAATGAAATTCATTATTTTACTTTAATTATCAACATAATGATGATTATTTCATGGCTGATTACTTTTTAAATACTAACTGGTTGAGATGAAAAAATAAGTATCAGTTTTTTGCGATTTA
This sequence comes from Lepidostoma basale, assembly GCA_022606425.2. Classification (NCBI taxonomy): domain Eukaryota; kingdom Metazoa; phylum Arthropoda; class Insecta; order Trichoptera; family Lepidostomatidae; genus Lepidostoma; species Lepidostoma basale. The sequence continues at coordinate 751,400 of JAHDVF020000739.1, read as the reverse complement.
CTCAAAACATCTAATGATGGAGTTTGCCAGGTTTACAACTAATACCCTCAAATCTGTATCATTAATATGAATAATAGGCAACAACTCGAATGTCATCAAGAGAGCGTACGAGAATATTTTGAATACAAGAGAGCGAGAGGAATACTTATTTTAATTTTGTTCTGATTTTGAATCTAATTTTATATTTTGTTCTGATTATTGTTGTATGACAGAAGTGTAGAAAACAAATTTGGTATTGTTAATTTTAACATGTGTAAAAAAAATATTTAAATTAAAAGTTATAACTTATTTACTGATTACGATTGAGCAGTGAACTAAATCGGGTGGTGGTCTAGGGGATAGAACGCTTGGCTGCTGATCCTGGGGACTTGGGTTCGAGCCTGGACACGACCAGATTCCTTCTTCATAATAATGAGCAATTTTTCTGCTCATATTGAAGATTGTAAAATAAATTCTAATATTATTAATTTAAATCTTTGGTGTAAGTCTTTAAAAAAAAAAAAAAAAGTTTTTAAAGGCATCTTTAAAAACTTTTAGAGAGAGGAATATTTCGATTATCTCCGAAAATAATGCGAAAACCACACGATGCGCATGCCCGAGAACATTTCTGGATTATTTTTAATCCGGTTCTGAGTATTGTTGTAAAGAGTGTTGTAAAAAAACAAAAGGAGAACAATTTGGTGATGGTAATTGTGATAATTTTAACTTGTGTGACAAAATAAAGATTTACATTAAAAGTTAAAACTAATTTTAATTGTAAAGTGAACCAAGTTAAAGAGTAGAAAATCTTTACTTCTGTGAATATTTCACGGGTTGCAAACTAGTATTTAAATATATCCATAATACACAAAGTGTCACCAATAAACAATTGAAAGAGCAAATATATGAATTCTAACCATTCTAGCATTTTTTTACTTATTTGTATTTTTTAACGCTTAAAATAATTTTAAATATAAATTATACCCCAGAATCCGACGCAATGAACCTACTCGGAAATTGTTTATTTTTTGCGTGCTTATAATTCTAATTTCGAATTTCAGTCGTGCATTGACATTTATTCGATATTCTATTGTCTTTTTTTCGCCGGAAGGGCGGGAATGTATTCCTCTTGCAGCTGTGGTTATAGCCGTTGTCATGAAAACTGGCGAATGATGTTTTAAAATGGTTATTCCAATGACGTAATGATTTCGTTAACGGAAGTACGTTGGCTTATGCTGGAATTAGATAAAACACTATCTGTGAAAGCGAAAGTGAAAAATACCAGAACAATCACTTCATTTATCTGAATTCAAATAATTATTGTATATTATGATACACACAAATTTTCACTATTTAATGGATTAAATATAAATGCATCTAAAAATATATATTTTCAAATATTCTATGGTTATCTTTATGTTATTTTAATAACACAATTCAATGTTTGAATGGATATCTTGTATGCTTTGGTCCAATAATATTTATATTATGACAAGATTGAAACTTACAAATGAAGGTATAATGAGATATCTCAGACGTATGTGCATTCCAATTATACGGCTTCGTCGGAGTTAACTAGAATATAGGTACTAGAAGTATTGGATACACAGCTTCGGTACACGGAAGAAGGAATTGATCAATATTGTCAGAGAAAGTGTATTTTATTATTTCACGATAGTACTTAAAATGCAAACAAAAACTCAAATCTGTCACAATGACATCGGGCGTTTAGTTCACATTTGCGCCACCGCCAACATACGTCTGTGGCGCTATAGTCGTGTCATAAGTTTCGAGTTTGCAATAAAACACCCGCAGCGTAGTTCATACTCATAAAACACTGTCGTTAAGTAAATTGAAATAACAAGATGATTTCAATGCGTCTTCTGGGTGGTTGGCGCGCTTTAAACAGAGACATGGCATCCGACAAATTTCTATTCATGGCGAAAAATTAAGAAAGCCAGTCAAAAAGTGTGACGCTGTCAGTACGTGCGTCGAACTAATCAAGTAGGTATACATAAGCGCATATAGTGCAGTTTTAAATGTCTCTTTTTAAAACAAAATCATGTTTTCGGATGAACCTAGAAATCGATTATACGGGATTTTTTTCACGCCGTCTCCCCGGAGAGGTAGGCAGAAAGAATGGAACGCCACACTGTTCTGTCCTGATATACTTCTCTCGATTCCTATACATTCATACATCTTGTCATGCACGCACGTCGATTTCTCCGACTCCTCACGTGACCGACATTCAATATTTGATTTATTTGATCGTGCCACGTTTTACTCGGCCTTCCTCTATTTCTAGCTCCGTTCACGCCGTTTACATATACCTTCTTTACCATTCTGTCTTCACTCATTCTTTCCATGTGTCCAAACCATCTTAATGACCCTTTTCTTATGTTGTTCATTCGCACCACATTCACTTCTTATACTTGCATTTGTCACTCTATCATATACAGATTTGTAACACATTCGTCTTAGAGATCTCATTTCTATCGCATTTATTCTACTACGGGAGTTTACTGTATATCAAAACGTGAAATAGACGAAAATATGGGATAGTAATTTCAGTCTCACAAATTCTGCAATTACACACAGTTTTTTTCGTCTATAAAATCTGTAAACGTGTTTAATGAATAAGTGTTAGTATAAAGATGAATCGATATTAAATTTATGGTTGTATACACGCCCACATGTAGAGCTAGAAGTGTGTGTGTGTGTACAATCAAACAGCTGTTGTCACGGTCTCTTATAATTCTGACCAAAGTCAACTGAAAAATGTTTTTGTTACCAAACACAACGCTAGAGTGATAATACTTTTATCTTGCATTGTTTCTAACGATGTCTAGAACATACCAGACGCATTCAATTCACCCGTCTGCGTTCCGGGCATAATTCTTGGCACTAACACTCTCTGATATCTTCGACCAATCAAATGTATACATATACACAGTGTCTACTTATAATTTATCAGTTAGGAATGTGATCTGCATTGAGTAGGATCTTCTGACTCCTTGGAGTCAGACTCGGAAGTCTACTTCTTCTCATTTACATATTTTGTATTCGTGGTGTTTGTTTAATTGTGTGTGTAGTGTGTTGTAAATATTTGATTTTATGGGGTTGAGTTAAGCGTGTGGGAGGGGTGATTTTAAATTCAGCAATTGCAAAATCAAAATTTAAGAAATTGATATGTTTTGGGTGGTTTTAAGTTGTTCCGAAAAACACGCATTTTTTAAATTGACATTTGACAGCTGTCAGATCAAACCGGCCCCACATTTATTTAATTCAAGATTACGGCCTGGTAACTAGAGAATTCGAGACGGCATTGGTTCGGACATGCTTCTGATGTACTCGTCAACTGGCCTCAAAGTGCAATAGTTTTTTTTAGTACTCATAGCGCGGGGCGCCCCACTCAAGTCGGACTGTCTTATTTTGTAGGACTTGCATTTTCTGTATGTAGGTAAGTCCTGGCAAGTATCTTGTCTTCCTAATGTCGAACCATCTCTAATGCGTTTCTGGTATAATGTTGTATTTTTATAATATTTTACCTGTACCTATACAAAAGAGATAAACGGAGACTAGAGGCTTTTGAGATGTGGTCCTATAGAAGACTATTAGGAATTTCCTGGAGAGACCACATCACGAATGAGGAGGTTCTTCAAAGAATCGAAGGAGGAAAACACCTGCTCAGGACCTTGTCCGAAAGGCGTGCAAGATGGATGGCCATGTAATACGACAAGAAGGCCTCTTGCATGCCATAATGGAGGGTATGACCGAGGGGACAAACTCTAGGGGACGCCCACGCCGAGAGTACCTGGAGGACCTGTTGCTGGACGTGCGCTGCCCATCATATGCCGATTTCAAAAGAGCTGCACAAGACAGGGAAGAATGGAAGAGAAGAATAGAAGAAATTGCTGCAAACCAATTCCAGGAATGAAACTTTCTAACTAAACCTATTCTCAATAGATGCCTTAAACAGTTTGCTGTTTGTAATGTTTTTTGAGTTAATAAACTGATTTGATTTCGACTGGTAAAAGTCTAAAAGTAAAAACTTTATTTTTTCAAGTGTTTTATTCTTTTAAAACATTTATGATTTATAATTGTATACTAGATATATAATATTTGTTCTGCTGACTTGGTTGACTAGATAAATAAGTAAAAGTTTATTAAACTTGTGACATTTGAAGTATATCTTGATAACATTAACCTCGAATAGGTCTATCTCCGGTCAGCTGTGGCGATACACACATTCACACGTAATTGTGATAAAATGTATTGTACCATACATACATATAACGATAAGCTATCTCAACTCCCAACACCCCCACTCCGCTCTAGCACGTTTCTCAAAGATTTCTACGTAAGTCCCAAGCTCGACGGCATAAAACAAACTCAATTGCTTTTTGAAATTTAGAACTTTTTTGTTTTAAGATGACACCGCCATTTTAACGACACGCCACTAAATGGAACACAATTAAAATTGGCACGCTTTTGATGTTTGGGTACTTGTTCATTGTAGATCATAGATTTTTTTATAAATACCCGCAATTACTTACTTTACTGTGCTAATATCCAGTTACAAATCTTATTATTTTTTTTTTTTAAATAAATCTGCTGATCATCTTTACTTTCTTCACCATTTCTTCTTTCATTATGGTGTTATGAACAAAATAATGAAAGGATCATTAAGATGGTTTAGACATATGGAAAGAATGAATGAAGAAAGGATGGTAAAAAAAATATTTTTACGATGTAAATGGAACCAGAAATAGAGGAAGACCGAGGAAAACGTTGTACGGCCAAATAAATCAAATATCGAATATCGGCCATGTGAGGAGAGAAATCGACCCGCGTGCAAGACACGATGTATGAATGTCGAGGAAACGAGAGAAATATGTCAGGAAAGAAAAGTGTGGCAGTCCGTTCTTTCTGCCTACCCCTTCGGGGAGACGGCGTGATGGTTAGTTAGTTAGTTAGTTAATCTGTTATTGCTAAAATGATGTGGTTTGCAAGAAAATATCGTTTTAAAAGTGTCATTGTATTCAAAATGAGTCGAAGTTGTTTCTTGAAAAACGATGTAAAACTCTATATTAAATAATTAATATAATTAAAAACGTATTTCTACTAGGACAACAACAAACCATCACGCCGTTTCCTCGTAGGGGTAGGCGGAGAGAATGGACCGCCACACTACTTATCCTGACATACCTCTCTAGCTTCCTCCACATTCATACAGCGAGTCATACACGCACGTCGATCCTTCCGGCTTCTGACATTACCAACCTTTTAAATTTTATTAATTTGGTCATGCCATGTTTTCCTCGGTCTGCCTCGACTCCTAGGAGTTTTATTATATTTTAGATGGAATGACATGTTTCGCCCTTCTAAGGCTATGACATTTGATAATGCCTTAGAAGGGCTTGGACTTTGATAATGCCTTAGAAGGGCTTGGACTTGGATCTTCTGGCCTGACAGAGGTTCAGCTCTAATGGCTATTCCTCTTACGTCTGTAGGAAACATTGTTGGAATGGGATTTGGTAGTTGTTTTATGATGGTAAACATGTCATTCCATCTAAAATATTATAAAAGTACAAGAAGACAGACGTTTTCATTTATATTAATTGTTTGCTTGGTGGTCTGAGGGTTTCTTATTATTTCATCTGGTTCACTCTGCTTTGCTGGTAGTAGAGATCAAATTAATTAATGTCAGTTGAGTTCTGAAGATGGCCCCGCTGTGCGGAGTGTGCGACCCAGTTGCTGGAGCCGACCTTGGCTAGGGGGGCGGGGGCCCCGGCGGGGAACGTGTTCGCCAATAAGCATCTGGCCGCCAATATTCGGGGGGCCCTCCGCAAGGCCGGCCTCCTTACGGGCCCCGGGAGGTCATACGAACATTTGCGCTAACTCTAATACGAATTATTACTTATTCATTTGTGTTTTTTATTGTGTCTTCATGTGAATCTTTTTATTTGTTTTTACACTTTGATATATTTTACAACGATTCAACAAACACAAGAACACTATAACATATTTATTTTATGTATTAATCTTCGTATCAACGCCAAGAAAACTCAATATATTGATGTTGTTATTTGAAACCTATCCAAAAAAGCTAAAATAGCAGTGCACAATGGTGTTCTTGTACCGACCCTTATGTATGGAAGCGAAGCATGGAAAAAGAAGGATGAAAGTAGAATAAATGCAGTAGAAATTAAATCTTTTAGACGCATGTGTGAAACTCTGTGTATGATAGAGTCTCGAATGAAAATATAAGAAGTGAATGCGGTGCGAATGAACAAAATAATGAAACGATCATTAAGATGGTTTGGACACATGGAATGAATGAATGAATGAAGAAAGAATGGTAAAAAAATTATATGTAAACGATGTAATTGAAACTAGAAATAGAAGAAGATTGAATGTCGGCCAGTCAGAGAAATCGACGCGCGTGCATGACACGATTTATGAATGTTGAGGAAGCGAGAGAAATATGTCAGGAAAGAAAAGTGTTGCAGTGCATTCTTTCAGCCTACCCCTTCGGGGAGAATGCGTGATGGTTAGTTAGTTATTTGATAATTCATGGTTGATATCATTGCAAATGAATAATATAAAATAATTCAATTTAAAAAATATGTAGTATGTATTAACTAAAATTATATACTTAATCTAAGTGGAATTTAAAACTACGAAGAAATTACTATGTATAAATATTTTAAAGATGGCGCTAAAAGGGGCATCTTTCTCTTTTTCTTTCTATTGTTGCGGAAGGTTTGGTCGATTTTGTGTCCATCCAGGGCTGCTGGGTATTATAATAACACCACAAGTGGGTGCACCTTTCTTGTACCTATATTATTATATTGATAACACATTTTTAAATCAAACATTTGAAGAATAATATTTTCATTCAATACTATATTACAAACTAATTGACTAACTAAGTATCACGCCGTTTCTCCGGAGAGATTCCTCTATATTCATACATTGCTCGTTTATTTTGTTATGCCATGTTTTCCCCGATCGTCCTCGGTTTCTTTTTCTATTCGTAATGCTTATGTACAACTTTTTAACCATTCTTTTCTCATCCATTATTTCCAAACTATCTAACAATAAGTGATCCTTTTTTAATTTTACTCTAAAATTACACATTTTCTTATTATTTTATTTTATTGTTTCAGATTTACAAACGGCCTGCGACCAAGATGATAAAAGAAAACATAGTATATCAGTGAAAAAAAAAAAAAAGGATTTCAGTTTTTCGGTGTAGTGAAATATAATATTAAAAATTTGATGTGAATTAATACATAATATAATAATCGAATACCTTCAAGACATACGTATACTTTGCAGTATTTGAATGTAAGTAAAAATAAACAAATAACAATTAATATATGATATAAATATTATAAAATAGTCATTCCATTGTTAGAATAGTTGACAGTTTTATAATTTTCAACTATACATTTGTTTCATTCGCTTTAAATTCAAATTTAAAATATAAATAACATTTTATATATCTTTTGTTTGCTGTTCAACGTTGGAAAATCGTGCAGTCATAAATTATAGATAAAATATTAATTAAAATGGCTATCTCCCGAAGTCATAAGAGAGATGCAAGGCACTCGTTGACACGGCGCGATATGCATATTTACATAGATACAATGACATAACCTCCAAGGTGGCAGATACGGAGAAAAACACACATTATTATCGTCATTTTACGAACACACGAATACAAGAGTACTTACTCATTAGATTATCAAATAATATGACCCACATACAGATACCGCGCGCGAGTTAATAAAGATTTGACAACAGTGTTTGGCCATTTTTTTACGTGGGAAAGTTCGTGGATTCGCTGAGGCTGGCGCTCTACCATCTAGCGAGAGTTTCCGGAACTATAGGACAGCTGGCGATATATTTTAGAAATATTCAAATCACTTTGGAATGTCTTATTTAAAATTATTGAAACAAACTAACTAGTTAACCATCATGCCGTATCCTCGAAGGGGTAGGCAGAAATAATGGACTGCCACATTTTTCTTTACTGACACTTCTCTCGATTCCTCAACATTCATACATCGTGTCATGCACGCACGTCGATTTTTCCGACTCCTCACATGCCCGACATTCGATATTTGATTTATTTGATAGTGCCACGTTTTCCTCGGTCTTCCTTTATTTCTAATTCCATTTACCAACCATCACTCGTTTCTCCGGAGAGGTAGGCACATTTTTTTATCCTGACGTAACTCCCTCTTCTACATTCACACATCGTGACATGCTCGATTGTTCCTACTCCGAACATGGCCGCCTTTCAGTAATTGATTAATTTGGTCATGCCATGTCTTCCTTGGACTTCCTCGACTTATTTTTCCATTCGAACTACTTGTATATATCTTTTAACCATTCTTCCCTCATCCATTCGTTCCATATATCCAAACCATCTTAGTGACCCTTTCTTAATTATAATATTTATCATGCATTCATCCGCCTTGCCCTAAATTCCCCCTCGCCCTCTTTCAGAGGGACACTTCGGGCCATACATTTGGCCCCATCATAAATCAACAAATCACATTCCAACAATATTTCCTACAGACATAAGAGGAATTAGAGCTGAACCTCTGTAAGCCAGAAGATCCAAGTCCAAGTCCATTTCCTTCTTACTTCATCATTAGATATATTACATCGTTGACGTATACTTTTTTAACCATTCTTTCTTCATTCATTCTTTCCATGTGTCAAAACCATCTTAATGATCTTTTCATTATTTTATTCATAACACTTCATTCGCACCGCATTCACTTCTTATATTTTTATTCGACACTCTATTATACACAGTTTTGAACACATTCATCTAAGAGAGCTCTTCTTCTCTTCTTCTTTAACAGCCGTTGTCGTCCACTGCTGGACATAGGCCTCCCCCATACTTCTCCATGTATGACATGTCATACGGGGGGTGGTTGGCATTACAACGCCACGCTTGCCAGACGGGTTGGCGAGGTGTTCTTCCACGTTAGCCTATGCATCAATATTATCCACCGAGGTTATTCACACTCGATCTCTAACATTTCGCATAGTTTCCAGGAGAGACCAAAGTCGAGGAGGTGTGGATAGGTACTTGGGATCAGATCAATCCTCCAGCGTAGCATGGCCATCACCACGGTGATGGTCATGCACCGCTCGAAGAGTCGATAGGATCCCTCTTACTCCCCCTCTCATTTCTACTTTATTTATTTTACTTTCATCCTTCTTTTGTCAGTTCCACGTATAAGAATACCATTGTGCACAAAAAAATATCGGATCTATCAACTAATGGTTTTTCATCTTGAACTAGAGTGTCACCTAGATAAGTTGCTCGTGTTGCAATTCCAAGAATTATGATTCAGTTTAAAGTTATCTGTTATCAGAATAAAGTTGGATAGAGGCTAGAGGGAAGGAGAGAGGACTATCGTCGAGCCGGGGGGTGATAAGAGCGAGTGTGACGCGCATACCGCATACCAATCTTGCTTTTTTTCCTTATTGACACTACTATCGCCAAGGAATTTCACTTCAATTGGTTCTCAAACTTTTTTTATTCTCGCTGTTTTAATTTATTAACTTGAAAACACTATAACATGGTTGTTACAAATATATTATATAAAACTCTGTTTTTTTGTATCACAATTTTATTTTTATTTTTCGCGTCAGCTTTACAATAATATATCAACTGTTCAATTTTCGTGATTTTTCGAACCTTGTTCTGTTCGATGCTCAATTATCGTTCAATCTCACAAAGTTGCTCTATGTAATAGTACCATTGCTTGGATTTGTTTTCAGGAATGCCAAGATATTTTAGAACACACAGGTACTTCTGGTGTTGTATAATTCCCTGGTAAGAAGTCGGCTGGAATATAGTTCCGTTATTTGGTCACCGCCTGGGATCCGATATTCTCTGATGGTGGAGCGAGTGCAGAAAAAATTCTGCGCTTTCTTTACCTCGGGGAGCGCGGACCCGTGCCTCTTTCCGTCTGAATTCTTTGCTAGGTATGCTAAACTACCAATCATTAGAGAGAAGGATGAATATTCACTTGGGAGTTCACTTATTTTAGCTGATTGGCGACCGTATACAAAACTCGGATGTCCTGAGTGATGTAGATCTATTTGTCCCTTCGTCAAAGACAGCACAGATTGTTTTATTTGCCGCACTGCAGAACAAACCTGCTATGCCTGTGGGTAGGGCAATCTTATTGCTTAATCGGGTCGCCTCGGAGGTCGACATATTTCGTGATAGTGTGAGTTGCCTCAGAGATGCAATATCAATGTTATGATTATTTCTATCCTTCTCTTTTAAATTCTCATAATGTAATTGTAAACGATTTGGAAATATGTCTGTAATACTTGTAATTTTTATTAAAATTAAATTAAATAAATGAAATGAAATGGTTCCTATATCAATTTGAATAATTTCTTGAATATAATTTTAATGTTCTTGCTGGGGTTAAGTTAGGTACCTTGAGGGCACTACTTGCAAAGCCAGTAACCTCCAAAAAAACATTTTTTTTAAACTTTGAATGGTAAATTATTAATAAAGTATTTTTGTATATTGTGTACAAATGTAAATATCAAAACTAGCTTATTTTCAAGTAAAATAAGACTTGAAATTTGACGTACCTATCTTGCAAAATCAGTAACATCCATTTGCCGTCATCTTGATTTTGTCTCGACCAATAGCAGTCCCCGATTTAAACAATTATCGTTGTGGAATTTGTTTTTTTGTATACAAATACTTGTAGACAAATACTGGATTTTTACCCATTGCGGGTTAATCATTTTTTAAGGATTTATTGTATCTCAATAGAGATGTAGATGGACCTACCAACAGTGAAGTTATTAAAAAATATAAACATTATATACGTAAGAAGGGCGGAATGGTGAATGTTGTTAAACATAAAGTGATCGCTTAACCCAACCAATGACAGGTCATAAGTTCTGTAAACGCCACGACTACCATATTCTGTTTCCAAATAATTTACATCTTCGTCTCTATTGAGATACAATTAAGCCTTAAAAAATATTGTTGTGTTAAAATACTTTCTTTAAATAATAAAATAGTTTATAAAAAAAATTCTTTTCGAAGTTTCAGAGCTGTAGAAGCTGAAATTGGCCAAACATTCGCAGAACGAATGCCATTCCCAAAATCAATTTAAAATATACACCGCTTTTTTTACAATATTTCAATATCAATCGTTTCGCACTATATCCAAGTACAGTAAAGTCGGATTGCGCTTGGTCCAGTGGCTGTGCTAGAGATCATATATCCTCATTAGTCTAATTAGATCTACGTAGTGAATTTTCTCTCTGTTATAAACTAATTAAGCTTAGCATAATCAGTCTTGCGTACAAAAACTAACGTGCTAATCACCTTATCTCGGTACCTGTACAAGTGTACCATTCCATTCGATGCGTCTCGCGTTTAGTATCGTACTAGTTTTTAGTTCTTACTAGTATTTAGTTCTTACTAGTTTTTAGTTATTACTAGTGTTTAGATCTTACTAGTGTCTAGTTTTTACTAGATTTTAGTTCATACTAGTATTTACTCCTTACTAGTGTTTAGTTCTTACAAGTGACCACAGAGCTCACTTTAAATAATTTTGTATTCAAACGAATCGATGTTCATATTGAGAACTCAAAGATTAACGAAGAAAATATGTGATAAATTGATTCTTGTATAGTCAATTAGTATAAAATATTGACGGAAACGTTTATTTTCTAGATGTTTTATTAGATCATAAAATTTTGTAGATTAAACAAGTCGAAAATGTGTTTTTATAACTGAAATAAGAAATATTTAATATTAATGAAAACGTCTGTTTTTTGGAAGTTTTATTATGTTTATTGAAGTGATATATTTCGCCTTGCTGAGGCATTATCAAATGTCTTTATTGGATAATGCCTTAGCTAGGCCAAAACATGTGATCCTTATAAAATACATACAATTGCTAGAAAACTAATACTAAGCACCGACAATAAACTCCTGATATACAAAACGGTCATAAGGCCGATCTTCACTTACGCAGCCCCAACTTGGGGCTATGCAGCTTCGAGTCACATACGAAAACTCCAAATCCTGCAAAATAAGGCCATCCGTTTATCGCTTGGTGCATTTTCATGGACCAGGATCACATAACTGCACCTAGAATCGGGAATCCCGATGATAGATAAATTCGTTCTGAAACTTGCCGAACGTTTTTACAAAGGACTCCCTTCACATCCTAACCCCACAATAAAATACCTCTCAAATTACGACCCAAACACCTCCAGCCGCCACAAGCGCCCAAAATCGATCCTCCTTCAGAGGAACACTCCGGGCCACACAAATCATGCCCCCGCATAAACTAACAACCCACCAAATCACCTTTCAACAATGTTTTCATCAGACGTAAGAGGAATAGCCACATGAGCTGAACTTCTTTAAGCCAGAATATCCAAGTCCAAGTAATCTCATTTTTATTATTTAATACAGAGCCTTATATCATTGTTTAAGAAACAATAAAAGAGAAAAACGATTCTTATAATTTTTTTATTATGATAATAACGTATGTATTCTAGTAGTTTTTATTATGTTTTACAATTGAAACACATAACGCCTTGCTAAGAGTAACATGTCATTTCTATTTTTATGTATTATTATTTCATATGGACTTAAATATTATTTTACAAGAAATAATAAATAATGTACTTGTACTTCTATCACTTAATTAACTCGTTTTTGAAGAAACATAACTTTTTCCCAATTTGTCTTAATCTTAACGAGTTTTTACAACATTTTGAATGTATAAGAATACTGGATTTTACCCATTGCAGGTTATCATTTTAAGGATTAATTGTATCTCAATAGAGACGAAGATGCAAATTGGAGTGACATCTAGAGGACGAAGATGCAAATTGTAGTGTTATCTAGCAATACGTTAATGGCGGTAGCCTTTCACATTGCGTTAGTAAAAAGATCTTCTGCTTAATGCTTAATCCAATCTCCATAGATGGCGCTAGTGTGTAGATTGAAATATAACATGTGAAGTGTGGTGTTACATAGTAGCATATATACTTCCAAAAAAATTTCAGACATGGTGGTTGTATGAAGGGTGGAATGGGGAATGTATTGCATAAAGCGTGCGCTTAACCCAACCAATGACATGTCATAAGTCCTGTAAACACCTCGACTACCATATTCTGTTCCTAATTTTCATCTTCGTCTCTATTGAGATACAATTAATCCTTTAACGAGTTTTATTTAAAATTCATTTGGTTTTAAGTATTCTTAATATCATTAGTACCTACATACGTATTTATTTGATATATGTACTCGATTCTTAATATTTAATTTCATAATCCTACGATAAACTTATTTCTTATGATAAATGTATTTTGGTTGTGACATTATATGATTAATTTGCGAATAAGAGTATTATGTTTAAAAATCACACAAGATATTTTCATCCAAGACCCACGCGTTTCCAGAACTAATTAGCATGTCTGTCGCAGTACACGATGGAGTACTTACCAAAAAGCCGTATTGATATCCGTCCCCAATCCATAAATTAAAATAAAAACAAATTTAAAAATAGTCTCGTGTATTTTGCGTCGCTCGTTTTATAAAATAATTTAGGGTTATGATATTTTGCAAGAAAAAATGGCAATCCTTCCCCTCGATTTCATATTTTTTTACATTAAATTATGTGTACAATTTATGAACACGCTTTAACTTGCATTGCGTAATTAGGTACTTTGAAATTATGACTTAAATAACGTGGAATTGTGGCAATAATTTTGCCAGCGCCTTACGCAAATTGTCATTATTTGTTTCATCATATTTTTGACATATCGCATTTATTATTATATATATTTTGTATGTGCTTTCATATATTATGGAAAGTTGTGTCCGACTCTTTTTAATATAAATGTAATTATGAGAAACTAACCTAACTTGAAAGAAAAAATGGCTTCAAGTTAACCTTTTAATTGAATTTGTGTGTGAATGGAACCAATTGAACCACTTAAGTTTTAAATTTATCTTTTCTTTTATATTCGCCATACTTTGTGTTGGAATTGATTTATTTTTCTTTTTCTTTGTTTATACACTTTGTTTATAGAACACATCAATTAAAACAATTAAAATTAAATAGACATGTTTCGGACTACCAGTCCTTCTTCAGTGATACATATTATAAAGTTACAAACAGATTTAAAATATTATAAAATTGTTCACATGATTTGACAGATGTTATAAAATAAATCTTGTAACATCTGTCATATCATGTAAACAATTTTATAATATTTTAAATCCGTATGTATCTTTATAATATGTATCACTGAAGAAGGAATGGTTGTCCGAAACATGTCTATGTAATTAATTTTTTTTTAATTGAAGTGTTGTATAAACAAAGTGTAAAAAGGAAAAAGAGAAATATATCCTTTCATTATTTTGTTCATAACACTTTCGTTCGCACCACATTCACTTCTTATATTTGAATTTAAAACTCTATCATAAACAGATTTATCACACATTCGTCTTAGAGATCTCATTTCTACTGCATTTATTCTACTTTCATCCTTCTTTTGCCACTTCCATGCTTCAGTTTCATACATCAAGGTCGGCAAAATCATTGAAGGTTTCTATATTGTTCGAATTCTAAAGCCAAGAGCGAAAAATACGTAGTAATTATTATGCCTAGTTTTTCGTTATTTGACTTGAGTTTCTTCTTTTTCTTCTCCCTAGCCATCTATAGACTGCTGGAGGCCTTTTCAAACAGCCTCCATTTTCCTCTATCCTGCGCCATTCTCATCCATCTTCTACCCCCGACTAAAAAAATATGTCATCAGCCCTTTTTTTTGGGGTAGACCAATGTCTTTTTCTCTTTTCCATAGTTTTCACGTCGAGACTCTGTACCTCTATCTATCTGTTCCCTGTCTGGCGACATGTCCTACCCATTTCCATTTTTAGATTGGCAACACAATCCATCACATTGACAAGCTTTGTCCTTCGTCAAGTTGAGTTTACCATAGATAAATCTGATTCTCTCGCACCAGACCATGCAGGATATGCAGTTGTGCACTGCGGCCTGATTGGGCGTTATTTTAATGAATGCGCAGTGCATTCATGGACCGTCTACCAGCCGGCAATTTGCATACAATCTTTCAAAAGATAATGAACAGCCATTGTTCGTTTATCTTTGCCCAAACTAATGACACAAGGTCGTGAAATTGGCAATCGTGTCTGGAACAAGCGAACTTGTTACATCGCTTCTCAGTAGCAACAGTCCGAACCGCGGTGCGTGGAAATGATTATTTCGGTTTTTTTCATAAAGTCAAGTTAACATTTGTTTTTAAGCAGTGAATACACTTAACTTGGGCATCGGTAATTTTTTAATTTTACCTTTTTACTAGTATTTATTTTATGCTCAAAGATTATTTATTCGATGCACATTGGTTAATACATATTTTTTTTACCATCAAGTGCATACATGAACAGGTGAATGAAAACAACAACAAAAAATGGTACAAAATTTCTTTATTATTATATATTTAGTG
Organism: Lepidostoma basale; assembly: GCA_022606425.2. Taxonomy (NCBI): domain Eukaryota; kingdom Metazoa; phylum Arthropoda; class Insecta; order Trichoptera; family Lepidostomatidae; genus Lepidostoma; species Lepidostoma basale. Next base: position 735,857 of record JAHDVF020000739.1, on the reverse strand, counting down.
TGCTTCCACTTGTGTTTTTACGTCGACCGGTTTCGGCAGCTTGATGCCATCTTCTGATCTGTTTTACTAGTAGTTTTATTATGGTTTATGGGAATGGCATGTTTCGCCTTTCTAAGACATTATTATCTTTTCAATAAATAAAATATAGTTAGTAATACATTTATAAGTGATCCAATTCTCTGCAGCTTCGAAGAGACGGGTTTCTCATAACCCATTTCTTTAGAGTAATTAGAGGATATTTTGAGAACTCAGCCGATGGAGGGTGTAGGTCTTTTTGTTCCCTACAGATATCTCCGACAGCGCCAGCATAGATTGTTTATTCTTCCGGCCGCAAGAACCAACCTGCCTCTAATAATTCCGGTGGGAGGAGCAATCAGTCTGCTGAACAAGGTTACCTCGGAGATCTACGTCTTTCAAAAAGTACGTTCAGAAGACAAATACTCTTAACTTTAGAGAGTATCTTGTCTTCCTAAATTTGATCCATCTATCATTCGTCTTCTTCTTCTTCTTCGTCAGCCTTCATCGGTCCACTGCCCTTCCTTTCCACCCGTCTCTACTTTCTGGCAGCTGCAGCCACATTTCCCCCCCCCCCACGGCAGCAATTTCGTCGGCCCACCTTTTTGCGGCCTACCGACGCTTCTCCTATTTTCCCATGGTCTCCACCTTAATATTTTCTGGGTCCATCTATCCTCACCTTGTCTCGCCACATGACCCGCCCATTGCCACTTCAGTCTCGCTAGTCGTTCCATGATGTCCGTTATTTTTGTTCGGCGTCTAATCTCCTCATTTCTGATTTTATCTCGGAGACTGACGCCGATCTTATGTCTTTCCATGGAACACTGCGTGACTCTTAATCTCTTTACATTTCTATTGATGAGGGTCATAGTCTCCATCCCATAAGTCATCACCGGCAGTACGCATGAATCATAGATTTTTCTCTTTAGACATATTGGAGTTTCCTTGTTTTCAAAGACGTGTTTTAGTTTGCCGAAAGCTGCCCAGCTCAACCCTATTCGCCTCGATATTTCCGCTGTCTGGTTTTCTTTCCCTAATTTAATCTTGTGTCCCAGGTATATGTATTCGCTGACTCTTTCTATGGTGCTGTTGCGGATAGTGAAGTTTTTATTTTCAGGACTTAAAAACTGTTTTTCCTATATTCATTTCTAAGCCTATTTTATTTGATACTTCCTGCAACTCTTCAAATCAAATCAAATCAGTTTATTTTCTCAAAAGACATTACAATTTTTTTTATAGTTTAAGGCATCTATTGAGAACAGGCAAAACATAATAAATATATAATACCAGGAACGCATGAGAGATGGTTCGACCTTAGGAATACAAGATACTCTCCAAAGTCAAGAGTATTTGTCTTCTGAACGTACTTTCACGAATATGAAAGATATCGATTTCCGAAGCGATCATGTTCAGCAGTTTAATTGCTCTCCCCACCGGCATCACCAGAAGCAGGTTGGTTCTGCATGCTGGGAGATAAAACAGTCTGTGCTGACGCTGTCGAAGATAACCATCTGGAACATAAAGATGGATAGCCTCCAAGATAACGGAATTTTTAAAGAATCCCCTGATAAGTCTGAAGAAATTGGTAAATCTGCACCCATCCCTTCACATCTGTAAACTATTGGTCCCCAGCATGCCCAAGAGGAATGCAGTGGGATCATTTGAGTCAGTTCGTCTATGTCCTCACTAATGACCACAATGTCGTCCGCAAACCTAAAACGCAAACTATAAAGTTATCGAATACAAAATAATAACAAAGATTTTTAATTCATTGTACGAATAGAAGTGCGTGGTTGTGCGATTTTTTGGTTCATCGCGACACAAATTAATTTCGCCACTTTTGCTTCTCGCGTTCACCCAAAATGACATCTTCCGTCCCGCCGCCGGGCCGCGCTAGTTTCTATAGATAGAGCCGCACTCGTGGTAATCATGGAGTCATACAGAATTACAATATTGGAAACACCGGATTGCCGGCTCCGATTCGGGGTATCGGGATTGCGCAACGCCGACCTCGCGCCGTTACGTTTGACGCAATTTCGCGAACTCTTTTTGCGAATGTGTTGCCCGTTGACTTTCTATTCGGCAGATCATGACGTGTGCACATTGCGTAACGGAATCGGAGGCCATTCCCACACGCGCCGCCTCTGTACCCGCCGCGAGAAGCCATGCCACTCCGCGTCTCTCTTGAGATGAATACGCTAATTTTTTGTGGTTTTGTGAGTCAACGTATCGGGCCAATCTTTCATTACAAGAAAAAGATAAAAGAAAAATAATATATATTGAATTATGAGTGAACAAATATGGCATTTAAGCATGCGTAAAGTTGATCCGTGGTTCGTTTGTGCAAATGAAAGTCACAGGTTGGTTCACAGTTCTTTATTGTGGCACAGACACAAATTGTCTATGTCTAGAAGATAGCTAGGGCGACAGCGTGCGAGTTAATGCGTGTTGCCTAGCTGGAGGATGTGGCGGTAAGACCGGGAGAAAAGACGGGGTCCTTGTCTCCAGGGGGCGCTATGCTGCTGCCAGCATGCTAGCGCCATAAGTTAACTGGGTGTACGTGATTAATCCTGCCATTCCCGCACTTCCTTGGCCACTCTCATCCATCCACGTCCAGAATCATTATACTATCATCGGTCCAGCGGGCAGAAGGACGTCAAACTCTATGGAATCCTTTGCGCGATCTCCACTCCAGAACCCGTCTTCCCCATTACGTGTAGGTTCTCTAAAAAATACGGCCAGCCCACAGTTATTTTCATAACCACCTTATTCACATTGGTTTGTTGTTTAATAAATTCGTTTCGAATTCTGTCCCGTGGAATAATCCAAGCATGGCTCTTTCCATGGCGCACTGTGCGGTCTGGAACTTGTACACGAGACCCCTTGTCAGCGTCCTCGTCTCGGCCCCTTTAGTCATGGCTGGCAAGACGCGCTGGTTGAAGACTTTTGTCTTGAGGCATTAGGCTATTTAAGAAGCGGAGACATGACCCAATTTCCCAAGGGCTTGCGATGTGCATTCCCACTTTTTTTGGAATTTCCATCTCTTGGGGAGTCTTTCAGGCATTATTCTTCCCTCTAATTTCCTAATATAGGGCAAGGTGTGGTAATCTCTGGGTGTCCATTATTTCTACATGGTCTTTTCAATACATTCTTCTCTCTCTCACCCAATTTTTTAAACAATATTCTTATATTAAGCTTGGCATTTACAACATGTAAACGACAACCTTCGTGGCAAAGTGGCAAGATTTATGGTCCCTGGTTCGATTCCCGGCGATGTCAATCTGATTGTCACACTGTTTTTGGTCTGGTGTACAATTCATGCGACAGTAAAATGGCGATAGATTAACTACCAAATCATGTCATGATAATCAATAGATAAAAAGTTGTATACAGTAATTGAGTTTAAATAACCCGATGTATACAAATGTGGAAAGCAACGGGAAACTAATACATTAAAGGTCCAAGTGGCATCCCAAGAACCAGCAAAAACAATGTTACACTTTGCTGCAAACCAATCCCTTGGATTGAAACTAGCGAAGAGATGTTATGAATGAATATTTATTACATTAGCAATATTTGGTTCTTCTCAAGATGTCGCCTATGTAGTCGCCGCAAGAAGGCATGGCATGGTGTCTCTCGAGATGGATACGCTAATTTTTTATGTTTTTTTAAGTCAACGCTTCGTCTATCTCTTCTTCAGACTTTTTCATTACATCGATAGCCCGTCGTGAGGCCTTTGAATAGGTTCTTATTCTCCGGCAATTGTACCAATTATACCAACTTGGAAATCCACCCTTTGCTCAGCGAACTCCTCGGCAATAGAAAGATTAGTTGAGCCAAAGCGTTGCCCTAATACAAATTTCGGGGATCGAGCGTTTGCGGTAGCCAGTCCATCAGCTTGGAACAATCTTCCTTCACACCTCAGATGCATAAATGATCCGACAGATTTCATATCTAAGCTGAGAACCCATATTTTTCATATTTCATACACAATTTAAAACTTGCATATTTTGTTCTATTATACTTTCTAATCGATGGCGAATATCAATCATATGCAGCGTTCACATTTAGATTTAAAACACGTCCAATGCGCCCTTGAGGTGATTACATCACAAAAACGGCGCTTTAAAAGTTAGCATATTATTATTATTATTTATTATTAATGGCATCGCGCTATTGTTAGCGCTGTTATCCACCCGCGCTCTAGGTAAGCACCCCGGCCGCGGTTCGCCAACCACGTGTGGTGAGTTAAGTACCCACTTCGCAATGAGATTACTGTTAAGACGGACAGTCGCTAGCATTTACAATAAATTTTAATATCACCTAGCACCATCCGCACGTACGTAAACGAGTCTAGGTAATGAGCTAATATATCAGAGCGTGTTTAGCTCCCATTCGGGTCTAGATAACTGTTATGTTAATAATTCTTGAACTTTGTTTTGTAGAAAAAAATTCGAATAAAATCTGTAAAGTATTCTGTTCGGTTGCCTGCCTGCTTCTAAGTCGTTAGGCTGCGTCCACACCGAAGTGTTTCGGTTACTGACTCGGTTACAGTCTGTCCGAAAATTACTGAGACTGATTTAATAGCGTTGTCATTTTTATTTATTTAAAAATTTTCATTCTGTTAATTAAGCTTTTATCTTCTTTCGCCTAGCCATTTCCCGTTATTTGGGGTCGGCTCTCCTAATACGGCTCCGCCAAGTCTCACGATCTAGGCTCATCTGGCTGTCCAGTCCCAGCGGACATCCACGTTGCAGGAGGTCGACCTAGTCCCCTCTTTCCGTCTTCCAGTTGCAGGGTCTTGTGAACGATGTATTCATTGTCCCTCCTGCTCATATAACCCTACCACTGCAGTCGACGTTCCCTAGTTTTTTCCACTATGGGAGCGACTTTCGAATACCTCTGATGTGCTCATTTTTTGTTTTATCAACCATCGTGACCCCGGTGGCCCACCTCAGCATCTTCATTTCTGCTACGTGCAGCCTCTGTTCTTCTTGTCGTCTTGCGGCCCAGCATTCCGATCCGTAGAGCATAGCAGGTCACGGGTACTTTGCTGTCGCAAAGTACTCCTGAAGGGGCACACCATTTAAGCCATCCTACGTTTATTCTATGCTCTACGTCATTTTCGATCGTGCCTTCATTGGTAAGAATTGAGCCGAGATATCTGAAGTGGTCCACCTTTTTTAATAGGATGCGTTCCAGGTAGATATTCGTTGGTTAATTAAGCTTTTATATTTACTTTAAGTTATGAATTAATCGATTAAAGTAAAGGGCACTAATAATTTGTCATCACAAAATTAATGGATTAAAATTTCTACACTCACATTTATGTTCAAATCGATTACTGATTTCTTTTACATTTAGTAAAATTTACTAATTACGCAGAATCAAATAAAAAAATAATAGCAAGCAATAAATTACAAACGTTAGCAAATGTCACTCAATTTAAAATAAAGATATATTCGATTTGAAAATAATTGTGAGTTTATAAATTTTTGACCATTACCTTCGTGATCACAAATCATTAGTGCACTTTCTTCTTTTTCTTTTTTTGTCCTGTCGCACCTCCGTGGTGCATATGGCCTCAAGGAATCTTCTCCACCCGACTCTATCGCATGCCTGATGCTTAACATCATCCCAAGTGAGGCCTGCTGCCTTAACCTCGTCCTGCAGGGTTCTTCTCCAGTTTCGCTTTCTCTTTCCAGTCTAGTGCGCCCTGAGCGATGCAGGCTGGGTTCCGTCTGCACTTTACTTTAATTGATTAATTCATAAATTAAAGTAAACCTCAAAGCTTATTGAATAGGGTGACATTTTCAAATAAAATAAATTGATAACGTCGTCAAATCAGTCTGTTTCATTTTCGGACAGACAGCAAGCGAGTCATCAACCGAAACACTTCGGTGTGGCCGTAGCCTTATTCTGTTGCTATGTAGGCTTTATGAAATGATCCGCTTTACTGGGAATATTGCCTTGCGACCGCAGACGTCGCTAATTTTTTCTAGACCGAAAACAGTCGGCAGAAAGTGGGCGCAAATGAGATACAAATTAAGGTCGGCAGCCGAAACCCCGAGATCTGGGAGAAGCTGCGCATTATCTTGTATTGTATCATATATATTATATTATATATAATATTCGATAATGACATATGGCATCGAAACAAGAGCTGACACAGTTCGCACTAAATCACTACTCGGAACCACAGAGATAAAACCCTCAGAAAGATTCTACGCGACAGATTAAGAAACACCACGATCGGAGAAATGTGTGATATCTAGGATGTTGTCAAATAGAGGAGACAAATCATCATCATCATCGGCTATCCCTCGTGTCCGAGAAAGACTGTCCTTCACAGTTGTGGGTCTGCATGTGACTGAAGAGCCCGATCCTGGACCCACAAATTCTGCGGCATCTGGGGCAGGAGAAGATGCTTGTAATAGAGCCGTCACCGCCTTCCAGTGGTCTATCCTTTCTTCTCCTCCTCCTCTCTGCGACGTCGTCTCTACGCTGTGCTTCAAAGTCTTGCGTGCCTTTATGTACTGTTGTTCTCCAACTAGGTCTGTTTTCTGCTGTCTTTTCCCCAGCAATCACAGTCGATGCCAGTCTTTTGTAGGTTTCCTTTAAGGGAGTCCTTAAAGCGTTTCTTCTGACCACCGTGTGAGCGTTTCCCTTGGGTAAGCTTAGAGTACATAATCTTCCATGGGGGTCTTGTCTCAAGCATTCCGACGACGTGACCAGCTCAGCGCAGTTGTCTCTGAGACAAATACGAAGATATTGGAGAGACCATATGAAAAGAATGGACGCCCAAAGACTACCATACCTTGTCTTACATGTAAAACCAAAGGGAAGAAAGATGCCTGGAAGACTCCCTAAAAGATGGAAAGACAGCTGGGAGTCTACATCGTAAAATGCGGTAAACTCTCCACAAACAGGCCCTAGCGGCCTTCGTCCAATATAATATGAGGACTCTCTTGGGAGGTTGACTCCCAGCTATCCCTCCATCTCTTTGGTGGTCTTCCGGGGGGACGGTAGCCGGCAGGAATCTGATGCGTCACAGCGTGTGGGCGTCCTCTGCACGTGCGCATTTCAGTATCTTCTGCGTTATCTATCCCATCTTACGATATCTTCCACCTTGCAGATTTCGCGGATAGCCGTGTTCCTCATCCTATCTCGAAGAGTCTTTCCTGCTATCATCTTCAGCGTCCGCATTTCTGCCACCCGCACTTTAGCCTTCGTTCTTGTGGTTCCACATATGAGGAAGCAGAAGATGTATTATATTAAATACCGCACAATAAGCTGAGATAGCGATCGTTTGGATATATAGGGGAAATGTTAACATGGATATATTTTTCCTAGCAAGTGTCGCTCGTGCACGAAATTTTAAATATAAATGGAGAATGATGTAGGACTATTTGTCCTTCGAATTTGATTATTGATTTATCTTCCAAGTTGTATTAATAGCCTGTCAAAGATGTCTGTGGGTAGAAAAAAAATATCATTGGGTGATCGCGTCGCCTTGGAGGTCCACAAATTTTATATTAGTAATTTGAATTAGAATTGTATTGTAAAATTCAGATTCGAGAATTTATTAACTTGGTACAAAATTTATTGTTCAAAACTAGGTTTAGGAATTTTGGTTCAAGAATTCAGTTGGAACACTAGGTTTAAAATGTTTGAACAATAATTTAATAAAACGATGTTTTTTTATTAAATACTTCCACTTATTGTATTTATTTCGACATCAACCGGTTTCACCGGGCTGGCTGGCATCGACAGACTTGTCACCAGCTAACCTGGCGAAACCGGTCGTTGTCGAAATTAAGACAATAAGTGGAAGCAGTTAATAAAAAAACATCGTTTTATTTAATAATTATTTAAAATGAACTTTCATCAAGAGATTTCAGTAAAATCATTAGACTGCTTAAAAAAATTAGGTTCGAGAATTTGGTTCAGATCTAGGTTTAAAAATTTATATTCAAACATTCGGTTCAACAAATCATACCCCCGCATATACTAACAACCTACCAAATCACCTTCCAACAATGTTCCCATAAGACGTAAGAGGAATAGCCAGTAAGCCAGAAGATCCAAGTCCAAGAATTAGTTCACTAAATAGTTTTTAGAATCGAGTCCCTTCCTGGAACTAGTTAATAGGTACCTCTGATAATTGTCAATTTCGGAAGAAACCTTTTTTTTTCCTTAGCCACCTCTCAACAGCTGGATGTAGGCCTCTTCAAACCATCTCCATATTACTCTATCCCGTGCGACTTTCATCCATCTTCTTCCCCTGACTGGAATTAGGTCGTCAGCTCATCTTTTTTGGGGTCGACCGGTGCTCCTTTTGTCTCCACGTCAAGACTCTGGGTGCCCATCTCCCTGTTCCTTGTCTGGCGACATATCCTGTCCATTTCAACTTCAATTTATCTTCTTCATTATAGATCTCTGTGGTCTGTTCTCCAGAGTGTTGCTCCTCCTGTGAGGTAGATTCCTAGCTGTCCTTCTATCTTTTAGGAGGTCTTCCACGAGGACGAGTCCCATGAGGGTGATTATGCAATGCAATATAGGGAAGTCTGGTGGTGTCCATTATTTTAACATGACCGTACCAGTCCCTTTTTCTTGTCTGCTCCATTTTATAATATCTTCAACCTCACATTTCTCTCTTATTCTGGTGTTCCTCACGCGATCTCTCAGTGTCTTGCCTGCTATCGCACTCAGTGTCTTCATTTCGGAAGTCCTCAAAACTTGTTTGGTCCTTACTGTGTCTGCCCTTGCTTCGACGCCATATTATGTCTTTAGGTTTATTTAAAGCTCTAAAGATATGCTTACTGTAAAATGTTTCCATGTCGGAATAATCGTGGTGTTTTCATAAATTATGGACGAGGTCTTAAAAGTGTGTCAGAATAGAGTGTTCGTCCCCTCTGCCTGAAACGGCGTGACGGTTAGTTGGCTGTTTGATTATTGCGTTCTCATTCAGTTTCCAGCGGAGAGCTTTACGAGTTCGTTGTCCCCCATCTTTTATTCTCGTTTGATGACCCGCGAATCTGTTTTAAATTCCGACATCTCATGTAACGTGCTCGTGTCCAGATTATGATAATTCCGCGTGATCTTGGAACCGATTACGTTTGACCATAACCCCGGATCTATTCAATACCAAGAATCCATCTTGAGCCGAGACATTTTATTGCTTATCAATAATGCAAGGAAATTTTGTAAACATTGTTTTGTATGCACTTTTTTAAGCATTGGCTAACTAACCAGCCACGTTTTCCTCGGTCTTCCTCTATTTCTAGTTGCATTTACATCGTTAAAATATACTTTATTATCATTCTTTCCATGTGTCCAAAACGCGTTCATAACACTTTCATTTGCACCGCATTCACTTCTAATATTTTCATTCGAACTCCATCATACACATATTTTCCACATTAAGAGATCTCATTTCTGCTGCATTTATTCTACTTTCATCCTTCTTTTGCCAGTTTCATTTGTCGTAGTGTTGCTGGTGCCATTCCAACATGGCATATCATAGGGGCATACCCTATCAGAATTTAACCCGGCGAATGTCAGGTTCAAATTTGTAGCATCGAGCGTAATGTTGGGTATTTTTCACCCGAAATTCTTACTTAGATCGTTTTTTTATTTTCTACTTATTACTACTTTTAATTCAATAGTATACTTATTTTACCCCTTTTATAAATATTTGTTTATTAGAAACTATGAATAAAGGTGTTATAATTAGTAGTTTAATCATATTTTTATTTGATTCCACATTGTTCTTAGAGAATTCAACTTATGGCACTTAATTGTCTATTTTTATATAAAAAACCACAAAAAATTACACAATTTTAAAGTAATTAATATTTTTAATTGAAATTTCTTGTTAGAAGTTCATTTTAAATAATGAAAACAAAAAAAAATTATACGAAATTTATTTATTGTATATTTAGTGTGCTTCCATTTGTGTTAAACGTCGACCGGTCGAAACCATCGAAACCAGAAGGTCGGAACCACCCGGTCGAAACCAGAAGATGTCAGCCAGCTGCCGAAACCGGTCGACGTTAAACACAAGTGGAAGTACACTAAATATACAATAATAAAGAAATTTTGTATAAGTTTGTTGTTGTTTTTCGTTTTAATCATAACAAACACAAATTATAATAGTGATGTTTGTATAATTCCTCGTTTCTTGTCGCTTCTAAACCTCCGCCCACGCAGCTATTGAGGGGCACGGAACAGTTGAGCGTGTGAAACTAAACATAAATTTTGCCTAGGGTAAATTTTACCCAACTTTACACTCGCCGGGTTAAAAACATTTATATTTTAAATTCATGCAACTTACTTGTTGTCTTCTTTGATTGCTTGGCGTTACAGTACTTTGGAATATATTCCCATTCAGTTAGCATAATATTGTTACACTGTGGCTTTAAATAATGGACCCGAGTTTGTATCCAGACATTAGGTTCAATTAATTATCCAAGTATCCGATTGCATAATGCATATTAGTTCCGCACAGATTGTTTCCTGATTCTATTAAAAACTCGCTTTAATTGCAGTTACTTCGGAAAAAATAAAAAACGAATTTATTTAACACATCGTAAACGGGTGCAAGATCTGCAATGTAGAAGATGTCGTGCGATGGGGAAGACTGAGAAGACGCTACTGGAGAGATCATGTGGAAAGAGCATGTTCCGAAAGAGTGATAAACATAGCCGCAAATAAAGTACCAACCAAATCGACCGGCAGGAAGATCACCTAAAAGATGGCGAGACAGTTGGACATCTGCATCCCAGGAATAGGCTCCGAGAAATAACAGGATACAGTCCTAAATAAATCAGAAGAAGAAGAAGTACACGGGTGGATCGCTTTAAAAATAGACAAGAGAAGTTATCTTGAATTAAAGCTGGTTATCACAAGTGTTTAAGTGGTTTAATCAATAAACAAAGAAAAAGAGAAAAAAACAAATATATTGTTTCTTGAACAATGAAATAAACTCCATATTAAATAATTAATATGAATGTAAATATAAAAAAACGATATCGAAAGAGCCGCTCACACACCTATTGAGCAAGACATGCGATTCACTTACCTAGGCATAGAGATCGGTAGCTACAGTGACCTATACGATGAGGTGCGAGCACAAACCTATAATGCAACAGCCGTGGCTGGCTCTTGCGCGACACCATATGGAGGAACAAATACATGTTAACCGAAAGTAAAGTCAAGATATAATTACAAGGCATGCGTTCGCCCTATCATGACGTATGGAATAGAGGTCAGAGCCGATACCAATAGAACTAAGAACCTTCTTAGAGTAGTATAAATGCGAACCCTACGCTCCATCGCAGGCATAACCCTCAGAGATCGGATCAGAAATGAAACGATTAGGTCTGTCTTTGATGACATAGTGAAATGGGGAAGAAGCAGAAGGCGCTTTTGGAGAGACCACGTGGACCGCATGGAGAATTGCAAAAATTGTTAAAGATGAAAACCCAAGCAGCAAGAGAACCGCCAAAGAGATGGAGAGATGGCTGGACATCATCATCCCAGGACAGCCCACCGTCACAAACAGGTCATACAACCTAAACTAAGAGGAAGAAGAAGAAGAATGTAAATATCTGTTTTATACAAGTTTCGTTACATTTTATGGGAGTATCATTTGATATTTTTCTTCGTATCAACAGCAAGATAACTTTATATATCAGAGGTGACTCTAAAATGGCCTATATCACTTATTTTTCTTACCATTGTGGTGGAAGGTTTGGCCGACAGTGTGTCGTTTCCAGGGGCACCGGGTGTTATAATAACAGTACACGTGAAGGCAACTTCTTTGCGCCCATATTTTATATCCCCCATACATCATTAGATAATGCTTTAGGCAAGTGGAGCATGTCATTCTTATAAAAAGCTAAAACTCCTAGAAAACAGACTTTGTCATTCGTATTATTGATAAAAATCTGTTTATTGTAAAATGTGTCATGTAGCACGGGTGAAATTTTAGCTTCACTGTGATTATTTTCACACCTTTATGATTATCGCTAATTGGGATCAAAAACTATTGTTTTTAATTTTTTGATACTGTGCACATTTGTAATGATTACCTCTGAATTGTTTACCACAATTTATGATGGAGAAATACTATATTTTACAGTAACGGCATTTTTTTAAAAAGAACTTGTAAAGTTTTTACATACGGCAATAACATCAGATAAATAAAAGTGTTTTGACGTTACCCGCACACAATGTGTTAAGGATAACACGCCTCGCTGGGTTACTTGCTAATTGATATTTCTTTCTTCCGTGTATTTGGAGAGTTAAAACGCAAATTGTAGATGATTTTTTTATATCATGACACCTTCTAGATCAGCTTCCTGCTGTTTAGATTAAGATTTCCTGTTTGTCAATTTGTAGGATCATTGCTAATGTACTATTTATCGCAGACATATAGCGTAATCGTGAAATTGATAAGGTACTGAGAAATAATATATTATATTTTATTATATAAAAGAGTGGACAATGTAATAAGTGTATGAATGGTTTTACTAAGTTATCAATAATCAAAGATTATGATAAGATTTTTACAGATACTTAAATTTATCAAATAATAAATCAAGAGCGGAAATGAAAAGGATAAGAACCTACTTTTAATTATTTATTTATTTAGGGCCCAAGTTCTCAAAGTGGGCGATAACGCCCCCTTGTGGGCGTTTGAGACTTTCAGGGGGGCAGTAGAAAGACCCAGAAAAAATAGAGGGCGTGGACATATAAAAAAATATAGTCTAAAAAAACACGCTAATCATTTCTTCATTTTCTTCGTTCGGTATTCTACCATATGTCGTTTTCAGATACATAAAATATTTAATAATATTTTAAAATTCAACTATGTGTTTCTAAATATTTGGAATAACTTTAATGGGAGGGGGGTGTTGAACGTTTATTTTTCTTGTAAAGGGGGCGGTAGCCCAGAAATGGTTGGAAACCTATGATTTAGGGTAATAAACAGCTTATTCCTTTTCTTATTTTTCTTCTTTTAAACCTTTGGTCTGTTCCTGTAGCCAGGCAAGCCTCTCTTGAGAGGTTGACTCCGATCTATTTCTTTGTTGGTTTTCCTGGTAGCGACGTACGGTAGCCACCAGGAATCTGATGCGCCACAACGCGTGGAATTCTGGAGGGATCCATCCTCTGCACGTGCGCATTCCAGTATCTACTGGGTTGTCTGTCCAGCTGTAATAAACAACGATTTCCGGCGATGACAGTGTGATTATCACACTGTCTTTTATCTTGTGAAGAATTCATGTGACAATAAAATTGCGATAGATTAGATGCCTATCAGAAGTCACGAGAATCAATATGATAGCTATACCCTTTACATCGATTTGGCTCGCGCTGTTAATAAAAATAACTAATCGTTATATAAATTCAACTATTATCGTAATAATGTCCAAATAATGGACACCGCCAGACTCTATATTGCACTACATAATCAACATCACCGTAGTCCTCGTGGAAGATCTCCTAAAATATGAAAGGACAGCTGGGATTCTACCGGGAGGAGCAAACCTTTGGAGAACAGATCACATAGGCCTGTAGCAAGGAAAAAAGAGATTCAGACATTATTAGTGTTATAAATTCTACCGACCCTTATGTATGGAAGGATGATAGTAAAATAAATGCAGTAGAATAGAATAATAGAAACGAATGTGTGGATACTCTGTGTATGATAGTGTCGAATGAAAATATAAGAAGTGAATGCGGTGCGAATGATGGTGTTATGAACAAAATAATAAAAGGATCATTTAGATGGTTTTGACACATGGAAAGAATGAATAAAGAAGAATGGTTAAAAAAATATATGTTTACGATGTAAATGGAACCAGAAATAGAGGAAGATCAGGGAAAAAGTGGCACGATAAAATAAATGAAATATTGAATGTCGGCCACGTGAGGAGTCAGAGAAATTGACGCGCGTGCATAAAACGATGTATGAATGTTGAGGAGGCAAGAAAAATATGTCAGCAAAGAAAAGTGTGTCAGTCCATTATTTCTGCCTACCCCTTCGGAGAGACGGCGTGATGGTTAGTTAGTTATTTAGTTAGTTATAAATTCTATTTTTAAATTAGATGTGTAAACTTGTCGCATTCGTTGTCTCCTAAGCGCCGCTTGACTGGTAGACATTGATATCAATTTTGATTCATCAGTAATTCCCTGTTACATGCGGGATAGCGGGATAGTGATCTGGACCAGAGGAAGAGGACGGTGCCGATGTGATGACAAAGTGCCGCCTATTAATATTAATGGGATATTCTGTTCCTCGGACCACGAGGCGTACTCAATGATTTCGTTAATAGAAAAGCGAACACGCATTTTTTTCTGTCACCATGTTTGAAAAATACAAAAAACAAAATATTTGAACAATACCAATAGCTCTTACATACTTTTTAATATTTTATAAACTTAAAGCGTTAACACTATAGAAATATATTTCTCTCACTTCTTCAGCATTCATACACCATGTCATGCACGCACGTCGATTTCTCCGAATATATTTATTATATTTTACCTGTTCTCAATAGATGTCTTAAACTATAAAAAATGTTTGTAATATCTTTTGAGAAAATAAACTGATTAAGAAAAATTAAGAAATTAAATCAAATTAAAACTCCTCACGTGACCGACATTTCATATTTGATTGATTTGATCGTGCCACGTTTTCCTCGGCGTTCCTCTATTTCTAGCTCCGTTCACGTCGTTTACATATACCCTATTCACCATTCTGTCTTTACTCGTGCTTTCCATGTGTCCAAAACATCTTAACGACCCTTTCATTATTTTGTTCATAACATTTTCATTCGCACCGCATTCACTTCTTATACTTGCATTTTTAACACACATTAGTCTAAGAGATCTCATATCTACTGCATTTTTTCTTCTTTCATCCTTCTTTTGTTAGTTCCATGCTTCACTTTCATACTAAGGGTGGGAACAAGTACCACCATTATGCACTGCCATCTTAGCTTTTAGCTATTATATTGATTCTCATGACATATGTATGTCAGGACAGAACAGTGTGGCGGTCCATTATTTCTGCCAACCTCTCCGGGGAGGTGCCGTGATGGTTAGTTAGTTAGTTTTATAACTTGTATTAAGTAATTGGGTTCAAACCACCTGTTGTATAAAAAAAACGAATGCAATTTATATTTCATCCATCTGGTATCTGTTATTTATATCAAAATTCACATGGACGAAGCTAAAGCTGAAGCTGGAGAGTATCTTGTCTTCCTAATGTCGAACCATCTCTCATGCGTTTCTGGTAGTATACTCTTCTTCTTCCTCAGCCTATTCCCGTCCACTCCTGGACAAAGGCCTCCTCCATTCGCTTCCATGTCACTCTGTCCTGTGCATATTGTGTCCAGGTTATTCCGACGTGTCTGTTCAGATCATCCTCCCACTGTAGTTGCGGTCGCCACGGTCTCCAAGTCAGCAATCTTCTTGTCCAGTTTTCATCTAAGCTTCTGGCTACGTGACCTGCCCATTGCTATTTTAGAGTCGCCACCCGGTGGATGATGTCAGTGACCTTTGTTTTTTCTCTCACCGTATCGTTTCTGACTCTGTCTCTTAGGCTTATTCCTAACATGGCTCTTTGGGTCACTCGTAGTTTATCGGCACTTTATTTGGACAATGTAATAGTTTCAAGACCATAAGTACTAACTATATAGGTAGTATACTAGACACAATATATTATTTTACCTGTTCTCTATAGATGCCTTAAAAATAAATTTGTAATGTCTATTGATGAAATAAACTGATTTGATTTGATTTATATTTCTGTAAGTTGTTTTTTTATTGTTTCTTCAAAACGATGTATTTTATAAATTCATGACACATTTCTCCGGTGAACATTTTGACCAGTCCTCGCCTGCGAGGAGTGTCCGGAGCACAACAAAAGGCCAATAAAATCTAGGCTCCCCTTTCATATAAATAGCTCCTCGTCTGGTTCACTGCTGCTTTGTTATTCCGATCCTAACACAGATGTATCAAAAGCTAATAGAATCATTCAAATTTCTCACCAACCAGCCGTCTTGTGGAATGTAGCCAGACGTAAATAAAATTAATAACTGTTGCCATGTTGAAAATTCCCACCAAACCGTTAAATATTTTTTTTATAAATTTCATCGATCAGACAACGGAAACTCCCGAAACATATGCTTTCTATACCTACAGATAAAAACGTATACCTTCAGTGATACAACAACAACAACTAACCATCACACCGTTACCCTGAAGGGGTAGTAATAGGGTAATATTTATCAGCCCCCCACGATCAAATAAATCAATATTTGATTTATTTGATCATGCCACGTTTTCCTAGGTCTTGCTCTTTTTCTGGTTATATTCTTTATTCAGTCAATATTTGCATGTGTCCAAACCATCTTCATTATTTTGTTCATAATACCATCATTCGCACCGCATTCACTTCTTATATTTTCATTCGACACTCTATCACACACAGAGTATGCATACATTCGTCTAAGAGATCTCATTTCTACTGCATTTATTCTACTTTCATCCTTCTATTGCCAGTTCCATACTTCGCCGACATTCAATATTCCACATAGTGCCACGTTTTCCTCGGTCTAGACCTAAAACTGAGAATACTCCTCATCAAGACCTATGTATGGAGTATCTTGATGTACGGCTGCGAGACATGGTGCCTATCCGAAAGAGATAAACGGAGACTAGAGGATTTTGAGATGTGGTCCTATAGAAGACTATTAGGAATTTTCTGGGAGACCACATTAAAAATGAGGAGGTTCTCCAAAGAATCGAAGGAGGAAGGCACCTGCTCAGGACCTTGTCCGAAAGGCGTACAAGATGTATCGGTCATGTAATACGACAAGAAGGAGGGTATGACCAAGGGGACAAACTCTAGGGAGCGCCCACGCCAAGAGTACCTGGAGGACCTGTTGGTGGACGTGCGCTACTCATCATATGCGGATTTCAAAAGAGCCGCACAAGACAGGGAAGAATGGAAGAGAAGAATGGAAGAAATTGCTGCAAACCAATCCCAGGATTGAAACTTTCTGACTAACATATACCATTCTTTCTTCTGTCATTCTTTCCATGTGTTCAAATCATCTTAATGATCTTAATGTTTTCAAAAAGTTATTCAAATTCAGTTGGTTCGCTTGAAAAGTGTTCAAAATCAAAAGTTGCAATCTGTTGTTTATTTTAGTCTCGTTTACGTCAGACATCTTTGTGTTTGCTTTATTTTGTGGATAAACAGCGCTTTATTTTTACATATTTTATTAAAATTATCATTGTTTTCAGGGTTCGTGTACTCTGCGACATTGGCGGTGCGACCTTTGGTGACTCACGGCGTTGAACTTGGCGCCTTTGTGCCGTTTCTCGACCTGTCCTTGTCTGCGTCGTGGACTGGTCGTGGTCTACGTCCTCACCTGGTCGTGTCTGTTTCGCCGAGCGTTACTCAGAGACCGCTGTCTTCGTTATATGGAGACAGGTACCTGTAGTAGCGCGCGGTGAGGCAGACCTTATCATCGTGAGACCTTCAACTTCAAGAAACCTTCACTCTTTCAACAGCTAATATAACTTTTGTATCTCTATTAATGCGTTACTAAAAAAAAATTAGATAATACATTGTTTTGGCGGAAACACTTTGATATTTCAACATTATTAACTGTTTAATTAAAACACTGTTATATTATATAATATCACAATTAATAGAATTTCTATTAAATTGTAGCTATACCTGTTTCGCTAACCAATGTTAGCATCATCAGGTATAACATCAGGTATAACATCAGGTTAATAATTTGTAACAAATAATTTTGGTTTTAGTACAACCAAACTGTTCTCAACCTTTTGTAATTTTTAAACAATAGAATTTATCATTACAAATAATAATAAAAAAGTCTACAGGCGATGATTTAGGATATACCTAATTAAATTCGTGTTTTTATTTATTATACATTATGAATGAAACAGTGTTTTTTCAAACTTTATGCATTTATTAATTTTTATATAAAATAAAACCGGAAAAATCATTTTAATGATTTATCAAAAAGAATGGAAATTCTTTTATACATAATATAAATATTACTCATTGTTTCTTGATTAATAAAATTTAACTGTAATTAATATTTATGCAAACGTCAATTTTTTAGAAGTTTTATTATATTTTATGGAAATGATATGTTTTGTTTTGCTGAGGATAATGCCTATTCGTATCAATTAGCTTATACAATTATGTAAATTTTATGTAATTATGTTAAGATTATTTTTGTACAGAAACATGTTCTCCACCCCTGATCTGTATGTATACAAAGGACCCAGTTTGCAATAGTGTCACTTGTCTGTCGATGCCAGTGAGCCTGGTGAAACTGGTCACTGTCGAATTAAAAACAAAAGTGGAAGTAGTTACAAAAACATCGTTTTATTTATTTATTATGTAAGATAATACCTTTTTAAAAATAAATGTATCTCTTGAGATTTCTATAAATATGTTTTTTTAAACGAAAAATAGGAGATCTTGAAACAGGGAAATTCCTAAGATCATAAGGGTTTTAATAATGCCTTTGATAGGCGAAACATATCATTCACATAAAATATAATAAAACTTCTAGAAAACATATGTTTTCATTCGTATAAATTATGTAATATAGAGTTTTATATCATTGTTCAAGAAATAATTATATTTCAATGTTACTTAGATTACTGTTTTAAATCGCTTATATTATATGTTAATATTCGCATAAGATTCTGATATCTGTAAAATATACAACTGGATTGTATCATATAATTGTAAATGTAGAGTTGGACGTCCCCCTGCCCGCTGGACCGACGATGTTATAAGGATTGCTGGACCTGGATGGATGAGAGTGGCGGTGGAGAGGCCTATTCAGCAGTGGACGAGAGACAGCTGATAACAAAACTTTGAAAGAGCATGTTTTCCGTGCCTTCAATGCAACGCCCCGTGGCCTAATTTCAAGATGGAGACTGTCTTCGCATCAACATCTCAGAATTGACACACGTCCATTGTACTTCATCAGGTGCTCTGGTGTATTGGTCCAGGCGCCTGTCGGAGTACACTATATGTGTTGGCAATGTTCTACATTTTTTTTTACTTATTGTAATCATATAATTCTCTGTAACATTTATGTAAATAAAAAAATATATTTTTTAATTTATGTTTAGGTTTCTAGTTTATCACATTTATTTTAATGTTTCTATGTATTTTATGTATGTTTTTCAATCACTGTTTGTTACCCTAAAGAACCATAAGTTTCCAATTTTTATTGTCCCGTAGACCCCTTGCAGATTTTTTTCTGTTTTATATAGACCTCCTGCTTTCCTAATATTGTTTTTTTTTTACAAACGTATCTATAACTTTAAATTTGTTTATGAAGCTGACACAGAGCTACTCACTTTAATATGGCTTAATGTATAAATAAATCTTTAAAATAAAATGTATATTAAGTCCATTTATTAATTAAAACGGAACGAAATGCAAATCCAAAATTTTTACATTAAATTAATACATTATATCTCAAATGCTGACATAAGAAAGGAATGTAGAGCGGAAGAAGGTATAATGAACAAAATTATGAAAGGATCGCTGCGTTGGTTCGGACATATGGAACGCATGGATGGAGAAAGAATGGTTAAGAAAGTATACGTTAATGATGTAAATGGGGTACGAAGTCGAGGCAGACCGAGGAAAACATGGCATGACCAAATTAATCAAATTTTAAAGGTTGGTCATGTTAGAAGTCGGAGGAATCGACGTGCGTGTATTACTCGTTGTATGAATGTGGAGGAAGCTAGAGAGGTTTGCCAGGATAGAGTAGTGTGGCGGTCCATTCTCTCTGCCTACCCCTGCGGGGAAACGGCGTGATGGTTTGTTGTTGTTGTTGTAAATTAATACACAAAAAAATCAATGTTGTAAATAGGGACATTTATGAAATATGCATATTATTAAGGAATTTATGTTTATTATAAAAACGTATTAGGTAAATACATACCTGCATAGATACTAAATGTGAGGTGGGTTATTTCTAGGGCTCGGATTTGACATAAAAAGCATATTTTTTTCCCGGGCTTCGCTTTCAAATAGACGCCGTTATATGTTGTTTTGAGACCTATTGTATATACCCCCTTTAGCCCTATTTATTAGGGAATATAAAATCATGTTTCAGGGTTCTTGGGGTGATAGCAATTAAATAGCATATTTTGTCCATATTGTATGAGTCAACTTTTCGAACTTGTTACTGTGGTGGCAAGGAAAACTGGACGTGGCGGAGAATATATGCACCCTGATATGAGACAGTGCAGCCTATATGTTGAAAACCGAAGACTGAAGGTGTTTTATACTGAAATGGTTTACGTCACTTGTTTATCCCACAGGGTGCACAGGATTGCTAAAAAATACAAAAATTTTCACCTGTGGTGAACGATCTAATTTAAGCGACAAAAAAATATTCGTGAAAGATCCTAGTCTCGTGACTGTTTACAAGATGATTTAATGTGTAATTACATAAAATGTGAAAAATTATAAATAAAGCTTTTTGTAAATTATAAACAATCTTTTATTATGATAATGGTTTTTATTTTACCTAAATAGGATGACTAATTTTAGAGATATAATGACACAAAAAATGCTTGGGCAGTGGGCTTCGTTTATTTCACGCGGCGCACTAGCATTTGAAGGTTAAAATTCAAATTTCTTGAAAGAAGTTCATTGTAGATAAAGAAAAATAATAATAAAACCAGAAGATGCCAGCGAGCTGCTGAAACAGGTTGAAAATAAAAATATAATTGGAATAAAACTAAATATACTTTACAAAATAAATGTTAACTTTTTTTATTTTCATTAAATCAAATCATAACATCTCAATAAAATCAAATCAAATTATCTCAATAGAAATTATTAATATGTTTATAGAATAGTTTAAGGCATCTATTTGAGAACAGGTAAAATACCGAAATGCGTGAGAAATAATTTTAGGAAGACAAGATACACACTAATGTCGAGAGTATTATGAAAGTACCCTCAGATGACAAATTTTGTCATCTGAGCGTATTTTCACTAATATGAAAGACAACTCTCTCCACCGGCGTCACCACAGGCATGGTGGTTCTGGCGGTCGGCAGGTAATACAATCTATGTTGGCGCTGAAAGAAAAACGAATGCGGTGCGAACGATTAATTCATTAAATGGTCACTAAGAGCGTTTGGACATATGGAAATAATGAACGAATTAAATTTTTGATAAAGTATGAGCATTAGGGTGTCCCTTATTTTTCAAAGTTTTAATTTTACAATGCATATGCTCTTGTTTTATTCATTTGGGCCTAAAACATTCGAAAACAATTTTTTTCCTTATTCGGAACAGTGTAACCCGTGCCGACTTACGCGCAAAGTTGTCCCATACAAATTGCGTCACAGGAGCGGCGCGTTGTCGTTGTGATTATCATTTAGTCTCGGCTTGTCGGGTAATAGCATGGATTGTTTTATATTTCGAAGATGTCAGTGGAACTAAGAAGCAATTAAAAAAGTATTTTCTTGGTTGGTGAAGTAAATCACCAAATAACAGGTGTAAACTACCATCTAATCGTCAAGTTCTCGCAGTTCTATTCTTCAACATACGTGAAGTTAATTTGACTGTTAATGAAAGCGCAAATCTTGTCATTCTGGAGTGCAATATATTATGAAAAAAGGCTAGAATACCTACCAGAGCTGTTCCTAATTATGTTAAGAAGTTAGTGGATCTTTATCAGGTCTGACGAGAACTGCAAAAAATAGCAAGAAGATTCAGGACTTACATGGGCGCCGCGAAGAGAACTTTCAACTTGAATTAGATAATTTATTCGTTATCGCACATGCCGATACTCTTGAATGTGCTGTGATACGACAACATCTTATACAGAATGCTTAAATGGAGCTTGTGTGCAAAAACTAGAAAGAGATTTGTTACTCTTCGCTTGCCGTCATCATATATACGAACTGATGCTCAAAAGTGCGTTTGAATCACAAAATCGATTGTACGAGATGATTATAGCGAACTCATTGAGCTTGCTATTGTTTTTCTAGGTGAAGGCAATGAAAATAAAATAAAAATCATACCTTCTGGCCCAACGCATCAAGCACGATGGATGGCAAGAGCTATTTACTCCTTAAAAATACGTTTACTGCAGTCCCAGTTTAAAATGTGCGCTAAGGACAAATAAGCTTTACGAGATGTTTGTTTATTTATTGTGGCAGTTTATGTGAAGCCCTGGCTTAAATGTAGTTTGGCGATAAAAGCTCCAAATCAATTTTTTAAGGACCTTATAAGATTACGAAGAAGTTGACAATTTCCAAAGTGGCTTTAAACAAGTTCAGTCAACATTTGTGGTACTTGTCAGAGGAAATAGCTATCCTTTTAATTTTTGATAACAACTTTGATGAGCAGACCGAAGGAAACATTGTAGAAAACTTACAAAAAGAAAGTTTTGGTGATTCGGGAAAGAGATATATTCCATCGAAGGAACAGATGTCTGGCTCTCTATATGGTACGTAAGTAGTGTTTAATCTAGTATTTAATTTAGAACTTATTAGTTTTATTTATAGGTACTACAAGTATTTGCTATATCTTGTTTATTGGAAATATTTGAGTGATTTTGTTCCTGTCAAGAGTAAAGATTTATTTTCACGACTGAAACTCGATAGTAGTTTCCTTCAAGAAATTGTATCTTTATAGAAAGACAGCGCGGCGTTTGTGGAAGCTAAAAAGAAGGTTACTATAAATAATCAATACATGCTCATTGAGCATGTATTGATTATTTCTTGAATCATAATATAGAATTCTGTATTAAATAATTAATATTAATGAAGTTTTAAGCACTATGTTTTTGCTTCATCAGTTACTGTGTCTCAAATGTTATGAAGCGTAAAGCAAAATTGTTAGGTACTTTCTGAAAATATAATAAAAATTCTAGAAAACTGAACATGTGTTATTATAAACTTTCAAAAAGATATAGATTTAACACCGTTGTTCTGTCTAACTCGTATTGAATCATTGATGCCGTATAATTTTTGATTTTGAGGTTAGTGCGTCGGTAAGAAAGAAAACTGTAATTTTGACAGCTACTTTACGGTAACATCTAATTGCTAAACCAATTATAAATCGAAAAAACCGAGTAGTTTATAGCAGCATAAATCAAAATGTAACTGTGTTAATGAATCTGGAATAAATTTATGAAACAATAAGATTGTTTTATGAGTTATCTAAAATGTATTTGATATATTTTATTAATATAATTGTTACGAAGTTTTAACTCATAACCGTCAATGCGGTGAATTGTGTCCGCCGTCTGCGGTGAGAAGACTGAACAATAACAGAAACACGGAATAAAAACGGAAACAAGAACTTTAAATATTTAAAACAAATAATCTCTCCGCCATTGTGGTGTCGTAAATAGTTTACGAGATGGCGCTCGCTATAAAAAGGTTTATTTTAATCAATAAAGACATTTCCCTTTGATATTACCATGGAATAAAGTTACAGATGAAATTAACAATGATTTTAAATAATTCCTATACTCCTGGCTTACAGAGGTTCAACTCTAATGGCTATTCCTCTTACGTCTGTAGGAACATTGTTGGAATGTGATTTGGTAGTTGTTTTATGATGGGGCTAAATGTATGGCCCGGAGTGTCCCTCCGAAAGAGGGCGAGGGGGGATTTAGGGTCTATGATAAAGTCTTACATTATTGTCAAGGAATGGAAGACCAGTTAGGGTTGGGATTGTATTTATAAAAAAAAGTCTGTTCCCGAGGGGAAGATAAGAGGAGGATATATGTAGCATCCTGCGTGAGACCATTTTGTTTGGCGGAGTACCTACGTAGTGAGCTATCGGGGAAGATTTTTTTTTATCCGCATTGATTGCAGGAGGGGTAAAGGACTCAATGATGGTGGATAAATTGATGATAAAGGGGCATTATTGATAAGGAAGATGGTAATAATTTAGGTCGTGGTCTGGAAATGACAGAAATGAAGTTGGAGTAGTGCAAGGAATAATAGAGTAGTATTCTGATGTACCAAAGGAGTGTGGTAACGGTGGGCTGTCATCGGGCAAGAACGCCAACATTACTCACCAAATGATATGGACCTGTCTTTCCTCAATGCCAACCTTCTTCTTCAGAGAGCAAGGGAGAAATTCGCCGAAAATTTGAACATCGATGTTCATATACCGTTTCTAGCTCTCCAATTTTACCGAATTAGTCCATGTGAAGTAACCTACGTGTACACAATAAGAAAAATTCGAATGTTCTTGTCAGATTTGAAAAAAATCTGTAATCATCTGCCCATGTTCGGCATTATATCATACATCGTTTTCCCGCACATTCTTCACAGTGATCTCATTTATACGGCAATTATTATTATTATTATTTTGTTGAAAAAACTCCTTACATCATTACAGCGCAAGCCAAATCGATGTAAAGGGTGAAATAAAAGAATATCAAAGGAAATATACATAGAACCATATGAATAGGAAAAGCCAGTTATCTGCTTGCTGCCTTTATCATAAGGGCATTTACGAATTCGCCATAATTGCATCCAAAGAGGTCTATCTCTTCTGCAACCTCATTTAAGAGACGAATCGCCTTCAATACAGGAGAACTTTGAAGGGCCTCTGTGTGGCAATTTGGGGCATAAAATAATATATGCCCCCTTGCTCTGCTATAACTATGGGGAACGTACAGATTTAGCTCTCTCAGTTCTTATATTCTACTATTATATTCTACAATTATATTCTACTTTCATCCTTATTTTGCCAGCTCCAAGCTTCACTCACATAAATAAGGGTTGGCAATATAACTCCATTATGTAATGCCATGATGTATTTTTAATTGGATATTTACCTTTTATAATCATAATTTTATTTATCTACTGTGTTATAATGTTCATATTCATCGTAATTGGAAGATAATTGTCCATTGTAACCGGAACGTTGAACTAGATGTGATCATCTTCCTCATATGTTACATGTTATCTGGTTTCAGTAAGTTAATTAGTAAAACTCATCCCGTGATACTTAATACGAATTAAAACGTCTATTTTCTACAAATTTAATATAATTTATGGGAACGATACGCTTCGCCTTTCGGCGTTATCAAATCCCTTAGCAAGGCGAAATATAGCATTCCCTTAAAATATAATAAAACTTCTGTGGATATATTTCTAGATGGCAGTACTCAATGGAGAGTGCCAACCCACATGTATGGAAGTGAAGCTTGAAGCTGGCAAAGAAGGACGAAAGTAGAATAAATGCGTTAGAAATGAGATCACTTAGACGAATGTGTGGATACTCTGTGTATGATAGAGTGTCGAATGAAAATATAAGAAGTGAATGCGATGCGAATGATGGTGTTATGAACAATATAATGAAAGGATCATTAAGATGGAAAGAATGAATGAACCAGAAATAGGGGAAGACCGATGAAAACGTGGCACGATCAAATAAATCAAATATTGAATGTCGGCCATGTGAGGAGTCAGAGAAATCGACGCGCGTGCATGAAACGATGTTCTCGTATAAATGTTGAGGAAGCGGAGAAATATGTCAGTCCATTATTTCTGCCCACTCCTTCGGAAACTAGTAGCATCTGAAGTTAATATATTATGATTTAGCTATTGCGGTTTCAGGTTCAATCTGACAATAAACTCTGAGAAAACAAAATAAAATGACATATTAATTATTTATCGTTCCTTAAAACTCCATATTAATGATTAAATATTGATGAAAACGTCCGTTTTTTAGAAGTTTTATAATATTATATGTGAGCTACGCTAACACACTTGATAATATTCTAACCAGGTGAAACTCGTCACCTACATAAAATATAATAGAGCTTCTAGAAAACGGGCATTTTGTAAAAATATTTCGTAAATTTGTTTGTTAAAAAAACTAACGTACTAACTAACCATCACGCTATTTCCCCGGAGGGGTAGGCAGAGAAGATGGAGCGCCACAATGCTCTGTCCTGGGATACCTCTCGGGATTCCTCTACATTCATACATCGTACCATGCACGCACGTCGATTATTTCGACTTAGAATGTGGCCGCCTTTTAGTAATTGATTAATTTGGTCATGCCATGTTTTCCTCGGTCGTCCTCGGCTTCTTTTTCCACTCATGCTGCTTGTGTACAATTTTAACCATTCTACTCTCATCCATTCGTTATATATTTCCAAACCATCTCAGGGATCCTTTTAATTTTATCCATGATGCAGTCATCTGCTTTACATTTCTTTCTTATTTCCTCGTTCGGTATTCTATCATACAACGTTTTCCCGCACATTCTTCTTAGTGATCTCATTTCTACGGCGTTTATCCTGCTTTCATCCTTCTTTTGCCAGTTTCAAGCTTCACTTCCATACATTAAAAAAACGTTGTTATATTTTCGTTTTTGTGAAGGGACAAAGACAGGGGCGATTGGAGAAAAGTGGAAGAGGCCTATATCCAGGAGTGGAGGGAAAAGGCTGAAGAAGAAGAAGATTAGTTTATTATATTATATTAACTGTGTGGTATCGTAACGATATCGTTTTTAAATATAATATAACGATGTCGTTCCTCGATTTTTAAACATGTCGTGATAAATAAACGCATAAATGTGTTAAAATACAGCATTTTAATTCATAAATATTCTGAATTATAGAATTCTGCGATGTTAATGTCTTGGGCTTATCGATAAATGTATCATATAATATTTGCATACCCATATTTGCGTCGACTTGGCATGCGGTGTAATCGTGTTAAGATACGAACCAATAAAATAATTATAATGTCGAAATTTGATTAACGAATATGGTACAAGTTAATCAAATCGCAATTCAATGTATTCTATAACCGGCTCGAGCCTTGCACTTCGGAGTACGAATTCGAGAACCGAGATAAGCAGACTCCGAGGTGAACTGGTAAGCCTTGTTCGATCATTGCTCAATTCAGATGTAATCAGATAACGCTATGAAATATGAAATCTCTCATTTACCCCGGGGTTTGAGGTTAACCCAATTACCGCGGGCGACTCACCCGTGAGTTCTCGTTTGATTGCCCTGTGCGCATTCGGCTCACCCGTGATCCGCGAAGCTTCGCCCGTCATAATGAACACAGTCCTTTTTGTCTATTAAAATATAATCAAGAGTAATTAATATGAACGAGAGAGATGAAAACACTCCGCGCTATATCTGGCAAAACCCTACGTGATCGTAATACAGCAATCCGAGAAATCTGCGAGGTCGAAGATGTGGTCAGAAGAAGAAGAAGAGAGAGATATGAGGTTGAGGATATTATAAAATGAAGCAGACAGCGAAAAAGGTACGGTACGGCATGTTCAAAGAATGGACACCACCAGACTCCCTTATATTGCGTTGCATAATCAGCCTCATGGGACTCGTCCTCGTGGAAGATCTCCTAAAAGATGAAAGAACAGCTGGGAATCTACCGTACAGGAGGAGTAACACTCTGGAGAACAGACTACATAGGTCTAAAATAAGGAAGAAGAAGAAGAAGAAGAATATGAACGAAAACGTCTGCCTTCTATGAGTTTTTATTATTATAAGTATATTTTAGATAGAATGACATGTATCGCCCTTCTAAGGCATTATCAAATCTTTTGTTTTGACATTTGATAAAACCTTAGAAGTGCGAAATATGTCATTCCATCTCAAATTTAATAAAACTCATAGAAGACAGATGTTTTCGATCACATTAATTATTTAATATAGACTAGCTGACCCGGCAACGCTTCGCTATTGCTATATTAGAGTATATAAATACACCCAATATATATTAAAGAAATACAATTAAAGTTCAATATCAATTATTTTATTGGATAAAATGACATGTGTATAGGTGTAAGAATGTGTGTATCCTAATTCAGTTCATATCTTTAAAACATTTGTTTAATCCAAGCAAACTTGCTGTGAACTTGAATAATACTAATGTGAATTGAACAATTGAAGGCTGGGCATTACCAAGGTGGCAAGTATACAAAAAGTCTGAAATGAGTTTTTGATGCCAATTGGTCTTAAACATAGCTGTGCAAAAGCGCGTTATGATTTAATAATATCGTGTAGTTAAAACGTTACCCTAAAGATGCCACCCAAAAAAAAGTTAATATTTATCTTTTTCAGCTTTATTTTTAAACCATTTTTGTAACGTCCAGTCTTAATTTTTTCCTTAATATTTTAAGTGAAATTAAAAAAACAAATAAATATACTATATCACATTTGCATAAAACATTCATACATATACCATTCAAGGTCATAATAATGCTCTTAGAAATACAATGTTTAGAGAAACAAAACTCTTGATTTTGATGTCCATTAGATGAAGCTAATAATGCACACTCACTTAACCAATGACGAAATTTGTAAATTTGTGTGATGTCTGGAAATATACATTGAATCAATTCTCCTTTGGAGTGTGATTCTACAGAAATCAGTTGATAATTTAAAGCATTCATTCCATACAATGAACTTTCATTGTTGCAGAATTTTACCCATTCCAGAAATATTTAAAATGTTGAATGTAGGTGTTTCAATGTTTTGTATCATCATCATCGTGAGTCTATATCCGTTCACTCCTGGGCGTAGGCCTCCTCCATCTGATTCAATGTCTGTCGATCCGGGGCAACACGCATCCAATGTCGTCCCTCCATCGAAGTTGAGGACGTCCTGGGTTTCGGGTTACAGTTCATCTATCATCAGGGCTGCGAGCGGCATGCCATTTTAGCGCTGCCACTCTTCCGATGATGTCCGACACTCCTGTTCTGCCTCTAATAGTGGAATTAAACCAATTAATCCAACATGTACATACCATTTCAAAATTAGTTCATAAATATAACAATCTGTCTTGCACATATCGAGGTGTGGGATCCATACATGCCAGTATCTTGCGTTGCGTGCCCCATCTCACGACATCTTCCACCTTGGAGATATCGTGGATAGCCGTGTTCCTCACCCTATCTCAAAGAGTCTTTCCTGGTATCATCCTTAGCGTCGGCATCTCTGCAAAAATCAAATAATTATATTAAAATGAGCAGTATATTAAAAAAAAAACACTGGCGTGGGAACGTCAGACCATTTGGAAATGTTATATTACTGGATTTTTCCAACTGAGGCAGCTAATGCTGTATGTAAGGATATGTTTACCTATCACAGCATTTTTTTTTTCAGAGAAAAACTAAAACAGCTGAAGTAAATCGTCTAATCCAAAAGATATAGGTTATCGCCCTGCCAGAACAATTTTACATTAAAATAACATTATTAAAATAGATTATACCAATTCATAGAATTGTTACTTAGAATTTAACGTTTTTCCATGTAGAGTCATAACATAACCTAAAATAATACGTAAGTAAAACGATATATAATTTCATTTCTATTCGATATAATTTAGAACTAAAACTTTGAAATATGTAATGCGGAAATATAATCTGTATTCAATTAAACCAATTAATCCAACATGTACATACCATTTCAAAATTAGTTCATAAATATAACAATCTGTCTTGCACATATCGAGGTGTGGGATCCATCTATGCCAGTATTTGCGTTGCGTGCCCCATCTCACGACATCTTCCACCTTGGAGATATCGTGGATAGCCGTGTTCCTCACCCTATCTCAAAGAGTCTTTCCTGGTATCATCCTTAGCGTCGGCATCTCTGCAAAAATCAAATAATTATATTAAAATGAGCAGTATATTTAAAAAAAAAACACTGGCGTGGGAACGTCAGACCATTTGGAAATGTTATATTAGTGGATTTTTCCAACTGAGGCAGCTAATGCTGTATGTAAGGATATGTTTACCTATCACAGCATTTTTTTTTCAGAGAAAAACTAAAACAGCTGAAGTAAATCGTCTAATCCAAAAGATATAGGTTATCGCCCTGCCAGAACAATTTTACATTAAAATAACATTATTAAAATAGATTATACCAATTCATAGAATTGTTACTTAGAATTTAACGTTTTTCCATGTAGAGTCATAACATAACCTAAAATAATACGTAAGTAAAACGATATATAATTTCATTTCTATTCGATATAATTTAGAACTAAAACTTTGAAATATGTAATGCGGAAATATAATCTGTATTCAATTAAACCAATTAATCCAACCTGTACATACCATTTCAAAATTAGTTCATAAATATAACAATCTGTCTTGCACATATCGAGGTGTGGGATCCATACATGCCAGTATCTTGCGTTGCGTGCCCCATCTCACGACATCTTCCACCTTGGAGATATCGTGGATAGCCGTGTTCCTCACCCTATCTCAAATAGTCTTTCCTGGTATCATCCTTAGCGTCGGCATCTCTGCAAAAATCAAATAATTATATTAAAATGAGCAGTATATTAAAAAAAAAACACTGGCGTGGGAACGTCAGACCATTTGGAAATGTTATATTAGTGGATTTTTCCAACTGAGGCAGCTAATGCTGTATGTAAGGATATGTTTACCTATCACAGCATTTTTTTTTCAGAGAAAAACTAAAACAGCTGAAGTAAATCGTCTAATCCAAAAGATATAGGTTATCGCCCTGCCAGAACAATTTTACATTAAAATAACATTATTAAAATAGATTATACCAATTCATAGAATTGTTACTTAGAATTTAACGTTTTTCCATGTAGAGTCATAACATAACCTAAAATAATACGTAAGTAAAACGATACATAATTTCATTTCTATTCGATATAATTTAGAACTAAAACTTTGAAATATGTAATGCGGAAATATAATCTGTATTCATTTCAACGGCAAAATAGAATAAACTGAAGATATATATGAATTAGAAATATAAATATTTTACTTACTAAAAAGTAACACGCAAATAATTTTTTTTGACAGATTAGAGATAGGGATGGGCAATCCGCTCACGAGTCGACTCAAAGATTCGAATCTTTTTGGTGAGCGGGTGAGCGATGATCCATAAAAAAAAGAGCGGCAGCTCAATGATCCGCTAGGTCAGGGGGGTCGGCAAACTTATTAGCCAAAGAGCCAAATGCGTACTTTACAACGATTTAAAAAAAAATTGAGAGCCAAATATGTTTATTGATTTAGATAACCTTTATTATAATTTTTTCACTTCATTCAATTACGGGTACACTGAATAAAACATTATTTCATACTTCTTCCTGTGATGAAGGCGACCAGCCTTCTCTCCATCTCTTTGGTGGTCATCCTGGTGGTCGACGGCCCTTTGGAGTCTCTTGCATCACGATATTAGGAATTCTTGCTGGATCCATTCTCTCGATGTCTCTGCCTACTCCATCTCACTATGTCTTCAATGTTGCAGGATTTGCGAATTTATTCGTTGGGTATCCTATCTCTAACGGTTCTCCCCACAATAGGTCGCAGTCTGGTTCTGACAGTGTCTGCTCAAATAATTTCAAACTTTGAACGACTCAAAATGGTGAACCGTGGATCGTTAAAAAGAGTCGGCTCACTTTGCTGAGCGGAACCGTTCAGATCAGATCCCTGAGATGAGTCGTTTTGCCCATCCCTATAACGTGCGTATATTTTTCAGTTCACAAGAGCGACTAATTTCATATCTGACCACGCAAAGAGTCAAAAAAGCCACTAATTTGCATCTTATCACGCCAAGCGAATATAGACTCTAATGATCGATACTCAGGTGATACGAACATGAAGGTCTATACTCGCTCGCACTACGAAAATTTATAAATTTACAAAGTTAATTAGAGCTCGATTAATAACAAAAATATGCCTATGCCCACCGCCGTCTATCTATTAAGGAAGTGTATCAATTTGAAAACGATCTGCCCAGGAATAACCCCGGAATCAGTCCACACACAGAGGGAAACTGCCTTTTATTTATATAGATAGATAGATTTTTACATCAGTGTTGAAGTAATAATATATTTATCATTGAGAGTATAGGGTCCCAACCTTTTCAGGATTACCGGGGTGGTAGTACAAAAAATTAATATCTCAAGAAGATATGCTTTTGTCATAGGGATTGAAATAATAAATCAAACTAACCATCACGCCGTTTCCCGAGTGGTAGGCAGAGAGGATGGACCGCCATACTGTTCTTTCCTGACATACCTCTCTAGCTTCTCTCTCTCGCCTCTACATTTATACATCGTAACATGTACGATTTTTCGAATAAGAATTATTTGGTAATGCCTTGATTTCCCTGGTCTTTCACGGCTCTGTCTACTCACATTGCCTGTATACTTTATTATTATTATTATTGTTATTTTGAATCGCTCTTTACATCATGACAGCATGATCCAAATCGATGTAAAGGGTATTATTATAGCTATCATAGTGATTCTCGTGACATGTGATAGGTTAGCTAATCTATCGCCATTTTATTGTCACGTGAATTTTTCACCAGATCATAGACAGTGGGACAATTACACTGCCATCGCCGGGAATCGAACCCGGGACCTTCGGTATGGAAGTCAGAGCTTTTACCACTCTGCCACGAAGGTCGTCTATTACATTCGTTCCATATGTCCAAACCGTCTCAGGGATCCTTTTATAATTTTACTTATGATGCGATTATCTGCCTTACATTCCTTCATTAATTCGTCGTTCGGTATTCTATCAAATACACTATATTTTTCCCGCACACTCTTCTCAGTGATCTAATTTCTACACCATTTATCCTACATTCTTTTGCCAGCTCCAAGCTTCACTTCCGTATAAGGGTTGACACTTCTTCTTCTTCTTCTCCGGCGCTACAACCCTTGATGGGTCTTGGCCTCCTCTAAGAAACGTCTCCATCTCGTCCTATCTCTGGCCGCTACCTCCCAGTCTTGCTACTCCAGGACCCGACAATCTTCCACGGCACCATCCAGCCATCGCAGTCTCGGTCTACCGATGCTTCTTCGCCCTGCTGGATTGTCATACAACACTCTTTTGGGGGGCTCCAGATTTCCCATGCGGTGCAAGTGCTCTAGCCAGCGCAGTCTGTTAATCTTTATAAACTTGACCACGCTGACGTCCTGGTATAGATCGTAGAGCTCTGTGTTGTATCTCCTTCTCCACGTCTGACCATCCTTAATGGGTCCGAAGATTCTGCGGAGGATCTTCCTTTCGAAGCAGTTTATTTTGTTTTCATCCCGTTCAGTGAGTGTCTAAGTCTCCGAGGCATATTTGGGTTGGCACTAGAACTCCATTATGTAATGCCATCTTATAAATAATTAACGTCAGAGTAAACTGTTTTTTTTTAATCCCCCTTGATGCGTTACGCTCTTGAGA
This sequence comes from Lepidostoma basale, assembly GCA_022606425.2. Taxonomy (NCBI): domain Eukaryota; kingdom Metazoa; phylum Arthropoda; class Insecta; order Trichoptera; family Lepidostomatidae; genus Lepidostoma; species Lepidostoma basale. The sequence continues at coordinate 702,544 of JAHDVF020000739.1, read as the reverse complement.
AAATCTGAGTATACAGACGAAGCCTTCGAACCTGTTGCTAGGCAGAACACAATAAATTCGCCAATGCCGAAATATAAGCATTATTGACTGAAACTGTTATAACCTCATGATTATGTCAGTAACACCAGATGCTTCATTCATACATTTCGATCTTATTACGTAACATCTTAGCAGATGATATATACAAGGTAAGTACCCGTAAGGTTATCTAACTTCTTTTCTTAGACGGGTAAGAACATGTCTGCTAATAAAGTAACGTGAAAATATGTAAATTCGAATCTATATTACTTTATTGACACCACGGCATTTCTTTTGGGAATGCTTTAAACCAATTCTCTACAGCTTCGAAGAGATGGGCATCTCATAACCCATTTCTTTAGATTAGTTAGTTAGAAAGTTTCAATCCTGGGATTGGTTTGCAGCAATTTCTTATATTCTTCTTTTCCATTCTTCCCTGTCTTGTGCGGCTCTTTTGAAATCTGCATATGATGAGAGCGCACGTCCACCAAAAGTCCCCTTGGTCATACCCTCCATTATGGCATGCAAGAGGCCCTCCTGATGTATTACATGGCTGATCCATCTTGCACGCCTTGCATCTTTAGATTAATCAGGGGATATTTCGAGCACTCGGCCGTGCTGGAGGGTCTTTTTGTCCCTGATAGATATCTCCGACTGCGACAGCACAGATTGTTTTATCTACCGGTCGCCAGAACCAATCTGCCTCTGGTAACATCGGTGGGAAGAGCAATTAGTCTGCTAAACGCAGTCTCCTCGCAGATCCTCAAATAGAAGCCCTGAAGTCCGGCTCTTGGGCATGCTGGGGACCAATAGTTTACAGATAAGAAGGGATGGGTGCAAACTTACCCATTTCTTCAGACTTATCAGGGAATTCTTTGAGAATTCCGTCATCTTGGAGGCTATCCATCTTTATGTTCCAGATGGTTATCTTCGACGGCGTCAGCACAGACCGTTTTATCTCCCAGCATGCAGAACCAACCTGCCTCTGGTGATGCCGGTGGGGAGAGCAATCAAACTGCTGAACATGATCGCTTCGGAGATCGATGTCTTTCATATTAGTGAAAGTACGTTCAGGGAATAAATACTCTCGACTTTAGAAAGCATTTTATCTTCCTAATGTCTAATGCGTTCCTGGTATTATGCTGAATATTTTACCTGTACTCAATAGATGCCTTAAACAACTAAAGTACCATTTTTTCAAACGTTATATATAAATATGTAAGCTATAATAAAATTTAAAATCCATTGTATTAAATATGTATTGTATTGTATTAAATATGTATTCACTAAATTTTACATAAATATTTGAAGATTATTTTTGTATACCACCCATGATCTGTATGTATATAAAGGACTCGGTATGCAATAGTGTCACCAGTCTGTCGATGCCAGCGAGCCTGGCGAAACCGTTCGCTCTCGAAATAAAGACAAAAGTGTAAGTAGTTAAAAAAAACATCGTTTTATTTCATTATTATTCAAACATGTTTTCTTTTTTTAAGTGTCAAAATGAAAATAAAATCTAACTTTGATTTTTGAATAAATAGAACATCTTCCATATTCGTCATCACTTTGTGTTGTGGATTCATATTTGAACACTTAATTTTTTAATTTCAGACATGTTTGGGTCTTTTTTCTGTGAATAATTATTTTTTTAATTTGTGCACAAAAGATGGACAGAAACATGTCTGAAGAAAAAAAAGTGTAGTGATAACACAAAGTGCGTTTCAATTTATTGAAACAGAATAACACTTATTTTTAACAAGAATAACACTTATTTTATTTCATTATTACACCAGACCCGGCGTTGCAGCGGGAACTTGGAGGCATAGGACCAACCAAGAGATCCGTACGATGACCCAGCAGCCCCTTATAACGAGCACCGTGAGAGCCGGTCGCCTAGCATATGCCGAGACGAAGAGACCAGAGCAATCAAGAACCTGTACGCGTCTAGACCGACTGGAGTAAGACCTCTAGGAAGGCCAACAGAGCAAGGATCGAGGAGCTTGGCGAAAAATCATAAAGGAGGCTAAAACTCTTCAAGAGTTGTATGGCCATATGAAGTAAGTAAAGTTTATTTTATTTAAATATAAAAGAAATTTGAACGTCAAAATTCGTCGACTTGTGCTGGTACTCACTGATTCATAGATTTTTCTAGAACTGCATGTTTGATAAGAAATTTCCAGAGAATGCACCAGTACTCAGAGAAGCGTGTAATAAATATTTGAATTGGCTACACTTTATATGTATTGAATTCACGAGTGTGAGTTAAGGTGAAGACCGTTGGTTTGGGTTTTTCGAATGATTTCAGGTGAGTCAGAGTTTCCGCGAAAGTAAATTGCACTCACCACAAGCGACACGAGAAGTTTGCAGAAAAACATATCAGTAACTCACTTCCTGTTTGCTACGGCGCGGCAGTGGATTGATTGCAGTATTTACATTACTGAACACGATACACTCTATGAATAGTGCAATTAATAAATAGATTACACTCCCTGGTTACAATCGAATTTTCAAAGCTCGGTTTAGGTAAATTCTTCTGTTGACCCTTATGTAAGGAAGTGAAACAAAGTTAAGTTAATGAAAGTACGTTCGGAAGCTCTTGACTTTAGAGAGTATATTGTCTTCCTGAGGTCAAACCATATCTCATGCGTTCCTGGTATTATGTTGTACACATATAATATTTCACCTTGCAGATTTCGCGGATAGCCGTGTTCCTCACGATCTGTAAATCTGCAATCTGCAACTCTAAAATGGCAATGGGCAGGTCACGAAGCCAGAAACTCAGATGAAAAACGGACAAGAAGACTGCTGACTTAGAAACCGTGGATGGCAAAAGAGAAGTGCAGGGCGACCGCAACTACGGTGGAAGGATGATCTGAACAGACACGTCCGAATAACCTGAGGAAGAGGAAGAAGAAGAATAAGAAGAATTGGGTTTAAACAACCTGTTGTATATAAAAAAGTGACGTTTCGAGAAGTTTCGACGTTTAATATAAGAAGTAATAAAAATCACCAGATTGGATTTTTTTACATTTGGCGAACTGTCATAGTATGAATATTATTATTATTTATTTATGTAGATACCTAGAAGAGAGAAGCGTGGCGAGAGGGGGCCGGGAGAGAAAATCTGCGAACTGCGGGGCCGATTATCGTCCCCAGAAGTCAAGAACTTTTCGCATCTACAACATTGGCTGACATTGAAAACTAAATTGGAGATTACAGCAATATTTTTTGCTACATTTATTAAAGTTCGATGTTCAATCTACTCACGCCGAGATTTGTTTGTGCAAGTTTAACAACATAATTCCGATATTCGATACTAATATATTATAAGAATAAGATATTGAAGACACTATGCGGAAAGAACACCCAAAGATGATCACACCTTGTCCTACATGGGTAACTAGATGGAAAAATGATGCCTGGAAGATCCCCCAAAAGATGAAAAGACAGCTGGGAATCCACAACGCAAGACTCTGCATAAAACCCATGGACCCCATAGCTTGACTGAGTTAGCTCTGTACAGCTTAAACACATAATAAAGAAATAAATTGTATACTCACTCCTTGAGATAAACATCCGCAAGTGTCAAATATTGTAATTGAAACAAATAAAGGAAAAAAAGAGAAGCGTGGAATTCCCAAAAGGGAAGATGAAAGTGGATTAAATGCGGTGGAAAATAGAATTCATAAGCCCTAGATTAAAAAAAAATATATATAATAAGTATATTTTCCGAGAGTTATGTAGGTATTGCCTAATTTATATATTATTATGTATTGCCTAATTTATTCATTTTCTTCATGTCATGCCAAACCCCCGTGGTGCATAGGGTCTCGGGGGTCATTATGGTCTCGGATGGTTATCTTCGACAGCGTCAGCACAGACTGTTTTATCTCCCAACATGCAGAACCAACCTGCCTCTGGTGATGCCGGTGGGGAGAGCAATCAAACTGCTGAACATGATCGCTTCGGAGATCGATGTCTTTCATATTCGTGAAAGTACATTCAGAAGACAAATACTCTTGACTTTGGAGAGTATCTTGTATTCCTTATGTCGAACCATCTCTCATGCGTTCCTGGTATTATATATTTATTATGTTTTACCTGTTCTCAATAGATGCCTTAAACTATAATATAAAAAATGTTTGTAATGTCTTTTGAGAAAATAAACTGATTTGATTATGCATCCAACTTAAGGAATATAAAATTATCATATTTGATAATCCATTCACCCATTTCATAATTCTAACAAAATTATTATAAGCATCGATATCAAATCGAATAAATATACGAAATACGAAGGTGAAAATAATTGGGATTGATCGATGATTTCAAAATTATTCATGCTTGATTACAATATTGCACATTTTTGTAATTTTATCTCATATATAGGTTCAATGGCAGACAAGTGATGAAATTGATTAATTATGATTGTACAGTTTCTCATAGAAAGAGCATGATAGATGAATTAGGTGAAAACAAAATATATAGAGAAAAACGTTTAAATATTTCGAATAGCCATCTGTCGGTATTTTCTGTAAGTTTTTTGTCCGTTTTTCGCGCTACTGCGGGCCGTAGAATACCTCAATAATTATATTTAATTTCTGAAATATAAAATTAAAAATATGCCGTGCAAAATGAAAAAAAGTTCACATTAACCTGAATATTGCATTTATAAACGAAAACATAAATTTATATTTAAAAATACATACTATGATATAATCCGCTTCCAACCGAAGCTCGGATGATAAAACAGATTCCTGCATATAAAATATTTTCTACAGCAAAATGACAACATGAGGAGCTGACGTTTCTGCTTGTCGTTTCTTAAATAAAGTTACCATTTATTTCTATTGAATTATACGCGAAAACTCGATATGCTGGCATTAAAAACAGCTCTTTGTATCATTGTGACATTATCAGTGTTTATAAGGTTAGTATATTTGGTTTGTATTGATGTAACCTAGTGTTAAGACAACAATTTGGATAAGGTCAGTGTGATATGATTAATAAAATAATTGTTACCCACTGTCAGTTACGAATCCACGGACTCATAATTCAACTTTGATTTTCGAAAACCTTATCGGCTTTCATTATCGCCTTTTTTCGCCATTTTTGAATATGCATTTTTTAGTATTTAGGTCACTATATATAACATTTTTATGTTTATCTAGATACGCAGTTCGTCAAATTAAACCGACTGAATATACAATTAAAAAAAAAGGGTTGATGTATTTAGAAGAGCACACAAATTAATTTGATTTCAATCATAGCTTAAAAGAAAAATACTTTTGATTGGAATTCCGGTATAACTTTTACCTGCCACCTGGGTGTCTTTAGATGTTAATTTCACCAAACTAATAATGCGATTTTTTATTATTATTATAGCTCGTATATCTATAATTTGTTTTTGTTATAATTTAATTTCTTTCATTTTGTAGATTTAATCTATTTTATCAGTATTATCTTCAAAGAAATTTATCACTGATAATGTTGCTGATTAAGTACTATATCTACACATAATAAACCGATTGCCGCGTAATTATTTTATTGTATGTGAGAATTAAAATATTTGTAGATACGAAAAAATAATAAAAATATTTGATGAAATGCATGTTATTGAAGTAAACAGTGCGAATTCGAGGAACCCGGGAAACGCGACCCAACCAAAATAATTATTTTAGATAATTAATGTTTTTAATTGAAATTTCTTGGTTTTATATAATGAAAACAAAAAAAAATTATACAAAATTTCTTTATTATTATGTATTTAGTGTGCTTCCACTTGTGTTTATGCTCGACCGGTTTCAAATCAAATCCAATCAGTTTATTAACTCAAAAGACATTACAAACAGCAAAATGTTTAAGGCATCTATTGAGTACAGGTAAAATGTTATAAAAATACCAGGAACGCACTAGAGATGGTTCGACATTAGGAAGACAATATACTTTCTAGAGTCAAGAGTATTTGTCCCCTGAACGTACCTTCACTAATATGAAAGACGTCGATCTCCTAGGAGACCTGCACAGAGATAGATTGGTTTCGGCAGCTTGCTGCCATCTTCTGGACTCTGGATGGACCAGAAGATGGTAGCAAGCTGCCGAATCCGGTCGAACATAAACACAAGTGGAAGCACACTAAATACATAATAATAAAGAAATTTTGTATCAAAATTTATTTGTTTTCATTAATTTTATTAGAAATTTGTCATTAAGAATTAATTGTATCTCAATAGAGACGAAGATGTAAATTATTTGGAAACAGAATATGGTGGTCGAGGCATTTACAGGACTTATGACCTGTCATTGGTTGGGTTAAGCCATCGCTTCATGTAATACAACATTCCCCATTCCACCTTCTACGAACACCACGTCTGACAATTATTTGAAAGTTGTATATGTGCTACCATGTTGAGAAACATTTCACATATTTTAGTTCAATCTACACTAACGTTATCTCGTCTACTATAAGCACAATCTACTATAAGAAATTTGTCATTACAGTAGTAAAAAAAAACAATCTACGTTCATGACACATTGTAAGAACTTAGACACATCTTTAGAAGTATTTCAGGATAGAAGAGTGTAGCTATATATCTTCCCTTAATCTCTACTGATCTCTGTAACCAAATGTGGAAAGATGGAATGCGGGTTAATGATTGGAAGGAGTCCATCCCCATCTCGCTGCACAAGCAATGGTCTAAGATTTGCAGTAACTATCGAATAGTTGTGTTAATCTCTCATGCAAGTAAGATTATGCCCTTCATATTTAACACCAGATTAAAAACAAACTTCTTCTTCTTGTCCTGTTACACTTCTATAGTGCAGAGGGCCTCAAAGAACCTTCTCTATCCGACTCTTATTGCAAGCCTGATGCCTAACATCATCCCAGGTGAGGCCTGCTGCTATAAGCTCGTCTTGCAGTGTTCTTCTCCAGGTGGCTCTAGGTCTGTATCGCTTCTTCTTTCTACCCATAGGGGAGCAGTCTAGTGCGCCTTGAGCGATGCAGAATGGGTTCCGTCTCAGGGTGGGACCTCAGCCATTTGCGTCTAGCAACTATATCTCTGATTGGCTTTTCGTTTGCCATGGCCCAGGGAACAGCATTTAACACTGTTTGGAGCCAAAAGATCTTTGATACTGAGCGAAGGCACCTATTTATAAACCCTTGGCGGGACATCGAGGGAGAGTAGCGTAGTTTAAATGAAGACTACAGGGGAAAAACAAGGAATGTCAGTTAAAATTCAAAAGAAATGTAATAATGCCATCTAGCGGCATTTTCATATTCAAAAATCATCTGTGTCATCGACTATGGCCAGATAATCGATTGCTAATTGCTAAGAAATGTATAGACTTTGATTAGCTTTATTCTCAATTTATTCAAATTAACATTCTACTGACATTCCCTGTTTTTCCCATGTAGTCTTCAAATGTGGTCTGGGTCCCCCTTGGTTGCAAATAAACATATATTTTTACTATTTTTTTTTTAAACGTAAGTCCCCTATGGACAGGGGACGGGTCTAGAGAGTGCACGAGTGAAGCTGGTGAAAGGTGCCGCTGCGCCTATAATATAAAAAATCCTTGGAATTAGTAGAACGAAGATTTTCAAGTCTCACATCCATACAGCAGTATGCTTTTAACGCTAATGTTAAATATTTTTAGCTTGAGTTTTCTCGAAATGATACCGGAACGCCATACAGGAAGAAGCATTGCGAAAGCTCCTCTATAAGACCACATCTACAGTGGCAAATTCCAACAGAATATGGAGAATTTGTCAAAGGTCTGGGCACAAAAGAGCGGATAGCAAACGTAAGACAACTGATAGAGAGAATCCAAGAGTTCAACATCCCTAAAGTGCTTCAAAGATTACTTAAACGCCAAAAATTACTGATGATAAAGAAAAGAAAAAACGCACTCTAAAAATAGTATAAAGAGAAACCACAGAGAAACTTTAGATTAACACACCACCGGCTTATCGTTCCTGATTGTGGTCATTAGCCTACCTGTTTTTATTTTATGTAACTTTCACATTTTTTGCTCTTCCCGAATACTAAGAAAATGCGCAGAATTAAATTAATATAAGTTGAACAATATATTGCAAAAAAAAAAAACGCTGATGAGTTTTTAATAATTATTTACTTGTGTGTTGTGCATAATAATTACTAATCACATTTGCTGACATCCATGCATAATAATAAATATGACTAATTAATTTTCTGTGTTAAATTCTGTTTTAGATAATGAGTCAATCTCCGGTATTTAAATTTATGTGTATATAACACATATATACATGTAGTATTGTGTTTTGTATTTATCTTTGTAGATAAAACACTGTATGACATTTATATTGTTCTTATTGAGAACATACGTTTTATATGGGTTTTTTTTTTAGAGGTAAACAATACATATTCAAAATGAACAAAAAGCACATTAAAATAATGTTAATGTCTATGATATTGGCTTTATTTAATAGATAATTTTATGCCATTATTGTTTAAATATGATTTTGGGCATATAAGCTAGCTGTTGCTAGTTCGAATAAAGCGCAATCGTGAAACCTATTTTCAACAATTGTCGTCTTTGTGGATGCGTATTATCCACTGGACTATACGTGGTGCGAAAATAATCCATGGTCTTCCGAATAACTTGCTCGGATGGACGTTTATGTCGACCATAAAATGGACGTAGTGCACAATAAATTGGTGAACCGAACCATGATTTTCAAAATAAATTTGCACAATTTGCAAGCGCTGTTCTGACATCAGTCTATTCATGGAGAAATGGCAAAACGTACCGACTACAAATCAACTGTCAACTGTCAAATTGACAGTCTGTAGAAACAATGTTGCCAGTTTAAAAACCAAACCTCTAAAAAAACACCCTATACAAGTTTTAATACATGTTTCACCTTGCTAGGGCTTTATCAACTCTTTGACATTGACATTTAACGTTATCAAAATGTCAAACGTACATATTTATTGTTTCTTGAACAATTATGTAAAACTTCCTTTTAAATAATGAATACGAATGAAAAATAACAGTTTTCTCGAATTTTTATTATAGTTTATGGGAATAAATAGTTTTCCCCTAAGGCATGGGTCGGCAACTTTTTGCTGTGAAAGGGACAAATATTTGACGTGGGGATTAGTGCAGGCCGCACTTGGGTCACATGTCCTTACAGTATACCTACAATGTTTAACCTAACTGACCAACCATCAAACTGTCTCACTGAAGGGGTAGGCAGAAAGAATGGTCTGCCACACGTAACCGTTGCGGCACTCCATCTTTCTCTTTTCGTCCCCGCGGTAGACGCGGCATGATGGGTTGCGAACCTCATCGCCACCAATAGACATCTGCCACTCCTACAATATTTATGTACAAATATTTTAGTTTTAAAATAAATGCTTATTGTATTTCTCTTTTTCTTTTTTATATACTTTGTTTATACAACACTTACATTAAAAAAATTAAAATTACATAGACATGTTTCGGACAACCAGTCCTTCTTCAGTGATACATATTATAAAGATACACATTTAAAATATTATAAAATTGTGACATGATCTGTCAGATGTTATAAAGATTTATTTTGGAATTCTTTTAATGTAAGTGTTGTTTAAACAAAGTATACAAAGAAGAAAAGTATCTACAACACAAAGTATGGCGAATATAGAAAAAATGCTTATTGTATAATATTTTTACAACATTTATTGTAGTTAATAAAATCAATGAGATTTTTGTGGTTGCATTTGACTTCCAAGTTTTTTTTTATATGACCTTGCATTTTTGAGACGCGTAGTATTGCGTACATTATATGTTAACGATGTAAACAGAACTATAAATAGAGGAAGACCAAGGTAAACAAGACACAATCAAATCACTCAAATATTGAATGTCGGCCACGTGAGGAGCTGCATAAATCGACGTGCGTACATGATATGATATATGAATGTTGAGGAAGCGAGAAAAGTACGTCAGGAAAGAACGGTGTGGCTGTCTATTCTCTCTGCCTTTCTGCCTACCCTTTTGGAAGACGGCGTGATGATATGTAATGCTCCAAATTTCATTAAGTAATAGTTCAAATATTTGATTTGGAAACTTTGTTTTTGTAAACGTGTTTTTTAAAATGTATCTGAATGAGCGAGTGAGAGAGTAGGACCTATTGCCATCACACTACTGATATAATGTATTTGCCAGTTTGTGTCAATAACATTATTCTGTCTCATTAAATTTGCAAATGATTAATAATTACGTTTTTGTATTTCAGTGCAGAAGATGACATAAGCAATGAAGTCCTGGACACGAGGGTGGGCCATCACGAGTGGGACGTGCTGATCTTCACCCAGCACTGGCCGGCCACGGTCTGTCTGGACTGGAAGAAGAAGGGGCCGGAACACACATGTACCCTCCCGTCCCAGAAAGGAGCCTGGACCATCCATGGGATATGGCCCACCAAGCTGGGGACCATCGGCCCGGGCTTCTGCAACAGCTCCTGGCACTTCAACTCCACGTTGCTTAAACCCATCGAGGCACAGCTCCAACAGTTCTGGATTAACATTGAAACAAGTATGTGATGCATTGGTATTATATTGGAACAAAATTATGAAAGGACCACTCCGTTGGTTTGGACATATGGAACGCATGGATGAAAAAAGAATGGTATATTGGAAGTGAGGCTTGGAGCTCGCTAAAAAGGATGAAAGTAAGATAAATGCCGTAGAAATGAGATCACTGAGAAGAATGGGCAAGAAAACGATGTATGATAGAATACCGAACGACGTAATAAGGAAGACATGTAAGGCAGATGATTGCATCATAAGTAAAATTAAAAAAGGATCCCTGAGATGGTTTGGAGATATGGAACGAATGGACGAGAGAATAATGGTTAAAATGTTGTAAACAAGCAGTGTGAGTGAAAAGAGAAGCTGTGGAAGACTAAGGAAAGCATGGCATGATCAAATTAATCAAATACTGAAAGGTGGCCATATTCGAAGTCAGAAAAATCTACGAGCGTGCATGTTACGATGTATGAATGTAGAGGAAGCTAACGAGGTATGTCAGGACAGAGCTGTATGGTGGTCCATCCTCTCTGTCTATCTCTCCGGAGAAACGGCGTGATGGTTAGTTAATTAGTTAGTTTATTGGAACAAAATTATAAAATGATAACTGCATTGGTTTGGACATATGGAAAACATGGATGAAGAAAGAATGGTTAAGAAAGTATACACTAAAGATTGTGAATGGAGTACGGAGTCACGGGAGACCAAGGAAAACTTGGCATGATCAAATTAATCACATTATAAAGGTCGGGTATGTGAGAAGTCAGAATAATCGGCATTTGTATAAAATTCGCTATACGAATGCGAGGATACTAGGGAGATAGCGTGGCAGTACATTCTCAATGCCTAACCTTCCAGAGAAATAGCGTGATAGTTTATTATTATTACATGGTTCTGATAGTTAGGAATTATTTCCCCAAATGATATTCCGGCTAATATAATTTATGTATTAAGATGTTACTCCCTTGTTGTGGATTTTGGGCCGGCGGCTTTATTGGTCCATACTTCTTCGAAAACGACGTTGGTGTGTCCATCACCGTCAACGGAGAGCGATACAAATCGATGATAACCAATTTCTTTGGGTCCGAATTGAACAATACGGATGTGAACGACATGTGGTTCTAGCAGAACGGCGCTACGTACCACACAGTGAACGCCACTATGGACATTATGCTGAACGATTTAAGGGTGTGGTTATCTCTCGCTGAGGTGATGTAAATTGGCCACCAAGATCGTACAATTTGACCCCACTATACTTTTTCTTGTGGGATTTTTTCAAGTCACAGGTCTATGCCAATAAGCCGCAATCAACAGATGCCCTCAAAGTCAACATAACCCAGGCCATCGCTCAAATTCAGCCGGATCTATGCGGTAGAGACATTGAAAATTGGACTTCTCGGATCCGTGCCACCGAGCAAAACTGCAGCGGCCATTTGAACAATGTTATATTCTGTACATAATGGCCAGTGGCGGTACTTCCATACAAGCCGAGAAGCCGGGCTTACCTTAAAAAATTTATATTGAAACAATGTTTTTGCGCGTTGGAGCCGTCTACGAATAAAATAAGATTTTGAATTTCGCGCGTGGACATTAAAGCGATTTAATTCGTTGAGTTGGAAATGAATAGGCAGAAATGACCTACGTGTATGTTTTGTTTCACTCATACGCGCCGTATTTTATTTCACTCATACGTACCGTAGGTGAGACGCCCGCGAAATCGCCTACGTCAATATGTTTTGTTTCATGTTTTCGATGGGCTTCATATTGGGCTTGCAAAATGTAAAAGGGTCTTTGTCGCACTTATGTATTTTTGGCTTGTAATCATATAGATAGGTGCATATATACCAGAAGATGTATACAATTGTTTGTATGGATTTGAAGCCGGGTTTTATCATTCTGAAGTATGTTACTATTCGATGTGTAACGAACTTCATTTCTTTTGTCAGAATGTTATCTGTCATTAACGTTATGTACAGACATGTTATGAAAAGAAAGATTATTTGATTTCTTTACGAATATTTATTAATAATTCCTTGGTCTTTTATTTCCTTACTGGTTGACCCTAGGCACACCACTGATAATGGCATACACGGGCCTTTTAAATAATAATAAAAATGTCGTTAATACCTTATACACAGCTTGTTTCTATTCCATTTCAGCATCAACCTGTCCTAATTGGATGACCCTTTATATTGTTAATACAAAATTATTCCATTATTTTAAACATGAATGTAATTTGATAACCACTTGTAAATATAATAATTTGTCTTTAACACTACTTTAACTTTGTTTTGTTAGCATGGTGAACCTTTATATACGGAGTGAAGTCAGTTGGTAGTGTTAAAAATAAAATATAGTGCTAAAACAAAATATTGAAATGTTTTGATTTATTTCTAGAAAGCAACATTCATCGAAAATGATATTTTCTAAAAACATATTCCTTATTTCTTGTATTATGGTCAACTATCACAAACAAATTTCACACAAATAATGCAGTTATTTCTTTTGCAATAATTGATCAATTCTTCTTCTTCTTCCTCTTATTATAGATCTTACGATCTGTTTATGCAGGATATCAACTTTCTACCCATGATGAAGACCACCATCTTTGGTGGTCTTCCTGTTGGCCAACGGCCCTCTGGAGTCTCGTGCATCACAATCTTAGGGATCCTCGCTGGATTCATCCTCTCGATGCGATCCTTCCAGAATCGTCTTCTCTGCCTACTCCATCTTACTATGTCATCAATTTTGCGGGATCTGCGAATCTCTTCATTGATACCCATGATAGTTCGCAGTGTTTTCATTTCAGCTACTGATAAATTGAACAAGAATATACACAATAAATATTGTCTCTATTCAAAATATGAATCAGTCGTGGTATTTTGCATTTGCGCAAAGCAAGTGCATGATTTAGGTTCTGTTTTCAATGAGTTGAAAATTTAAACTGATCCGTCAATAAAATTAAATAATAAATTATATTTGTTGACAGATACCCCGAAATATTCCTTCTGGGAGCATGAATGGAAGAAGCACGGCACGTGTGCTGCCGAGCTCCCCGAACTGGACACAGAGCCGAAGTACTTTGCCCAGGGTCTGCGCTGGCTCCAGATGTACTACATGTCCGATATCCTCAGCAAGGCCGGATTCGTGCCCGATTCCAATCGCCCGTACCACGCTGGAGAAATGTACGACGCCATTAGGAACAGAATAGGAAAAAACCCCGGACTGTACTGCGAAATCGATCAGGAGACGGGTAACTCGTATGTTTTTGAAATTAGAATCTGTTTCAATAAGAAACTAGAGCTCGTGGATTGTGACGGGATAGAGGTGGAAGGTAAGAACGGATTTAAAGATTCTCTTTTGCATTGCGATACTTTTAAGCCCGTTGTGTATATCGATACAGTTCCTGAAGTTAAATACCAGCACACCGAAAGTCCTTGGTCTTTCATCGAGATATACAAACTAGTCATCTGGATCCAATGGTTCACTTTTTAAACACTCATGGTTCTGCTGTGTATTCGTTATGCATTGGTGTCACAATCTGTAGCCAGAATCCAATGGTATGTAAAAACAAAATAGGTATAACTCAGCATCTGAATAGAACATATTTTAATAATTGATACAAATGAAAACGTCCGTTTTCTAGAAGTTTTATTATAGTTTATAGGAATGACATGTTTCGTCTTTCTAAGGCATTTTCAAATGCCTTCTTCCTTAACAGCCGTTATCGTCCACTGATGAACATAGGCCTCCCCCATACTTCTCCACGTATGACACATCATACGGGGGGTGTTGTTGCTTTATTTTTTTACCTTGCTTATAATGTACAAGGTTTATAATATCATCAAATGGATTTTTCTGCAATTATTTAATCTTAATTTATCTCAAAGTGTTGGTATCAGGAGGGATATGCTAAAGTGGACCAATCAGGAACTTCTCAGCATTTGCTCGTGTGGAGAGGAAACCACTTAAAACTCTCCAGGAGAAGCCGGCCTGTTGACAGTAGTCATCAGGCCTTCCGTTACACTAGAGGAGTGTTGGGCATTTTGTGTCCTACTTTGGTTTATCTTACCAATTGCCTGCACTACCTTTACCATGAATGAAACTACCTCTTGTGTTAGTTCCTTGTGAACCATCACCTTTGGGATATCGTTTAGATCTTTCCCTTGGCTTCTGCATCGTCTCCAGCTGATGTCTAGGAAAGCTGAAAAGGGGTACGGGGGATGGTTGGAATTACAACGCCACGCTTGCCAGACGGGTTGGCGAGGTGTCCTTCCACGTTGGCCTATGAATCAATATTTCCACCGAGGTTAATTACTCGATCTCTTACATTTCGCATAGTTTTCAGGGGAGACCAAAGTCGAGGAGGTGTGGATAGGTACTTGGGATCAGATCAATCCTCCAGCGTAGCATTGACATCACCATGGTGATGGTCATGCATCGCTCGAAGAGTCAATAGGATTCCCTTACTCCCCCAAATGCCTTAGAAAGGTGAAACATATCATTCCTATAAACTATAATAAAACTTCTAGAAAACAGATGGGTTTTTTTCTCGTATTAATTAATTAAAATGGAGTTTTACATCATTGTTCAAGAAACAATAAATAAAATTTTAACCTTGCCAGTCAATTTCATGTAAATACATTCAATAGTTAAGTTTTCCTCATGTGTTATGTAGGTTATTAAAAGAAAATCTTTTGACAGTTCTTTGTTGTTGAGATTATTAATTTCAATGAAGTGTTGCCAATGTATAAATCAGTGTTGGTCACTTGTGACAATGAAAATCTTATAAAATGTCTAAGTACTTTTTTCGTTTGCATTATGATTGCAATTAAATTAACACATTCATCAGTGTTGGGAGTGTGATCAGCATTTTTTCATATATTAAAAAAATCCGTTCCCAAAATGAATCTTCTTAGCACTTTACGACAGATTGGTATTTTTATTTTCTTCTAATAAATAAGTTCTCTTGTGTGGGCACCCTGTTTTATTAAAAAACAATATTCAAATTTGTACCTACGGGTGCAAATAGTTTATCAACATGTTAATATTATATCATCAACAGGAGGTTTGGGTGACCATATTAAATAATTTCTCTAATTCATTAAAAAGCATTCAGTTAGAGCATCTCAATGTCCCTATTCTGTTTTTACATACTATTCAAAATAACCCTGTGTTGTTTGATAGACCTATACAACTGTAAAATTTTAAATTTTGAAAATGATTCATTCTTAATAACACTATTCACTTATTATTAATATTAAATAAATTAAACATTTCAATATTTTGTATTAACCCCAGTTTATTTTTAACAAACTTCTGGTTTTGCTCCAAATGGAGTTTCATCAGAATAACAAAACAAACAATTTCTAAATATAATTTGTTTCTAAAAATGTCACACCACAAATTAAGTGCTTAATTGTAGAGAAAATTTATATAATTTTTTTTTTATTGCCAACGATCTTCTCTTCTTCTTCAGCCTATTACCGTCCACTTCTGGACAAAGGCCTCCTCCATTTGCTTCCACGTCATTCTGTCTTGTGCAGACTGCATCCAGGTTATTCAGGTCATCCTTCCACCGTAGTCGGTCGCCCTGCACTTCTCTTTGACGTCCACGGTCTCCAAGTCAGCAGTCTTCTTGTCCATTTTTCGTCCGAGCTTCTGGCTACGTGACCTGCCCATTGCCACTTTAGAATCGCTACCCGGTGGATGATGTCAAGTGACCTTTGTTTTTTCTCTCACCGTATTGTTTCTGACTCCGTCTCTTAGGCTTAATCCTAACATGGGTCTTTGGGTCGCTTGTAGTTTCTCGACACTTTGTTTAGACAATGTTACTGTTTCGAGGCCCTAAGTAGCAACTAGCAGACAATATCTTCATACAATTATTGAATATAATCTGTTACTTTGAAACATGAAATATATTGTCTTTATAACTGGCATTATATAAATTTAGTACGTGGCAAGAAGGTTAAAATTAATCTCTTCAATGTAAATTAACAAATTTTTATCGAGACATTGCGACATCAATGGGCTAAAGAAAAATTCTAGCAAAATGAGACATTTTAATGAAGACCTTCGTGGCCGAGTGGTAAGTGCTTTGACTGCCACACGGAAAGTCCTGGGTTCGATTCTCGCTGATGGCAGTGTGATTGTCACGCTGTCTTTTGGTTTGGTGTAGAATTCACGTAACAATAAATTGGAGATACATATATAAGCTACCTATCACAACGTCACAGGAATCAATATGATAGCTATACCATTTACATCCATTTGGCACGCTTTGTAATGATGTAAACAGCGATTCAACAAAATAATAATAATAATTTTATTAGTAAATCTTTGCTTTATAGTAAGAAAATAACATGCTTCATTTCTTAAATTTTTATTATTATTTACATTCAAAGATTAACCATGAATGTTTATTAATTTCTTTATTATTTGCGAATAAAGCAATTATATTGTGAATCACATGTTCTAAACACAGTTCAATTGTAAGGGCAGAGTT
The DNA here is from genome assembly GCA_022606425.2 of Lepidostoma basale. Taxonomy (NCBI): domain Eukaryota; kingdom Metazoa; phylum Arthropoda; class Insecta; order Trichoptera; family Lepidostomatidae; genus Lepidostoma; species Lepidostoma basale. The sequence goes on along the minus strand of JAHDVF020000739.1, from coordinate 685,465 downwards.
TTATTAACAATTTTTTTCAAACAGACATTAGCTAGACAAATGCTTTTAGTGCTGTGATACACATTGCTTTATTTACAAATATTTTTTTTATTTTTTTCATTTTATGCATATTTGTTTGCATAATGGACTGCCTCACCACCCTATCCCGCATACCTCTCTTCCTCCACATTCATACAGCGAGTCATACATGCATGTCGAATCTTCTGACTTCTAACATGGCCAACAATTTGAGAAATTAATGTTGTTATTTGAATTTTCATTGTTGAAGTTCATTGTAAATAATGAAAATAAAAAAAAATTATAAAAAATCTTTTTAAAATTAGTTAAAATTCACTGATGTTTGATGGCAGCGAGCTGCCGAAACCGTTCGAAAACACCAAACATCAGTGGATTTTAACTAAATATACATTTTATACAATTAATTAAACAATTTTTTATGTAGATACTACTGTATGTATAAAGTCTTGAGGAAGATGCATAGAAGAAACCGGTAGGTCCTCATTCTCAAAAATAAAGTGGTTGTATATCAAATAAATAAAAAATTGTTTAATTAATTTTTAAATATGTCCAACCACCAAGTAATAGCTTCTTATCAAAGTAAAAATTATTTTATTTTCATTATTTGATTAATTTGGTCATGCCATATTTTCCTTGGTCTCCCTCGACTCCACAATCCATTCACATTGTTAAAGTATACTTTCTTTCTTCATCCATGCGTTTCATATGTCCAAACCAAACCGATACCTCCATTGAAGTTCTAAAAACATAATTTATGATTATGATAATGTATACATTTTATTTTAAATAACTTTAAATGAACAACTTTTGAAAATAAAAAGCTTTTCAAAAGTTATTTGAAATGGCGAATATAGAAAAAATGTAAATTTTAAATTCACTCATCCCAATAATAATTTACAATGATTTTTCCAAAAGAGAAGATTTTTTTTTTAATAAGTAAGACATTCTACTTATTTATTTTAATTAATAATTTTAGGCATTTATAATTTCTTTTAGTTTAAATGTACGGCCAATTTTTCATTATTATAGATATGCTTAATAACATAATTTTACATGGCCTAACGTTAATTTTATTTTATATATAAAGTAGATGTTACGAAATTGTATTTTTTTGTGACTTAGTGAATGAAAGGAATTTTATTATGATTAGAAAACTATTTTCATTTCTGTCTTGCATCTGCATTTTTTTACAATAGAAATTATATATTCAATCTATAAGATTCAAATTATATGATGTTTACTATTGAATTTTGTTATCAAAATATGAAATATTAATAAATTTATAAGGTTTTATAATATTATATACCTAGCCAATATTACCTCGATTTTTGCCACAACTTTTTACTTAAAAATTATTTACACCAGTGGTCCCCAACCCCCGGGCCGTGGACTAAATGTTACTGGGTCGCGCAAGGGCCTGCTTAAAAATCAAAATTACTTTTGAAAAATCGAACATACCCAATAAAACTTAATTATAGCTTAAAATAGTTATTCCGTTGAAAACCCCTTCACGCTAAGTTACCAGCGACCTTCCGACAATACCTTCGAAGTAAAACAACACCACACTACCATATGCATTCTTCATTTTTCCCACAAACCATGTGTTTTCTCTACTATTATTTGTCACTATAACTTATGTACCACAGTTGTAAATTTTATTATTATATATTGTTATTAAGTTTAAAAAAAAAAAATACATTTAATGTGACCCCAGTGGGCCGCGGTAAAATTATGAAACGTTGACCGGTCCGCGGCGACAAAAAGGTTGAGGACCACTGATTTACACCACTGAAAATGATAAATGATCAATGCTAGAATTTCTTTCAGAAAAATTTTCCTAAAACTTTTATATTTTATTAAAAAAAAAAAGCTAATAATTGCTGTTTTCGATTTTTTTCTTATGTACATATCTAACAATAATTTTATTCTGCATTCTTTAATGTGAGAATATCTTAAACCATTGCTCAAGTAGAGAAGTATGGATCTGATTGTCAGTGTGGTGTAAAGATTATGTTATAAATAAAACATTTGATTAATAATTTTGTTTTATTTTCTTCATACATATTATTTGACCCCAAGTCCGGATATAGGGGGTTGATACATCGCAGGGCTTATCACCCTTCATGGTAAAATAACGCGTAATACACATAGTTGAAGAGAATAGCGGAGAGGCGCGCGAGATGGATTGGTCATGTGTTGCGACACGAATGTTTCCTGCATTTATTTATTTATACATGATACACAAATGAGACATTACAAACGAAAAACATTTAGGCGACTCATTTGGACACAAAATCTTTAATGATAATTACCTTCGTCAAAGACAGCACAGATTGTTTTATTTGCCACGCTGCAGAACCAACCTGCCAATGGTAATGCCTGTGGGTAGGGCAATCTTATTGCTTAATCGGATCGCCTCGGAGGTCGACATATTTCGTGATAGTGTGAGTTGCCTCAGGGATGCAATATCAATGTTATGATTTTTTCTTACTCTTAAGCTTAATTTTGATTTTTTTAATGCTTCTCTGTTTATAATGTAATTACAAACGATTTGGAATTGTGTGTCTGTAATGTTTGTGATTATTAGCAAAATAAATGAAATGAAATGAAAAACGGTGTTACAAAGGTAAGATAAAACAACATGAGACCAAAAAATCATGCATATCAGAAGGAATCCAAATATGTCAACGTCAGTTAGGCAGTACTCTTTTGTAATATTTTTTTATGAATACTGTCTCACTGACACTGAAAATGTCCAAATCCGAGGTGATTAGATTCAGCATCCGAATTGCTCTTCCTACTGGCATCACCACCAAGGCAGGTTGGTTCTGCGTGACGAAGCAAAGAACAATTCATGTCGGCGCTGTCACAGGTAGTTATCAGGAACATGCATGATGTACTGGAGGGAATGGTCGAGGGATCTATTAGGGACGACATTGCCAGGAGTACCTAGATCAGATTTGCCGAGATATGGGCTGCAGCTCTTATGCGGAGTTGAAGAGAGTTGCCGAGGACCGAGCGGAGTGGAAGAGGAGATGCGTCGCCTTGCTGCAGACCAATCATTATATTGAGACCGGAGAAGAAGATTGAACACCATCACAATCGACTCCTGCCAATGAACAATAATGCCCATTGCCCGCAAGTATGATCATAAAAATGATTCGATCCGTGTTCTGTGCCACCTAAGCTATACTTCTTCTGGTGCCGTGTCAGATTCCCTCAAGTTTGGTGATCACTGCAGCGAAGGCATCTCTGTCCTGCGCCACTTGGAACAGGCTTTTTTAGTCAGCCGAGTCCCTTATGTTGCGGATCCAGGAGATTTATTTTGATTTCTACTTTGACCTTAATGATCAGCTGCAGCTAATCTTTTTTTCCCCCCTAAGCACATGACCAAAATTATAACCCTCTTCTTTCGGTGCCGTGTGCGGTCCCCCGATCACTGTAGCAAAGGCATTTCTGTCCTGTGCCACTTGGAACAGGTTCTAAACTCTTGTAATTCCTGTCCACACTTTGATGTTCCGCAGCCAGGACAGCTGCCTTCTACCAACTCCCCGACGTCCCTCCACCCCATTAATATCAGTCGAAGGAGGTGGTATTTCTCCCCTTAGCACATGAACAAAATACGAGACCTTTTTAATTTTCACACTCAACAGCTCTCTATTTGCTCTGGCTCTCTGTAGTACGTCTGCATTACTGACCCTTTTGGTCCACAGTATACAGAGCATTCTGCGGTATATCCACATCTCAAACGCCTCCAACCGGTTCATTACATTTACTTTTAAGAGTCCAGGTTTCGCAGCCATATAGTATAGAACAGATCATACATAACATTTAATCTTTTATTAGAAATTTTAAATCAAAACCTCTTCTGACTTACAGGGGTTCAGTTCTTGTGTCTATTCCTCTTACGTCTGATGGGAAGATTGTTGGAAGATGATTTGGTGGGTTTTTGGTTTATGCGGGGGCATAATTACTTAGATTTGGGGGTTTTGATTCAAAATTTCTTACGCAAGCCGGGCTTCTATGGGAGTACCGCCACTGCTGATGACATTGTCTGAATAACTGGGAAGACTTGAATGAGGAAGAAATAAAACAGTGACGAATGGAGAAAAATGGAAGAGGCCCGTTCTCCAGGAGTGAAGGTATGAAGGCTGAGGAAGAAGATATAGGATACATTAAAATATAAAATTTCCTTATATAAGAAAACAGAGAGATAAAACTTTATTATTGAGAATGTATTGACAATTTACAGACATGATTTCATTGCTTTTCGTAGACAACCTGAGGTTTATTTGTATTGCGAATGTATTCAGCCTCCAGCAGCGAGGGTCGACTCTCACGACGGCTGCGACTTGGACACTATCACCACTGCGGAGGGGGCCAGACCTGGACAACAATATGACATTCAAGTACAAGATAGCATGTGTAATGACAATAAATCCTGGAGTGAATAAAATTATTTTGACAATACATATACATTGCTTCTTAACCTTTCCCTTACGGTGCTAAAATAAAAACGTGCATTCCGGTGTAGGGTAGTCAGTACGCGTTAAAAAATTAGCGATTTTAAATCGGAAAAATAGGAACATACTCGTACATAGCTAATCCCCTTATATAATTATAATTGAAGTCAAAAATTATAATAATTGAGATTTAATTGATAAAAACATTAAAAAAAACATCTGGCAATGCTCACGGAACGGGCATAGACCCGCTCTGGTTGCAAGCCCGAAAGCGACTGCCGGCAGTGCCGGCGCGGCGGGACGGCGAGAGTGAAAACATTGAGCTAGAACATATGCAAGCGTGAGATGCGAATATAGTATCGCGCACTCAAAGCGCTGTTTATACGCGAATTTGTTTTCAATTTTCACAAAATACCTCCGATGTACCCGATAAATTCTGATTATTATTAATTATATTTTTTAAATCAATGCGTAAATATATTATGGAGAAATACCTAAAATCTTAACCTTGTTTTTATTATATTTATAGAGATATTGATGGTTTTTAGAAGCAACGTGTAGAAGATACCCATCATAGGGAAGGGAGGGTTAACCAATGGTATAATACTTCATATTGATAATTAATACTTTAGTATGAAGTACTTAATTTGTGGAGTGACATTATTAAATATAATAATAATACACTATAAATAAATTTGTGTATCAACCACATTCTTCTTTATAAAAACCAACTGGTTTCGCTCCCACCGGAGCTTCGTCAGGGTAACAGAATATACTGTTACCTTGTATTATATTACAAACAAACACAAACAAACAAACCATCACGCCGTTTCTCCGCAGGGGTAGGCAGAGAGAATGGACCGCCACACTACTCTATCCTGGCAAACCTCTCCAGATTCCTCCACATTCATACGAGTCAAACACGCACGTCGATTCCTCCGACTTCTAACATAACCAACCTTTAAAATTTGATTAATTTGGTCATGCCATGTTTTCCTCAGTCTGCCTTGACTTCGTACCCCATTTACATCATTAACGTATACTTTCTTAACCATTCTTTCTCCATCCATGCGTTCCATATGTCCGAACCAATGCAGCGATCCTTTCATAATTTTGTTCATAATACCTTCTTCCGCTCTACATTCCTTTCTTATATCAGCATTTGAGATTCTGTCGTATATCGTTCTACCACACATACCACACATTTATTATAACAATTACTATATTACTCTAATTAGAGTTTAGAATAATGTAATATGATTAAATTAAATTGGCTTTCTACGCCAGAATCCCGAAAAGTACCATAGTAGTCAACAAGTTAAATACTGAGATTTATAATGCCCTAGCCTGTCACTTCCACAAAATATAATGAATCTTCGAGAAAAGAGACATTATTCTTCTTCATGGAACGTGGAATCGGTAGTAATTTAAATTTTATTATTTTCTGACTTACAGAGGCTCAGCTCTCAAAGCTATACCTCTTATGCCTGATGTGAATATCATTGGTAAAATGATTTAGTGGGCGGGATTAATCTGTATGACCTGGAGTGTTTCTCTGAAGGAGGATTGGAGGAATTTTGGATGCCCTTGTGAATTTTAGAGATGTTTTATTATTTGATTAGGATGTGAAAAAATATCCATAAAAAGATTTATCAAATTTCTGAATGTATTGATTTAGCATCGGGATCCTAGGTGCAGTTTTATATGGCTATCATAAAAATAATAAAACAAAATCATACTAGCCCAAAATCTGTGTCATGTTGGTTCTGATTGTGTCAAATAATTATGTTGAAATTAAAAGAGTATTAACCTAAAACATCCAGCGGCTTATCGTAATCCTCCTCCTCGAAGACCCTGCGGGGGAAGGTGGTCATAAGACCGAAGGGGCTCTCCTTCATGGCGTTGATCTGCAGGTAGAGGCGCACGGCACTGAGCTGCTCCCGGGCGCCGAAGGTATGCGTGAGGGCGCGACCGTCCGGAAGCCTCAACTGAAGGCGCGCGGAGGTGGGGGCTGCCGCGGAAGCCGAAGCTTTCGGCGGCGGCAGGGCTAAAGGAGTACAGGGTGCTGGCTCCTCGGGCTGCTGGCCAAGGGCGGCTAACCTGATTATAAAATAAATTACATTTTGAATATGCGAATGGCAAATTGTTAATTAATCCCCATTGTGCGGCTGACTTCATTTGCATTTAAAAAAAATGGTCTCAAACTGCAGCTGACTGCATTTCCAGCTCAAGCAGATAGTGCCAGTTCATCATAATATTCTTCTTCTTCTTCTTTAACAGCCGTTGTCGTCCACTGCTGGACATAGGCCTCCCCCATACTTCTCCATGTATGACATGTCATACGAGGGGTGGTTGGCATTACAACGCCACGCTTGCCAGACGGGTTGGCGAGGTGTCCTTCCACGTTAGCCTATGTATCAATATTATCCACCGAGGTTATTCACACTCAATCTCTAACATTTCGCATAGTTTCCAGGGGAGACCAAAGTCGAGGAGGTGTGGATAGGTACTTGGGATCAGATCAATCCTCCAGCGTAGCATGGCCATCACCACGGTGATGGCTATTCACCGCTCGAAGAGTCAATAGGATCCCCCTTACTATTATCATAATATTACGTACAATTTATTAGTAAGGAATTAAAGTAAAAATGTTTATAAGATACAGCAGTAGAACGTATTTGACAGTTTCTAAAAAAAAAAGTGTGAATAGCATTCCAAAACAATATTTATTATTCTACAATCGGTCCGAAAGTGATATTTAAAATATAAATTGTGCATATTGCCCACTTATTTCTTAGTTGAAAAAAAAATCAAAAAACAAAAGAACACTACAAAAAAGATTGTCAACTGTTTTGTAAGCGATGTGTTAAAAAAATGTGAAGATTGCAAAAGTTTGCATCCTCAATGGCCTATCGCTACGAATGTGATTAAGTCACAAACAAACGAATCATCACCTCGTTTCTCTGCAGGGGTAGGCAGAGAGAATGGACAAGCACGTCGATTCAACCGACTTCTAACATGACCAACCTTTAAAATTTGATTAATTTGGTTATGCCGTGTTTTACTCGGTCTATACTTTCTTAACCATTCTTCTCCATCCACGCGCTCCATATGTCCGAACCAACACAGTGATCCTTTCATAATTTTGTTCATAAATCAAAACAAATCAGTTTATTTTCTCAAAAGATATTACAAACAACAATTATAGTTTAAGGCATCTATTGAGAACAGGTAAAACATAAAAAATATATAATACCAGGAACGCATGAGAGATGGTTAGACATTAGGAATACAAAATACTCTCCAAAGTCAAGAGTGTAGATTGCAACTGAACATTCTGAATGTACTTTCACGAATATGAAAGACGTCGATCTCCGAAACGATCATGTTCAGCAGTTTGATTGCTCTCTTCACTGGCATCACCAGAGACAGGTTGGTTCTGCATGCTGGGAGATAAAACAGTTTGTGCTGACGCTGTCGAAAATAACCAACTGGAACATAAAGATGGATAGCCTCCAAGATAACGGAGTTCTCAAAGAATCCCCTGATAAGTCTGTTCATAATATCTTCTTCTGCTCTACATTCCTTTCTTATTCAATTATGCCAAAATTTGGAGTACCAGAGACATCTATTAGTGTCCACAAAATTAAATAATTAATCAGTTACTTTTTTACAAACTGAAAAAACAATGTTCGTAAATGTCGTTAGCATTTTACTACTCGAGACGTTATTAAGTACCTGCGAGCTTCCTTGTCAGCTTGTATCTGCTGCCGCACCCGGTCACGTGCTCGCTGGTCCTCCAGCTTGTCTCTCCGGCGCTGCTCTACTATCTTTTGCATCTCTTGCTCTTGCAGCCGCTGCTTGGCGTCCTGCATGTCCTTGCCCGACTTGATCCTCAGACGCTCCCTCTCCAGTTGCTCAGCCTGCAACGCAATGCACTCCATCGTACTACGTCCACACACAACATTTAAAAACACATTTATATTAATCAAGTTTAAAAATTAGGAGTTAGGAATACAGCAATCCGAGAAATCTGCGAGGTCGAAGATGTGGTCAGATGGGGACGTCAAAGACGGCGATACTGACATCAACATGTAGAAAGGATGAGCTCAAATAGGATACCATACATAGCTCTCCATGGAACGCCAAACGGACAACGCCGACCAGGAAAACCCCCGAAACGGTGGAGAGAAAGCTGGAGTTCAGCGTCTCAAGAGGACCCGCCTGAAATAACAGACTCCTGAGTCTACCAAAAGTGAAGAAGAAGAAGTTTAAAAATTGACAATCTGACTGTATTGAAGGTTAATGCATTGACACTGTGGAATGTCACTGGTAATTTGGAAGGATATAAAAAAAAACACTGTTAAGATGTAACGGTACGGCCACACCAAAGTGTTTCAAATGGTATCTCGCTTGCAGTGGCGGTACTCCCATAGAAGCCCAGAAGCCCGGCTTGCATAAGAAATTATGAATCAAAACCCCCAAATCAAAGTAATCATGCCTCCGCATAAACCATCAACCCACCAAATCACCTTCCAACAATGTTGCCATCAGACGTAAGAGGAATAGTCACAAGAGCTAAACCTCTGTAAACCAGAAGAGGTTTTGATTCAAAATTTCTTACACAAGCCAGGCTTCTGGGCTTCTATGGGAGTACCGCCACTGCTCGCTTGCTGTCTGTCCAAAAATGAGACTGATTTGACAGCGTTGTCAAATAAATTTATTTGAAAATGTCACGCTATTACTCAAGCTTTTATATTTACTTTAATTTATGAATTAATCGTATAAAATCATAAACTCACATTTATTTTCAAATCGGATACTATTTTATTTTACATTGAGTAAAATTTGCAATGCAATGAAAACTTTGAATGTGGTATTTTCCATTTGCTTTCCACGTTTTAGTACACAATAAGTTATTTGAACCCAATAATACTATATACAACTTTTCAGCTATTGATTCTCATGATGTGTCTATCACAAATTTTTTTGTCACGTGAATTCTACCAGAATTCATTTTTTCATACTTTAATCACACGGGAATCGAACCTGGGACCTTTATTGTGGCAGTTATAGCTGTTGCCACTCTGTCATATTTATGTGGAACATATTTATCTTGTAAAAGTTGAGTATATAGTAATGAGATAAAACGATTCTTATTTTTATTTTATTATTTTTTTTTCCTTGTATACAACAGGTCGTTTGAACCCAATTACAGAATATAATTTATTTTAGCTATTATATTGATTCTTCTATTATATAAATCTGAATATAGAATAAAAAACTGATCACAGCAATTAAGTCGCTATACACGGAAAGCACTGCTAGTGTCAGAGTAAATGGAGATCTTACAGCCTGGTTTGATATCAATAAAGGTGTCAAACGGGGTTGATTAATGTCCCCGTGGTTATTTAATCTATATATGGACAAGCGTATTACAGAGCTGAAAGGGTTGGATGTAGGTGCCAAAATGAGCAGAGTGTCAGTAAGTCAGTCGACGGAAAATATAATAAGAGTATGTGGTACGAATGATGGTGTTATGAACAAAATAATGAAAGGATCATTAAGATGGTTTGGGCACATGGAAAGAATGAATGAAGAAAAAATGGTAAAAAATTTATATGTAAACGATGTAAATGGAACTAGAAATAGACGAAGATCGAGGAAAATTTGGCACGATCAAATAAATCAAATATTAAATGTCGGCCATGTGAGGAGTCAGAGAAATCGACGCGCGTGCATGACACGGTGAATGAATGTTGAGGAAGCGAGAGAAATATGTCAAGAAAGAAAAGTGTGACAGTCCATTCTTTCTGGCTACCCCAAGACGGCGTGATGGTAAGTTAGTTAGTTTTTTTTATTGATTCTCATGACATGTGATAGGTAGCTAATCTATCGCCATTTTACTGTCATGTGAATTCTACACTAGTGTGACAATTACACTGTCATCGCTGGGAATCGAACTCGTGACCTTCAGTGTGGAAGTCAGAGCTCTTACCACTCTGCCACGAAGGTCGACATTTCTAAAGAAGGCTCATAAATGCTCAAAGTTAAATACATTGCATGTGATAATAATAATAATAATTAGGCTAATTTGTATAGTGCCGTTTTTTGTGAATAGCTCACCTCAAGAGCGCTTTGACAATGTTATTAGTCTAGAGAGCTGCATGATACACCAGCAATCAGATAACCATTGTTTATATTTTATGTGATATTTTGAAAAGGTGGGTTTTTAAGGGAGATTTAAAATCTGTCAGATTGTCAATGCATCTGTGGCGTGCAGGAAGCATATTCCAGGCGGACGGACCTGCCACTGCAAAAGTCCGATCTCCGAAATTTGACTGGGAGTTGCGCAATTTCTCAACTAATCTGCCTATTGCCGAGGAGTTAGGGCTATCAGCAAAACAAAGTTTGGATATATAGGCTGGTGCCATTCCATGAAGCCCTTTAAAACCCTCGTATACTGGATTTTTTCAGGACACTTGAGCCGGTGAAGATCTTTTAGGTGTTGTGAAATATGAGAATATTTTGGAACATCTTTTATAAGTCATGCTGCCGCATTGAAAGCAGATTGAAGTTTATTTGTTTGTTTCTTGGGGATGTTGGCTTAAGTGCCGTTGCAATAGTCGAGTCGAGACCATATTTCTTTCGATTGCTTTGGGCTGCCTTAAGTGCAAGAAACTGGCGCTCACTGTCTTATTTATTTGTTTTTTTTTGCAAGTTTTTATAGATGCGAGCACACATCCCGTAGGCAGTTTACACACTAATGCTTTCACACTTGTGCAATGAACTAAACAATGAAGTAAGTATGTATTTTTTAAAAATAAATTCTGGTAGTATTTTTCACTTGTTTTTTGAAAAACATCATAAGAGCCAATGGTTAAAAAGAAACTATTAATTTAATTGCTATGTGAATGCTTGAGCGAACACAGTTCTCATCATTGCAGAATATTTTATGAAAAAAATACAAATTATAAAAAACATTAAGGCATGCCTTTTCTTTGTCTTCTCTCTCTTTCCTTTTCTCCTTCATCCTCTCTTCCAATTTAACAAGCATCTCTTTTTTCTCTTCTTCTGTGAGGGGTTTCTTTTCTTCGGTGGACTCGCAGAAATTACTGTGTTCGGTTTTGGCTGCGTGGAACTCCACCTCGGCTTGACTTCGGAATAATTTACCACAATCCTCGCATTTAATAGACTTGGCCACGTCCGCCTCGCCCGAGCTGGTGGCCGCTTGAGCAGAACTGGTCGTGGGCTCGGAAGAACTCCCGGAAGGTACACTGCCGATAGAAGGCGACGGTTCTGACTCGCCGGCATGTGCTAGAAGCCACTCCATAGCAGGTTCCACGCCCTTGTTGCTCGTTACCACGAGGGCCCTCTCGCTAAAATAATCGCAGTAAAAATAACAACGTTTCAAAGAGTACGAAATATTAACATAAAAAATATAACTTGGTTATGTTTCGAAACTTACGCTTTTTCCCTAGAGAAGCCCATCTCGATTAATGTTTCTACTTCTTGCCCCATAACCTCATATGTTATTCAATAGTTTTTACCGGTATAAATAAAAATTATGTACAGTTTATAAATTACCAAATCACTCCAATATAAATATTCACCATAGAATGCATTTAGTCATAATTTACATGACAGCAGCTGTTCTTGGCTATTCACGATTATCACAACCAGCCATCAAAACGTTTCGGCCATTCGCTCTTTTACAGGGGTTGGTTGATGTAAATTGTTTTAAACATTAACATTTTACATCAACGCGTGACCCCCATAAATTTATTTTAAGTTTTACCCACAACTAAAACTATTTGTATCTTTAAATTGTATGTTTATTATGTCTCCATACATTTTTTTATATTTAAATATAGCATTTATTAAAGAGAAATAATATATAATATAACAATTAACGTTACTCATAATAGTAAACATGTTAATAATACGTAGAAGAGTTTGTGTTTCATGCCTTAAAAGCTTTTAATCGAACTGGAAAACTGGGTTGACAAAAGAAAAATAATATAGGCGATTACTTATAAAAAATAATGCAATTTGCTATTAAACAATATTACATTCGCACACGAATAACTATGAAATTATATCAAATCACTCACAATGAGATAATGTAAATCCTATAAAATAGACTAGTTGATGACCAATTATTTCTCAAAACTGAGGGTGAATTGAAAATTATTATTGTAAAATTGGGGGAATCCGATAGTACTATATAACAATGCACCACTTACTGGTACTCATAATAGTATCTTAGCACTCGTTATGAGTCTTGTGTTTTAAAAATCGTTGTTGGTCCATTGGTCACGAATAATCTCCTTGTGAGTATTATGAGAATATTAACGTTAGATTTAAGAAACTTTAATACCGATAATTAATACTACAAAACGGTGCACTTTTAAAATAAATTGTCAGAAAAAATAGACTCGCTTTATGGTGCTAAATTCACCATTTACCCACGGTGCTTGACTATGAGTCTCCAGTAAAAAAATGTGAGTTTTGAATTTATATTGGACATCATTACAATTAATCTTAAAAATGGTTTTAGAACGAATTAAACAAATCCTTTAATAAAATAAGGTCTAGAAAATTATAAATGTAAGGTACTTACACATGCCATGCCCGTATACATTGGCGACGGGAATGAACTCGCGCGTCTCTGGTTATTACGAATCCATCACCATTTGGCGAGTATTTCTAAAAATATATAATTTAAAAATAGTATTATAATTTACACTTAGATATAATTTATGATCATACTAGAGAGAATGATTGAGGGACCGATAGGCAGGGGATGTTCTCGCTGAGAGAATTTGAAGCAAATACAGAGCTGAAATATATTGCTGAAGACAAAGTGGAGTGGAAGAAGAGATGTAGAACTCTGCTGCCAACCAAACCCTAGCAGAAGACAAAAATTATATCTTTAACCCTAATTTATATAAATGAAAAAGGCCTGTCTTCTAGGAGCTTTAGTATATATGGAGTTTTTTTTAGAGGTATACAATACATATTCAAAATGAAAAAAAAACACAGTAAAAATTATATTAATGTTTATGATATAGCTTTATTTAAAAGAAAATTTTATGCTATTGCTTAAATAAATTGCATTATTTTCAAAATAAATTTGCACAATTTGCAAGCGCTGTTATGACGTCAGTCTATTCATGGTAAAATGGCAAAACGTGTTGACTACAAATCAACTATTAACTGCCAATTTAACAGTCTGTAGAAACAATGTTGCCAGTTTAAAAACCAAAGTCTAAAAAAAACATCCTATATTTTTTATGGAATGACGTGTTTCGCTTTATCAAATGTTTATCTAAAATATAATAACACTCCTAGAAGATATACGTTTTCATTAATATTTATTATTTATTATGGGGTTTTTACATCATTGTTCAAGAAACAATAAATATCTTTAACCCTATTTGTTTTACTCTATTTCGGTTTAACAATAAAATTTAACTGTTTTAACCTGTGAATAATAAAAATATTACGTTTGAAGATTATAATACTTGACCCGCGTCATGTGAGGCGGGCGTACGTTATAGTTACTCCATTAAATAATGTCGAGAAAAAACAGCGACCTCATTGGAAAAGCGGAAAACATTTTAATTGGGAAATAAAATCCTAAATCGGACACAGCGCTTCGTAAATTATGTAAATGGAACTAAGCCAAATAAGTGACGTGCTTTTATTTTTTTTAACCTATGTAGGAACATTAACAGTTATTACTTAACCTCTTTAATAAAATTATTTCATGTTTTTTAGTAACTGTACTAACAGCAAAAAGTGTGATGAATCTATGTAGATTACATATAGATCTAAGAGTCACGAATACATCCAAAACAAGATGAATGCATATCATATTCTATAACAGTATGTGACAGTAACATTAAGCCCTTTGGTTTGCATGCAGAAGAGTTTATAAGAAATATTGGAGCATATTTTCGCCGTGAAAAATATTCTTCACGTAACATTGAATTAAAAAAACCCACTTAAGATTACAATATTTACATCTATAATATTTAGCATATGCCATACATTTATACAAGAAAAATAAAATTTGGATTCATGATTTTTTTTGCAACTATGCTATTTTTTATTTTCTTATTATTAATATTATTTTGTTGAATCGCTCTTTACATCAGACAGCATGAGCCAAATCGATATAAAGGATATTATAGCTATTATAGTGATTCTCGTGACATGTGATAGGTCTAATCTATCGCCAATCTATCGCCATTTTATTTTTAAAAAGACAGTGTGACAATCACTCTGCCCTCGCCGGGAATCGAACCCGGAACTAGTCGGGTGGTGGTCTAGGGGATAGAACGTTTGGCTACTGATCCAGGTGACATGGTTTCGAGCCTGGATACGACCAGATTCCTTCTTCATAATAATGAGCTATTTTCTGCTCACATTGAAGATTGTAAAACAAATTCTAATATCATTGATTTAAATCTTTGGTGTTAGACTTAAAAAAAATAATTCGGGGTGGCAGTTAATGCACTTACCACTCGGCCACAAAGGTCGTCGTTGTATTTTTTATGTAAAGGCTACAACAATGCTGTTTGTCATCCCTAAATAAATTATATAAAATTAACAAAGATGTCTTTTAAAATTAACATTTTTAGAACCCCTTTACCCCCTTTTATATTTATTATTTTTTGTTTGTATACAAACAAAGAATCTAATATACAGAAGTGATAAGAAATATATATTTTTATTAAAACAGATTAGATGTGCACACCAAGTACATAACACTGGCAGTTCAACTGTCTTGTATGACCCCTTGGTCCAAAGAACCGTCAGGCAAAACAAGACACCAGTGTAAGATAAAGAAACATAAAAATTTAGTAAAACTCCCCAATATCAAAGGAGTAATAATACAATATCATGAGACAAAGAAAAGAAAAACAAACCAAGTATGGTAAAAAAGAGATATACAAATCAAATAAAAACGATACAATAGCATTACATAAAGAAAAAACAATTCCCAATTCAATTCACATAGGTGTAATAAGACCAGAAGATATAGAATATAGAATATACCAGAAAATGGCAACAAGCTGCCGAAACCGGTCGACGATAAACACAAGTGGAAGCACACTAAATACATAATAAATAATAAAGAAAATTTGTATAATTTTTTTTTCATTATTTAAAATGAATTTCTACCAAGAATTTTATAAATATTTTATATATAAAATATTAATTAATAATAAGACAAGGTATACACAAGGCATAATTAGTTAACCTTACCCCCTTATGTGAACTTATATGATCACTGATTAATGATGATGATGATAATGAAAGGATTATGATGACGATGAGAGGATGATGATAATGATAAGAAGGGTAAGAGGAAGAGGATAAAAGGAAAATAATGATGAGAGAAGAAGGATGATGAGGGGAGAAGGATGATGAGAGGAGGAGGACGATGAGAGGATGATGATAAGATGGTGATGATGATGAAAGGTTTTATTTTAATGTATTTCAAATTAAGTGAAAATTTATGTGCTTTTTTTATAAGCATATTTTAGCATTTTTTATGGCATAAAAGCATTTTTATATAGCAAAAAGTTTACACAAAACCATTACAATCATAAATGATCCAAGTAAAATGCGGGTATATAAATTTATTTATTTTAAGTTTCATAAAAAGACGGGCGGCCATAGAGAAAATTGCACAATCATATATTTATTTATTTGACACGACTCTAGTAAGGATTTCGCAATCATTTCATAAATAGTGTAATACGAAGCATTCATATAATTAATTTAAACCACAGAAGATTCAATAGAAAGTCTGTAAATATGTTAATTCAAATACGTACAACTAACGTGATAAGTAATTTGCCAGCTCTATGAAGCACTAGTTTGGAGTAATTTGGAATACTGTTTCATCATTTGGGACCCCAGAGTGCAAATAACCAAAAATATACAAAAACAATTTTTGTGGTATGTATACTTTAAAGAATATAATTTCTACCATTTTTGTATCGCTAACTACTCCTCACAGGAGTGTTGGACTTAAATTTTAAACGTGTGGCATGATCTTTCTCTTTATGCGAAAAAAAACCTCTTAAAATAAACGTCTTTGGATGCGGCTATAGCAAATTTGTGAACACGTCAATGATAAGGGCAACAGAGGTAAATTGTCACGTTTCCATTCACATGTTTTTAAACGTTTTACCTTAAAACAACAACAACAAACCATCACGCCATTAAGGCAAATAACTTTGTTTTGTTCTTCTTCTTCTTCTTCTGCTTTATTTAAGACTGTGTCCTGTTATTTCTCGGAGCCTGTTCATGGGATACAGATGTCCAACTATCTCGCCATCTTTTAGGTGGTCTTCCTGCCGGTCGATTTCCTGTTGGTACTTTATTTGCGGCTATATTTCTCTTACACCTTATTTTGCTAAAAGAATTGTTCCAGATTTTCACCGTTTACACTAATGTTGCAGACTGTCATGTTTCCTTGTTTTTCGAAAATCCTGAACTAGGATTTGAAACTAACTAACCATCACACCGTCTCCCCGTAGGGGTAGGCAGAAAGAATGGACCGCCACACTTTTCTTTCCTGACATATTTCTCTTGATTCCTCAACATCCATACATCGTGTCATGCACGCGCGTCGATTTCTCTGACTCCTCACATGGCCGACATTCAATATTTGATTTATTTGATCGTGCCACGTTTTCCTCGGTCATCATTCGCACCGCATTCACTTCTTATAATTACATTTGACACTCTATCATATACAGATTTAACACACATTCGTCTTAGAGATCTCATTTCTACTGCATGTATTCTACTTTCATCCTTCTTTTGCCAGTTCCATGCTTCACTTCCATACATAAGGGTCGGCACAAGAACACCATTATGCACTGCCATCTTAGCTTTTTTGGATAGGCTTTTGTTTGCGATGACAACTTTAAGTGCACCATTTACTCTGTTGCCTGCCCCAACCCTTCTTTCAATATCCTTCTCCACTCTCCCATCCTTTGTAAATATACTTCCTAAGTAAACAAATTCATCCACTTGTTCCAGATTTTCACCGTTTACACTAATGTTGCAGACTGTCATGTATCCTTATTTTTCGAAAATCCTGAAGTAACTAACTAACTAACCATCACGCCGTCTCCCCGACGGGTAGCCAGAAAGAATGGACTGCCACACTTTTCTTTCCTGACATATTTATCCCGCTGCCTCAACATTCATACATCGTGTCATGGACGCCCGTCGATTTCTCTGACTCCTCACATGGCCGATATTCAATATTTGATTTATTTGATCGTGCCAAGTTTTCTTCGGTCTTCCTCTATTTCTGGTTCCATTTACATCCTTAACGTATATTTTTTTCACCATTCTTTCTTCATTCATTCTTTCCATATGTCCAAACCATCTTAATGATCCTTTCATCATTTTTTTCATAACACCATCATTCGCACCGCATTCACTTATTATATTTTCACTCGACACTCTATCATACACAGAGTGTTCACACATTCATCTAAGAGATCTCATTTCTACTGCATTTATTCTACTTTAATCCTTCTTTTGCCAGTTCCATGCTTCGCTTCCATACATAAGGGTCGGTAGAAGAACACCATTACCATATCCTGAACTATAAACTAACTAACTAACTTACCATCACGCCGTCTCCCTGAAGGGGTAGGCAGAAAGAATGGACTGCCACACCTTTCTTTCCTGACATATTTCTCTCGCTTCCTCAACATTCATACATCGTGTCATGCACGCGCGTCGATTTCTCTGACTCCTCACATGGCCGACATTCAATATTTGATTTTTTTGATCGTGCCACGTTTTCCTCGGTCTTCCTCTATTTCTGGTTCCATTTACATCGTTAACATATAATTTTTTTTACCAATCTTTCTTCATTCATTCTTTCCATATGTCTAAACCATATTAATGATCCTTTCATTATTTTGTTCATAACACCATCATTCGCACCGCATTCACTTCTTATATTTTCACTCGACACTCTATCATATACATAGTATCCACACATTCGTCTAAGAGATCTCATTTCTACTGCATTTATTCTACTTTCATCCTTCTTTTGCCAGTTCCATGTTTCGCTTCCATACATAATGGTCGGTAGAAGAACACCATTACCATATCTGAACTATAGGATTTGAATATTTCTAACAAGGCTGTTTTTGTTCGAATACGCCAGTAATAGCATCCACAAAAGTCTAGAACTTCGCGGAACTAATGATTAGATTTCTTTCCAAACATAACCTAGAAAGTTGGTAATTGATCCTTCTCACCGTTCTCTGCCCCCAATATTGGATATGTATGAGCTTAAGTTGACAACTTTTGTGTTTGTTTCCAAGTGTTAATTTCTTTTGTGACCTTGACACGTTCGCTTTTTTTAAATAACTTATGAGGACGACGTGTGACGAATTTTTTATTAGTAAGTAGGTACCAGTGGTTTTTATCTATGTAGACCAAAAAATTCCATAAACAATGCAAGCGTTTTATTCTTTTATTTTATTAGCAACATAATCTATACTAATTAATAAGAATGAAACATCTGTTTAATAGTAGTTTCATTATATTTTATGTGAATGGCATGTTTCGCCTGTCATCAAATGTTTAATTATCAAAAAATCATTGTGAAAAAAACATTTAACATTTGAAATAAAAAATTGTAACACCTGATGATGACATTATAGGTTGACAGCTGTTGCGAATTTTTTTTTAATATAATTAATACGAATGAAAATGTCAGTTTTTTTAGAAGTTTTATTATATTTTATGGGAATGACATGTTTCGCCCTTCAAAGGCATTATCAAATGTGACGAAATTTTAGCTCTTTGCTGTTTATATACACTAGTAAATGGAGCAGAATATGAATATTTGATAATGCCTTAGAAGGGCGAAAAATGTCATTCCCATAAAATATAATAAAACTTCTAGAAAACTAACGTTTTCATTCGTATTCATTATTTAATATGGAGTTTTACATCATTATTCAAGAAATAATAAATTAAAAATTGTGATACCATAAACAGCGTTATATATTTTAACAGATAAAAAAACATTTGATAATGCCTTAGACAGGTGAATTATGTCATTCACATAAAATATAATATAATAAAACTTGTATTAAACAGACGATTTCATTCGTATTATTTATTTAGAATAGTGTTTTATATCGTTGTTCAAAAACAATAAATATTATCGTATACATTCTTCATTAATCTTTATCATTAGATATTATATACAATGTTTTTTTTTTTTTAATCTTTGTAGAATGTATCTTCGTCAGCTTGTCTCCATCCACTGCTGGACGTAAGCCTCTCCACCACCACGCCATCTCTCTCGGTCTCTCGCCAGTGTTCTCCAGGCCCTTCCCGCCGTCCGAACAATATCATCGCTCCACCTGGTAAGCTGTCTCCCAACCTTGGTCTTCATTCAGTAACCATCTGACTCCATCTTCCATCATCCCTTTTAAGATTTATATTTAGTTAAAATTCACTAATGTGTCTAAATATATATCTTAAAAAGATTTTTAATTTTTTTTCATTATTTATAATGAAAACTATTTACAAAAAATTAAATTAAATTTATTTAAAGTTATTTTCAACAAGTGCACATCTAAAAGAACATTATGTGTTAAATTATTTTTTATTAAGTTATTTTATTTTATATCATTGTATTTTATATAATTTGTTTAAGATTTATTTTGTGGACGTTGGACCATCGAAGTGTGCGCGGGAGATGCCTATTGGTGCCGATGAGGTTCGTAACCCATCACACCGCGTCTCCCGCGGGGGCGGAAGGAGAAGGATGGAGTGCCGCATCGGTTAAAGTGTGGCAGTCCATTCTTTATGCCTACCCTATCGAGGAGACGGCGTGATGGTTAGTTAGTTAGATATAAAACAGACGTTTTCTTTCGTATTAATTATCTACAATAGAATTTTATATCATTGATTAAGAAACAATAAATATGATTTATAAAGTATTATTTGAGTTGGTATAGGGGAGGTACAAGCATTCATGTAAAGAAAGAGAAAATGAGGTCTCTGTGCAGTTAATTTGTCGGACCTAAATGGGAACACCTGTGTGTGTCCGGCGGGCGAGGGTGGCGCGGCAGGGCGGGGGCGGTGGTCGATAGGGGCCACGGGCTGCGGGCGGCCGGCCACCGTCAGTCCGTCCGCTGCTCGCGGCGCAGAGGCACCGCACGCCCTCACGCCCCGCCGCATGCCCGCGCCGCCCCCCGCCCCCGCCATGGAGCTCGCCCGCCACGGCACCCCGGCCTTCCAGCTGACGCCCCTGTGGGAGCGCGTGGTCCGCACGCAGCGCCTGCCCGCCGAGGTGGACCTCCGCGAGGTGCTCGCCGCGCTCCGCCACCGGCTGCGCGACCCCGAGCGCGAGGTGCGCCAGCACGCGCTGCGCGTCTTGTCCGACCTCGTGCCCGTCCTGCGCTCCGCCCTCGACTCCCTGCTGGCCCCTTTACTACCGGACCTCCTGGCCAACCTAGGCCACTCGGCCCCCGCCGTCCGCAAGGGAGCCCTGGACGCTCTCAGGATGTACATATCCCACAGCGACAACAAGGAATACGTCATATCAGAAATATGCACGAAATGTCTAGAAAAAAATTCTATCAACGACAAATTCCAAGAAGATGTTACGATGGGAGTCATTCTCGCCCTTCCTTCCCTCCTGCAACCGTCCTTAGGCTTCCTCGGTAACTCTTCCGAAGCCATACTATCAGTTATAAAGGCGTTATCTTCTAAACTATTTCAAGTGGTGTACCAAGAAGTGGCGATGAGGTCTCTCATTAAATTGCGAGATTTAATCGGAAAAAAAGTTTTCGACGAGCATATCAGTAGCCTGGATTCGAGTGTTAGTGAAAATTTCGATTTGTTGTGCAACGTGTACCATTTTCCTGTTTTGCCGGAAAAAGATGACAAACCGCTGGTTCAAAATAAATTACCGAAAGATGACGAATCCGAACAGGGAGAAGAAAAATCAGCCGAATTATTCATTTCGGAGCAGCCAGAAGTGTTGCTCAACGCGGAGAATGATGGAACTAAAAGCCATTCCTCTATTAAAGTGGACATGGACGATTCGGAGAGTCTTCCCAACGGTAAAGTTATATTGGAAACAGAATTCACTTTTGATTCAGACACGGCAATAACAATGACCATTTTGGAAGAAGACGAAGGTGGCGCTCAGGCCAATTTAGAGAGCGAAGAGGATTCTTACGATTACACGAAGTACAACAAGAGCCTGGTGAAGGTGTTGACGGATAGCGAGATCGAGGAATACGAAGAAGTCAGGAGGACGCCGCGGAGGGTTCGCTTCGGCGGTGAAATAGTCAAGATGAGGACTCCGGATAGTGACACGATACAAAACAGCGATGCAGACGAGACAGCGGAAGACACTTCCAAGAGTTCTCTCACACCGGATTCTTCCAGTGTTTCAGAGGTTCACGAAGTGAAACCAAAACGCAATAACGAGAATCACAGAAACGCAGATGACGGAAAATTGAAAAAACCGCGGTTGTATAGAAGTATGATACCCTTACCAGTTGACCCTATCACGACACTACCAAAACATCGGAAATATAGTAACGTGCTTCTTAGTCCAAGCAAACGAAGGAAATCCAAGTCGCTCAACGATCTTTCAGATTACTGCAAGCAACACTTTGGGATTCTGCCAATATCTAAAGGAGACGATGAAATTGAAAAGGAAGAAGTAGACACGTTTAATCCTGTTCCCGCGGGGAGGTTGGGTCACGAGGAAGACATCCTGAGCAGCTACCGCGATCAGCAGACGGAGGTGCTGCGCCTTCAGAGGAGCCCCCTGGTGTCCCCGCCGCGGTACACAGAGAAGTTCGCCGTTCAGCCCCTAGGGGAGATCGCCTTCGCTCAGGACGACTACCTCTCGGGCTCCACTGGCTCTGGGTCCAGCAGCGACAACGCTTTGGAAGACACTATGGAGGAGCTCAACGTCTTCGACGACGACATCTTCAAGGACCTTTATAAGATGGTGAGATATTTGCATTATTTTAATGTGGTAGTTTCCCGTTGCTTTAAACATTTTTGCATATGGTACAACAGGTTATTTGAACCCAATTACTGTACCTAACTTTTTTGCTGTTTTTTGTATTAAATAGACTAATACCAAGGATTTAAATTAATGGTTATTGAATTTATTATAAAATCTCCAATATAAACAGAAAATAGCTAATTATCATGAAGAAGGAATTTGGTTATGTCTAGGCTTGAACCCAAGTCCCCTTGATCAAGAGCCAAGCGTTCTGTCCCCTAGACCAGTGTTCCGCAAACTTTTTGTGTTCAAGGTACACCTATCAAATCAAGAAATTTTAGAGGTACACCAAAGAATAAAGCAATGTTTATTTAATATTTATTTATTACTAAAATCAATATACCTAATATGAAAAGATGTTTAGTGAGAAATGTGAGCCTGTTGCCTAAGATAGCACTTTTAAGCCATCGTACTTCTGTACGAAACAGACTGATGATCTGCTCCCATTTCCTGACACACTGCATTAAACAGACGAGAGTTCAGCGGTCGCGACTTGATGCAATTGACAATTTTAATAACTTCTTGTAGGACAGACAACAATTCATCAGGCAGAGACTTCGTCATCGGTGCTTCCCTGTGTAAAAAACAATATACATTTCATTCTCCATAGATGGCGTTAGTGGGTCGGTTGTATAGGTTAATTCTTGAAAAAATTCACTAGTGCAACCAAATCTACATAGATGGCTGACTGAAACTGCCACGTGAAGATAAATATGGATTTTGAAGTATATATACATCTTCCCAAAATTTGTCATGCATGATCACAAATAATAAAGGTGGAATGGGGAATGTTGTAATTACATAAAGCGTGCGCTTAACCCAACCAATGACAGGTCATAAGTCCTGTAAACACCTTGATCATCCATGTTCAGTTTCCAGTTTACGTCTTCGTCTCTATTGAGATACAATTAAAATATACATTTTTAATATTCGGGTTTTTTTCAGAAGCCCTGGTTACAAATCCCCTAATTTTTCCCGAATAGCTACTGCTCCGTCTGTACAAATGCTTATGCAGTTGTGCCATTCCAAATTATGGTCACTGAAGTACTGGTCTGTTACTTTGAACATCTGGTCTCACAAAACATTGACTTTTTTCCGCGGCACACCAACTGATGACCACGGTACAACTGTGTGCCGCGGCACACGCTTTGCGAAACACTGCCCTAGACCACCGTCCGGTTTGATCCTCGTAACATTTGATTGGTAGCTAGTCTATTGCAAATTTTATTATTAGGTGAATCCTGCCAGTATGATTTTTTTCACACTGTCATCGCGATGCATCGCCGGGAATGGAACCCGGTACCTTCGATGTGACAGTCATAGCTGTTGCTATTCTGCCACGAAGGACGTCTTCTACTTATCTACTATTTATGTATAAAAAGACCGAAATAATTTTTATTTTCTTAAATTGTTTTGGCAAAGCTATTCATTAGTTAATAAATATTTTGCTCTTAAAGTTGTCATAGCAAATAAAAGCCTATCCAAAAAAGCTAAAATGGCAGTGCACAATGGTGTTCTTGTACCGGCTTTATGTATGGAAGCGAAGCATGGCAATGAGATCTCTTATAAGAATTTGTGGTATATCTTAATATGATCGATATTAAATTTATTATGAAATCTTAAGATGATCTTAATATGATGTCAAATGTAAATATAAGTAGTGAATGCGATGCGAAAGTTTTAATAATTTTGCATATCGAGAGTAAGAGGGTTCCAACAAAATTTCACATTTGGCTTTTTTCGTGAAAAGGGTTCTTACTAACCTTATCTATACGTACAATTTAAAAAAACATGTAAAAGTATCGTCATTTTGATGTTACGAAAATAATCAAGTTCCATCTGATCATTCAAAATACACGATTCACTGAAGAAGGATTCATTTAAACTTAGATCTTTATTATTCCAACTGTTGCCAGACAAAATTTATACGTTTCTCGGTAAAAGAATCTCTGGAAATTGGAATAAAACCCTTTTATTCCAAGATACACACCCGAAACCAACAAAACTTTGACCTCATTTTTCTCCGCTTTTTACTTTTGTCAGTTGGAACCTTCTTACTCTCAGGTGACGATATGCTAACGCGTTGAGATTTGTTGAGATCGGTTAGCGCGTGAGGAACCTGATACCTTATTTTCTAACTTTTCCTAGTTTCTCAAGATAGCGATGCGTATTTGATCGTGATGTGCCAACCTTCTTCGATAATTCTTCAATAGTCATCTTTGGATTTGTTTCGATTTCCGCCTTTAGAGCTGCTTCATCCACTAGATTGTGCGGTCCACTTCGAGGCACGTCCTTCAAATCGAGATTGCCTTTTGTATTTTTTTTTATACCAACATTGGCACTTCCTTGTATCCAGTATATCACAAATGGATTCCGTTGCTTCTGTCGCAGTTAAAAAAACGTCATACAGCTTCAGGAATAACAAATAAAACAAACGTTTCCATTCGTATTAATTATTTAATATGTAGTTTTACATCATTGTTCTAGAAATAATAATCTATATTATTCAATCACTTTACACCATTGCAATATTATTGGCAAGTACAACAACAAACCGTAGAGTCATTTCCCCGAAGGGGTAGGCAGACTACTTGATCCCGACATACTTCTATAGATTCCTCCACATTCATACAGCGAGTCATCGTCGATTCTGGCAACTTTTAACATTTGATTAATCTGGTCATGCCAAGTTTTCCTAGGTCTCCCACAACTTCGTACTCCATTCACATCGTTAATGTATACTTCCCTTATCCATGCGTTCCATGTTTCATATTAATTTTTATAATAAGAAAGTATTTTGAACAAAATTTTATTCATAATACTATACTTTCTTCCATGCGAAAAGCCAATTAGAGAACAAGTCGCTAGACGCAAATGGCAGTAGATTGGTCACACTCTGAGACGAAACCCAGCCTGCATTACTCAGGGCGCACTAGACTGGTCCCCTATGGGGGGAAAGAGGAAGCAAGGCAGACCTAGAGCCACCTGGAGAAGGTTATGCAGCAGGCCTCACTTGGAATGATATTAGGCATCAAGTATGCGATAGAGACGGGTGGAGAAGGTTCCTTGAGTCTCTATGCACCACGGAGGTGTGACAGGACTTAGAGAAGAAGAATAATACTTTCTTCCACTCTACATTTCTTCTTTAAAACAGTTATTGGCATTTATGTTTAACACCAATTGGGATCAAAAAGTTTTTTTTTATTTTGGTATTTTTGATACTTGGAACCTTTATACTGATCGATCCTCGATTGTTAATCGCGATAATGAGATTAGTACAATATATTCAAAGGTGTTTATTATCTCGTACAATTACGAGGGTGCTGCTAATGGACGGAACAGATGACAGTCGTTGTATGATTACCGCTTGGTATTGTTTCCACCCCCGCCCCCGCCCTCCGCACTCACAAGAGACAACCCGTCATCAACAGGTGTAGGGAGGACCCGCTCATATTTTACGAGTATTATTGCTGGGGACGATATACAGGTCTATTGATACTTAACCTGTCCGGAAGTAAGTATTTTTCATTCAAGCTTTGACAGCATACACCCTAGGTTTAGTTTTGTTATTGTGTCAGGGGCTCGAATTGTCAGTAGGGTCGCGGCGAGTCACATCTTGCTGGAGGGTGTGATTCTATAAAATGCTGCGAAACGCCCAGTTGCATTCCACCGGCAACACTACTGACTAGTCCAACTCGTTAGCGTCCCTGTCGCGAACCCCGGGCAATGGGGTCACACTCATAACCGTGTGATCACAGCAGATAACGAGGGGATGAAAGGCGAGTTTCTGGCGCCTCCAAACCAGATCCAACCAGCTAAGGCAGTGTTCCGCAAAGTTTTCTCACCTACGGCACACCTAAATTCTTCATAGAATTCCGCGGCACACCAAAAGCTAAAATTCGATCTGTACGTAGACGTCGATCAGCTCGGGAGACGTTGGTAACCTTTTTTTGCCAGCAACTTCCGCCCAGTAGAAATCTGCGGACCTTTTCACGAAAAAGTTGAATAGCCTAAAAAAACAATAAAAAAAAAGAGCACCAACGTTCCGACTAAATATTTTTTTCTTTATGTATTTGGTCACGGCACACCTGATCCGGCTCACGGCACACCAGTGTGCCGCGGTACACCGTTTGCGGAACACTGAGCTAAGGGAAGGTAACCCCAATAGAAAAATCTACCAGAGAAGGCAACGGGAAACCACTCTGGTCACCTTTTCCCAGGAATCACTATGGTGAATACCTTTGCTGTAGTGATCGCCAACGTTGGGGGGACCTGGCACGGCACCAAAAGAAGAAGATTGTGTCGGATTTCTTTCCTTGTCTTCAAGCCAGACTCCCTCTTGGAAAGGGCGTGACGGATGGCGCTGGTCTTCTTAGGCCTCAGGTCCAGTGGCTTGTTCTTCTTGTTCTTATAAAAGCTTCAGAGGTTCTTCTTTTGCTTCTGGTGCAACACGATAAACACTCGAGCAATGGCTTTCCTCACCACACGGATTTTGGACAGCTTGGAAACGGCTCCTCCGGTAACCTTCGAAACCCGAAGGTTCGTGAGTTCTGTCTTTAAGTCATCGAGTTGTTTGGTAAGGTCCCTTTCGTCCTTAGTTCCGAGCTCTGAGCACTTTACTTTACCCATGTTGAAAACCGAAAAGAACTTGCAATTTTTTTTTTTAACTCAACACAGTAATAAGATATCATTGCCAAATCATACAATACGAAATTGTCATACATTTTTACTTAGGAACTATTAATAATCAATATTGAGCCATTTAGAGTAGCGGGTTCCAACTCTTATGTACTTTGCCTCTCAGTTTTAAATCTTTTTCTTCTTCGAGTGCCATGTCAGGTCCCCCCGACGTAGGCCTCTCTGTCCTGTGCCAGACGGAACAACTCCACCACTCCTCTGAATTCCGGCCACTCCTTGAGGTCCATATTTTCGAGCTCGAGGTCTCCATATTCTCTCGAGCTCCATATTCTTGAGCCAGGACATCTGGGGTCTTCCCACACCGCGCCTACTATAGCGTCACTCACCGAGACACTGGAGAAAAACTTCGAGCATTTTAACCTCAATCCACGAACATTCTGATATAGGAAGGACAAAAAATTTAACGAACCGGGTCAGCTGGCTCTCGAAAGTCGCGGAGCCGCAACACCTGCCCGCTAATCCTTGATGAAGGAACGGCAGAGCCGGTGTTTAGGCTCCAGGACCTCCGAGACAACCGAACTCGGTATTTCAATCTTGAATGACACATAGAAACTTCCCTTCTTGGACTTTATTCTATGCACCGTTTATGATTCCTCACGCAAACCGTTTAGGTATGACGTCTTGTCACCGACCGAGGTCTCGGGGTGGAAGAGAAAAAAATCATAATATTTAACGATAGGGGAGGACAGAGGGGGACTGTCCATGGTCCAGCTATGTACATATCCAGCCCATCTCAACCTGAGGAGTCTATTAAAAATAACAATAAATTGTATTTCTATTTAAACTAACTAACTAACTACCCATCACGCCGTCTCCCCGAAATGGTAGGCAGAAAGAATGAACTGCCACATTGTTCTGTCCTGACATATTTCTTGATTCCTCTACATTCACACATCGTGTCATACAGGCACGTCGATTTCTCTGATTCGTGACTGATATTAAATATTTCATTTGATCGTCTGTTTTCTAGAGGCTTTTTTATAGTGTATAAGAATGCCATGTTCCGCCTTTCTAAGGCATTATCAAATGTTAATACGAATGAAAACGTCTGTTTTCTAGAAGTTTTATATAGTTTATAGTATAATATTATATTTCGCTTTTTTAAAGCGAAATATATCGTCGAGGAAACTAAATTAATAAAAAATTCGGTAGACTCGCTGTTTGAATGTGTAAGAAGCTAGAGATGTATGTCAGGATTGATTAGTGTGGAGGTCCATTCTCTGCGCCTTAACTTTCGGGGAAATGGCGTGGTGGTTTGTTTACGTCGTTAACTGATGCGGCACTCCATCCTTCTCTTTTCGTCCCCACGGGAGACGCGGTGTGATGGGTTGCGAAACTCATCGCCACCAATAGGCATCTCCCGCGCACATTTCAATCGTCCAACGTCCACAAAATAAATCTAAAACATATTAATCTCTTTTCAAGTATTGTTCACACTGTGTACACGGCCACCCTAGCCACCCTAATGTCGTGCGGGCGAGCCTATCTTTATCAGCGATCGACCTATCAATTTACCATTACTCTTTGGAAATAACTGTTGAAACAGACAATCTAATTAATTACAGTCATACACATGAGAATTGCTATGCCTTCTTTGAGCGAAGCATTCACTTACAAGAAATCAGTTGATATGCCAATCGATTTAAGCATTATCAGGTTTTACAATGAACAGTTGATTGTAACACCTGATTATACCAATATCGGTTGGTGAAACAGCTATCGCGACAAATTTATAAAACAAAATTGTGATATTCTAGCAGTGTTTCAAATTAAATGACGACCTTCGTGGCAGAGTGGTAAGAGCTCTGATTCCCATTCCGAAGGTTCTGGGTTCGATTCCCGGCGATAGCAGTGTGA
Organism: Lepidostoma basale; assembly: GCA_022606425.2. NCBI lineage: Eukaryota > Metazoa > Arthropoda > Insecta > Trichoptera > Lepidostomatidae > Lepidostoma > Lepidostoma basale. Next base: position 656,323 of record JAHDVF020000739.1, on the reverse strand, counting down.
TTGTCACACTGTCTTTGGTCTGGTGTAGAATTCTCGTGACAATAAAATGGATAGATTGGCTACCTGTCACATGTCACGAGAATCAATATATCAGCTTAAAAACCAAGTGTATACTGTAATTGGGTTCAAGCGACCTGTTGTACTCGTATACGTAAAAAAAAAATAGTAAATAACGTTGACGTATCAGAGTGTTTTCACCAAAACAAATATAAGAGATTGAGAGAGAGATACTTCGATCCTCTCCGAAAGCAATTCGAAATGCACAAGATACGCATGCCCATGAAAGTTTTTGGATTATTTTGAAATTTATTCTGATTATTGTTGTATGACAGTAATGTAGAAAACAAAAGGAGAACAATGTGGTGTTGTTAATTGGGAATTTTTGAACGTGTGTGAAATTTTTTTTTTTATTAAAAGTTTAAATTTATTACTGATCACCATTGTACAGTGAACTAAGTTTATAAAGGGTAGAAAATCTTGACTTTCGTGAATATAATTTATAAGCGCCGTTTTCGTGAATAGCTCACCTCAAGGGTGCTTTGACAATGTTTTTAGTCATGAGAGCTGCATCTGACACCAGCAATCAGATAACCGTTATTTATATTTTATGCGATATTTTGAAAAGGCGGCTTTTTAAGTGAGATTTAAATCTGTCGGATTGTCAATGCATATGAGGCGTGCAGGAAGCATATTCCAGTCGGACGGACCTGCCACTGCGAAAGCCCGATCTCCGAAATTTATCCAGGGGTTGCGCTTTGGCTCAACTAATCTGCCTATTGCCGAGGAGTTTGCTGATCAAAGCGTAGATTGCCGCAAGTTGGGGCTATCAGCAACACAAAGTTCAGATATATATACTGGTGCCATTCCGTGAAGCGCTTTAAAAACCGTCCAGCATAGTTTATACTGGATTCTTTCTGGACACTTGAGCCAGTGAAGATCTTTTTGATGTTGTGAAATATGCGAGTTTTTTAAAACACTTTTTATAAGTCGTGTTGCCGCATTGAAAACAGATTGAAGTTTATTTGTTTGTTTCTTGGGTATGTTGGCGTAAATGTCGTTGCAATAGTCGAGTCGAGATACGACGAAGGAATTAACAAGTGTTTTTAATGCATCAGTGGGAACATTAATTCCTATTGATTGCTTTTAGCTGCCTTAGGTGAAAGAAACTGGCGTTGGAATTAGTTTATTAATATTCATAAACGTTTTATCATTTGACAGAGACATTGTAGAAATAATGATAAAATAACAGATTTTCTTCTACCAACCCTTATGTATGGAAGTAAAGCATAGAACTGGCAAAAGAAGGATGAAAGTAGAATAAATGCAGTAGAAATGAGATCTCTTAGACGAATGTGTGGATACTATTTGTACGATAGAGTGTCGAATGAAAATATAAGAAGTGAACGCGGTGCGAAAGATGGTGTTATGAACAAAATAATTAAAGGATCATTAAGATGGTTTGGACATATGGAAAGAATGAATGAAGAAAGAATGGTAAAAAAATTATATGTTAACGATGTAAATGGAACCAGAAATAAAGGAAGACCTGGCACGATCAAATAAATCAAATATTTAATGTCGGCCATGTGAGGAGTCAGAGAAATCGACGCGCGTGCATGAATGTTGAGGAAGTGAGAGAAATATGTCAGGAAAGAAATGTGTGGCAGTCCATTCTTTCTACCTACCCCTTCGGGGCGACGGCGTGATGGTTAGTTAGTTAGTTAGTTAGAACAGATTTTTAAAGTAAAACAAAAGCATATAAATTTGAATACAAAATCCAAATTTATTCTATCAATACGAGTCATAATATTTTCCTTGTGTTATTACGCATCGCTCTTACCGCTTAATTTATGCTAAAGCAATATCGTAATAATATATGAAGAAACGTTGTGGAAACACATTTATAAATCATTTTGTATGTATCACGGTGTCCGCTTTTGGGGCTAAACGTGGCAAATTGAAACCGGCCACGGAAGGGCGATACGGGGTCAGCAGAAAACTGAAAACTAAGAATTAAAAAAGTCTTGAATTAGCATAAGGGCCGCGGACAACTGCTTAGAGTTGGGGTGGCACATTTCAACCAAAACTTGTAACCGGTTCGCGAGAATAGAGTATTTTAAATTAAACAAGTGGATGAATTTGTTTATTTAGGAAGTATGTTTTCAAAGGATGGGAGGGTGGAGAAGGATATTGAAAGAAAGGTTGGGGCACACAATGCACTGGAAACTACGTTACTTTTATTTGAGATCAGATAAACTGTGCAATACTGGCAGGCTGATTTTTGTAGACGAGACTTTGAAGATAGCTCCACAAAAAAAAATTACATGGACTGAGATCAGGAGACCTTGCAGACCAGGTTTTGTCGCCAAATGTGGTGATCACTTTTCCTGGGAATAATTGCCGACCGGGATGTGTGAGCAGTTACACAATCTTGTTAAAATCAAGTGGTTCGATTAAAGAAAGAACCATCTTCAACGTGTTGTTTAAAAATCGTCGAGATGAAAATGGGCTGCATCGCTATAGAAAAAGTTCCCTATTTGTTAATCAGACGAAAATCTCTCTAACTCTCCTGTTAAGCATACGATTTTCTTGATTCACAATCATTATCTTGTTACTTCTGCATTATTTGAATCGTAGGGGTGGAAGTTTAATTTCTTCTTTAGAATTGTTTCCAAAGTCGACTTGGGGATGCCCAAAAACCTAGAGCGTTTACGGATCGAAAGTCGATCCGCCATTTCTCAAGTAATCGATGGCGCATCACGGATGCGGCGTATGTTGAAGCGAGCACAAAACCTACGCCACGTGGTAATGAGCGAAAATTCATTGGTTAGGTATGCCTCAAAAGCGTAAGCACGCTGCTCTCATGTCCAACGCTCCATAGAGACTGACGAATCCGCAACGCTCACGATATCAAAACACTCCGCGTGTCTCCCCGCACCTAATTTAAATTAGAAATCTGCCGCTCACCTTGTCATATAATAAATAATGATAATATATCAAGAGGTTTGGTGAGGAGTTTAAAATACCAATATATAAACCTTGTATCGGACGTATGCGAATAGATTATTATTTTATTTATTTTTTATTATTTTATTTCATTATTTACAACTATGTTAATTTTATTTAATTAACGTTAGTAATTTTATATTAATTTAAGTTTTAATTTGCTTCTGTCATTTTTTAAAATAAACAAGGCGGTCGGTAAGGAGTGGAAGCGCATAGTAACGAAGTTGTGTGCAGTAAATAAATCGAAGTATTCTCGGAAAAACATTGGCCGTTGGTCGCGCCATTGGTAACAGCAAATCATAAACGCCGTGGTAACAGCAGCTGCGAAGAGTATACTGAAATACTCAGAAACGGAAAAACCGTTGGTAACCCCTATCGCTAGTTGTCGCGGAGGCTATTTAAGTCGGTCGTGTTTGGTATCGGCCCCCACTTTCTTCACTTTCACACACGCGCTCACACGCTGCGCGTCAGGAGGCTTAGCGCTCCCAGCTACGTGAAAACCAGTCCTTGTAAGGGATTTGAGCTACTGCCACAACACTCTTCGCTTCAACTCCTCCACCGAACGCCGTAATACAATAAAACTCGGTTTTATTACAAACAATTATCATCACGCCGTATTATCTGCTTTTACCATCTACACCACATCGGAGACGAGCAACAGTCAGCGGCCTAAATAAAAATTAATAGTACGGGGGGAGAAATCTGTCCCGTACAAACCGGTTCGCGCAAACCGGCGGTTACCCACAAGAAGGCACTCTAAATCCCATCACTAGCAGGGGGTTTGCATGACGCACCGCTGCATCGTGTTTACTCGGACTCTGGTATCGATTGCGCCCCAAGACGTCGTGCAATGGGGTTAATTATGACCCGTTGGACGGGGTACAATGGGGTCACCGGACGCCCGGGGAAATTGCGAACACACCTCAGGCTTCCGTCGGGCTTGCCAGCACGGCCCCCTCCACCAGTCTGATGGACTGGATATTACATTATTTTCGTGTTATAATAACTACCTCTGCGATTTTTTAATTGGCAAGACCACAACTGAGGTGGATGGGTGGTGTGGAGGGGTGGTGCAAACCGGATAATGGACCTGGGAGAGTGGCGAAGAATTCTGGAGGAGGCCGGGGTCCATAGTGGGTTGTAGTGCCATTGTTGATTGATTCTCCTTCTTCTTCAAGTGCCTTATCGGGTCCCCCCAACGTTGGCGATCATCTCATCGATTTTTCTTTCAGGGTTGTCACAAGCATAAATTAATATATTATATATTTAAAATTTTTATAAAAAAAATATTTATTGAAAGCAAACATTAAAAAATCAAAGTATGTTTTATCAGTTCTTGTCTATTATCACTTGAAATTTAATTCTTTCAAGTGATATCCTTTTGATCCTTTAAATCAATCTCACCATAAGTGGTAACCCTAGTGCTAGACTTCTACAAAAATCCCTTTTTAAATAAGATCGACCAACGTCAGAAGGCTCATTTTTCTTGCAGAGATAGTGTATAGATGTCGCTAGCCACACAAAAAAATATTTGTTGAAATTCCTATTGGAATCATTGTTTGTGCCAAGTGGCCATACGGTATTGATGGTGCGCCTACGTAGCGGCCACCAGTGGTCATACGGTATTGATGTGTTTAAGGAGAAACGAAGAAAAAGTAGAAGTTGACGACCTTCGTGGCAGAGTGGTTACGAGCTCTGACTTCCATGCCGAAGGTCCTGGGTTCGATTCCCGGCGATGGCAGTGTGATTGTCACACTGTCTTTGGTCTTGTGTAGAATTCACGCGACAATCAAATGGCGATAGATTGGCTACCTATCACATGTCACGAGAATCAATATAATAGCTAAAAAATAAAAATCGTATACAGTAATTGGGTCCAAACGATCACACTACTTTGTGTACATAAAAAAAAGTATTATAATGTATCGGCCTAAACATTGGATTATCGAATAGGGATTATAAAAATATTTGGATTAAAAAGTACTATTACAACTCTTCACTAAAAGTGTAAGCACAGAGGAATCATGGCATCCCGTTTCTATTCTGACATACCTACCATTCACTACACTCATACAGCGTCTCATAAAATCACGATATTTAAGATATGATTGTTTTGATCGTGGGGTTTGAATGGATGGTTAGGGCCGTGAGGGGACATATCGTGGTTGAAACTATGTGTACCAGTAAATGCCATGAAACGCCATAGTTGCAAAACATCAGCAACACTACCATCTAGTCCGACTCTCTGGCGTCCACGTGTGATCTTTATGATCCCGCAAACCCTGGGTGTGGCATATTGAACGTACTCGTATGTTGATGCTTCACAGCTAACAGAGAGAGGGCGAATGGGGATTTTTGGGATTTCCCAGCTAAGGGAAGGAACAACCCTACAGAAAAACCCTGGTCCTCCTAATAAGGGGGTTGGGCGTTAGGCTAACAACCTTACCTCGTAAAATAACCAACGTTACGAATACTTAAAGAAATTTGTTTCTTGGAGGAGGTTAAGACACACCAAGGGTTGTAGCGCCATGCGCCGCAGAAAAAAAATAAAATATGTTTTGGTCATGTCACCTTTTCTTTATCTCTTCCTCGATTACGTGACCCATAACGTATAAATTTTTAATTCTTTCTTTCCCCATATCTTAGCACTACATAATACATAATAAACCCCTCCACGGTACAGTCATCTTACTAACTTACTCATTCATGATAAAGGCCTGAAATGTTTACGGTGCTACGTTAACGTAAATTATGTTTGCACCTTTTACGTTACCGGCAGCGGAGCACCTTTTCCGTTTGTTTGCACTGAACCTACCCCAAGACACGTAAATACGTTATCTACGGTATGGTGCCTGCGTCCTGGGTTATGTAATGTTTGCCATGAAATTGAAGTTAAAACAAAGAAATATATAAACAATGAACGCAGCATACATTATTTGTTTATATATTGTTTCTTGAACAATGACGTAAAACTCCATATTAAATAATTAATACAAATGAAAACGTCAGTTTTCTAGAAGTTTTATTATATTTTATGGGAATGACATGTTTCGCCCTTCTAAGGCATTATTGAATGTGATTAAATCATTTGTAAACAATTTGTAAGAAGACGTTTTTCTTAGAAACACTTTGTTTCGTCCTACCTCAAATAACTTAATTTTGATTTATATAATATCATTTAGTATCCCCTACCTATGTTGTCATTGTCATAAATTACCATATTCTTCACCATTTACTAGTGTATATAAACTGCAACGACTTGAGGTTTCTATTTCCATAAAATATAATGTAATAAAACTTCTAGAAAACTGACGTTTTCATTCGAATTAATTATTATTTGTTTAGTTTATGTTCCATAGTAATTTTCCGTTCATGACATATTATTATTATTATTATTATTATTTTTGTTAAATAGCTCTCTACATCGTTAAAGCGCGAGTCGAATTCATGTAAAGGGACTATTATAACTATTATATTGATTCTCGTGACACGTGATAGGTAGCTAATCCGTCATTTGATTGTCACGTGAATTCTACACCAGACGTGGGTCGTCCCTCCATCGAAGTTGGGTTCTATCCATCGAAGTTTGATCGTTTTCCATCGAAGTTAAGTCGTCCATCCATCGAAGTTTGGTAGTCCTTCCATCGAAGTTCGTCGTCCGTTCATCTAAGTATGTTCATCCCTCCGTCGAAGTTGGGTAGTTTCTCTGGGTTCCCTCCATCGATGTTTGGTCGTCTTTCCATCGAAGCTAGGTCGTCCTTTCATCGAAGCTAGTTCATCCTTCCATCGAAGCTCGGTCGTCCTTCCATCGAAGCTAGGTCGCCCTTCCATCGAAACTACTTCGTTCTTCCATCGAAGCTCGGCCGTCCTTCCATCAAAGCTAGGTCGCCCTTCCATTGAAGCTCGGGCGTCCTTCCATCAAAGTTGGGTCCTACCTCCATTCAAGTTAGGTCGCCTCTCCATCAAAGTTTGGTGATCCCTCCAACGAAGTGAGGTCGTCCCTCCATCGAAATTAGGTCGTTCCTCTTAGTAACAATAGAGAAGAAAAATCTTTATTAAAAAAAAAATTATTTCATTATCTCCCTTATTATGGTATTAGAATTGTTATTTCATTCTCGAATATAAGCCGAAAATAGCTATAATTATTTTGAAGAAAGAATCGGGTTGTGTCCAGACTTGAAACCATGTCCCCTGGATCAGGAGCCAAGCGTTCTGTCCCTTAGTCCACCATACATGATAGTAATTTTTTAAAGGATTCATTGTATCTGAATAGAGACGAAGATGCAAATTGGAAACAGAATATGGTGATCGAGGTGTTTACAGGACTTATGACCTGTCATTGGTTGGGTTAAGCGCACGCTTTATGTAATACAACATTTCCCATTCCACCCTTCTTTTTTTTTTAAATGGGAGTTGCATTATTATTTACCTTGCTTTTTATGTACAAGGTTTATATTTCAACAAGTGGATGTTCTGGATTGATTTAACTTAAGGTTCTATCTAGCTAGCTACTGAAGTCGGGATCTGGAAGGGACAATCTATGGTGGACCAAAAGGAACTTCTCAGCATTTGCTCTTGTGGAGAGAAAACCATCTAAAGCCCTCCAGAGGAAGCCGGCATGTTGACTGTTGTCATCAGGCCTTTCGTTCCACTAGAAGAGCGTACGGCAATTTGTTCCCTAGCTTGGTTTACCCTTTCCGCCCTTCCACCCTTCTTACGACCACCAAGTCTACAAGTATTTGTATACATTCAAAATGTAGTAATTTTTTTCTTTGTTTCTTTTTAGGAAGGTCAGCGCGGTGCTCTGTTGACCCTAGAGCGCCTGACTTCCCGGTTGTCCGAACCCGGGATGGGCGGTTCGCTTACTCCTCAGCAAGTGCGCGCGTTGGCCGCGCGGCTGGGCGCGCTCGCGGGCCGCGCGCGGGGCCGCGCAGAGGCAGGCGCGCGCGCTCACCGCCCTGGTGCGCGCCGCCCGCCCCGCGGCCCTCCGCTACGCGCTGCCCGCGCTGGCCGCGGCCACCGCGCAAGGACCCAGGGCGCCCGCGCTTCTGGCGGAGCTGGGGAGGAGGCTGCCAGCCCAGGAGTTGATGGAGGCGCTGTTGGATGAGGACAGTCAGCACTGGAGAAGCACAAAGGTTCATAATTATATTAATGAATAAAAATCATTTGAGATAAACTTAAGGCATCACACCGTGGAATTCTATAATGACGATTTTTTTATGAATTAAAACACTGTTTTTTCCACTCTTGGAACATATATATTATAACATGAGTTAGTTAACATAGCAGAGTATTAGGGACAATATTACAAGATAAATGGGTTCAATTTTTACCCATTAAAATTTACCTTTTATATTTTATCTTATACTTATCTTATACTATCTGCCTCTGGTGACACCGGTGCGAAGAGCAATTAGTCTGCTGAACGCGGTCTCCTCGGAGATCGACGTCTTTCATGTTAGTGGAAGTACGTTCAGGGGGCAAATACTATTGACTTTAGAAAGTATCTTGTCTTCCTAATGTCGAACCATCTCTAATGCGTTCCTGGTACTTTGTTGTAATATTTTTATGATATTTTACCTGTACTTAATAGATGCCTTAAACATTTTCCTGTTTGTAATGTCTATTAATTTAATAAACTGATTTGATTTGATTTGATTTGATTTATACATTTACATTAAATTTAACAATAATATTTAAAACAAATAGATGAATATGTGTACCTTGGTCATCCGTTAGCTTTTAGAAGAGGGGGTCGAGTCAAGGAGATTGATAGGAGAATACAGCCCGGTTGGTCTGCATTCGGAAGGCTGGGCAACATCTTCAAGTCGGACATGCCACAAAATTTAAAAAGAAAAGTGCTGGACTAGTGTGTGTTACCTGTGATGACCTATGGATGCGAGACATGGGCGTTAACTACGGGCCATGGAAAGATCCATGTTGGGTATCTCGCTTAGAGACCACATACCCAACGTGGAGATTAGAAGACGCACCGGGGTCACCGATGTAGGGATACGCATTGCTAGGATGAAGTGGCAGTGGGTTGGTCACGTGTGTCGACGGGATGATGGAAGATGGAGCCAGAGGGTTACTGAATGGAGGCCAAGGTTGGGGCGGAGAAGTTTCGAGAGACAGCCTACCAGGTAGAACGATGATATTGTGCGGACGGCGGGGAGGGGTCTGGAGAACACTGGCGAGAGACCGAGAGAGATGGCGTGGGAGTGGAGAGGCTTACGTTCAGCAGTGGATAGAGACAAGCTGACGAAGAATAATAATAAAAAATGTGGTCTTTAGTAGTTTAAAAATATTTTACAATTGTTGAACATACCACTATATAGGGCACTTAATTTTTTATGTTATAGATATTTTATATTGATTTCAAGCTTACTAATAGCATTAGATTTTGTAAAAATTATAACCTGTTAATTTTCCTGTTCCCAGCTTCGCGCAGGCGCATTGCGCGCCACGGCCCACATAGCGCGTACGCTGCCCTGTTCTGGCGTGCGTGTGCAATGGGCATGCGCGCGTTGCGCCGGGTGCGCGCGCAGTCCCCGTCGGCGCGTGCGCGCTGCGGCGTTAGACGCTCTCGCCGCCTTAGCGCGCCTGTCATCCCCACGAGCCGTGCTGGCAGCCGTGCACCAGGAGGCTGCCGACCACGAAGATGGAGACAGATTATACGACGCGGTGAGTTTCCTCCATTGAGGTATAAGCAACAGTAGCAAAATTATTTTTAATTTTATGTAGTCATTGTAGACACGAATTACCATTGAAAAACAGAGGACCCTGAACCGCGTTGATAGATCCAGGGACAATATGGCGATTTGGGGGATTCTTCAGGGAGATATGACGAACTTCTCGAACTGTTGTTATACAGATATACCCAAGATCCTAACATTATTTTAATCAACTGTGATTAGAAGTAGAAGAAGAAGTAGCGAATGTCCTTCTTCGAAGGCGCTCCAGCCCATATCGAGACTTGACTTCCTTCAACGTTTGCCTCTAACTTCTCTTGTCCTCAGTTGCTGTCTTCCATTTTGTAACTTGTAGAAGCTATACCTACGCTTGAAACTTAAAATAATGTATTTATACTATTTTGCTTGTACGAATATACTCGTAATGTTGTTAAAGAAAGACACACATTTAATTTTACAGAAATTAGTCCATGATATAGCGCAGTTATTACACTAATGAAACCTTTTAGAAATTGTCGAGTTATTTTTTTTCGATTACTATAACTTCAATACACTTGAAGACTAAACTATGTTGAAAATCTGATATGATAAATCATTTTTCATCCTGGTGTCACGTGGGAGTGTTTATATTTAACAATTTGTTTCTGGTAAAGCCGGTGGGAAAAGCAATCAGTGTACTGAACATCATCACTTCAGGAATCGACGTCTTTCATATTAGTGAAAGTATGTTCAGAAACAAATTCTCTTGACTTATGAGAGTATCTTGTGTTCCTAAAGTCGAACCATCTCTCATGCGTTCTTGGTATTACCTATATATAAGGTGGACTAGGAATTAAACCATTATTTTTAAACGTTCAGGTTTAAGCCAGTTTGTGTCTGTATATGGTAGAGGTAACATGTGTGTTAGATATTCTTCATATAGAGCTTATTTTTCGTGTATAATTAGTTTTTTTTTCTTAACCGTAAAATATCTAAGGCCAAAATCGACGACGAACATCTACGTCACTGCAAGCTATTTTATTTCGACGACGGTTTAAATGCAACGAAGGCTACTAAAACTATCAACAGAATTTATGTAGATGTTTTAAAAGTCAATAGATGTCAATCCTGGTTTCGAAAGTTCAAATCGGGTGATAGGAGGCTAATGGGCCTTTATAGAAGTGGACGACGATCGAACTCTGATGAAGAAAAATTGAAATCTTTAGTTGATTCCGATCTACTTCAAACCATTAAAGAATAAAGACAGAAACTCGGATTTTTCTGGTCTATAGTGCAGTTTTATTTAAACCCGATTGGAAAAGTGCATGAGATGAGTATTTGTATGCCGCGCGAGTTATCCACCGTTAACAAAAAGCGCGCGTGAACGTATGCACTTCTTTATTATCACGACAAAAAACCCACAATTTTTTGGCACAACTTATAACAGGGGACGAAAAGTGGATAACTTATGATAATGTTAGACTAAAACAACAATGGCTTTCGCTAAATCAAACACCCATTCCGACAGCAAAGCCAAAATAAACACTAAAATCAAATCAAATCAGTTTATTAACTCAAAAGACATTACAAACAGGAAAAAGTTTAAGGCATCTATTGAGTACAGGTAAAATATTATAAAAATACAACAAAGTACCAGGAACGCATTAGAGATGGTTAGACATTAGGAAGACAACATACTTTCTAAAGTCAAGAGTATTTGTCCCCTGAACGTACCTTCACTAATATAAAAGACGTCGATCTCCGAGGAGACCGCGTTCAGCAGACTAATTGCTTCCCACCGGTATCACCAGAGGCAGATTGGTTCTGGTGGCCGGTAGGTAAAACAATCTGTGCTGTCGCTGTCGGAGAAATCTATCAGGGACAAAAAGACCAACACCCTCTAGCACGGCCGAGTTCTCGAAATATCCCCTGATTAATTTAAAGAAATGGGTTATGAGATGCCCATCTCTTCGAAGCTGTAAAGAATTGGTTCCGAGCATTCCTAAAAGAAATGCCGTGGGATAGAGCCACTCCCTTATGTAGAGATACCTCAGAAATTTTTTCTGAACTCTCTCCAGCATAACGGAATATCTCGCCTCGTGAGGACTCCATATCACAGAACCTCTTTCGAGTCTGCTCCGAACCAACGCGTTGTATAGGACTCTGAGCACATTTTGATTTCTGAAAACTCTATTAATGGTTATTTAATGCGTATGGTGGGATATTCGAGGTTATTAAAACCGGGTGAAACAATAACGTCACAAACTTATTGTCGGTAATTGGAGAGACTAGGCCTGAAACTAAAAGAAAAACTAAATTTAGTCAACCGAAGTGGAGTAATACTGCATCAAGATAATACACGCCCTCGCTCAGTAAGAATGACTCGTGAAAAAATCCAAGACCTAAAGTGGGAGGTAATACATCATCCTCCATATTCACCAGACCTTGTTCCGTCTGACTATCATCTATTTCGGTTTACGGAGAACTCCTTGATTGATAAAAAATTTCAAAATGTGGTCGATGTTGAAAATGACCTAATCCGATATTTTAATTCAAATTCCTAAATATTAATAAAAGGGATATTAATAAAATATATGGGAATAGGTTATTAATAATTATGGCAATTACATTTTGTAATTTAAGGAACAACAAAAAAAAAATTATGCGACACAGTTAAATGATAGGTTTATTCCCGGTTTTTCAATATTATATTTTACCTGTTCTCAATAGATGCCTTAAACCGTAATAATTTTCGTAATTTATTTTGAGAAAATAAACTGATTTGATTAATTGATAAAATTCTTCTACTACTAACCATCACGCCGTCTCTCCGAAGGGGTAGCCAGAACAAATGGACCGACACACTGTTCTTTCCGGACATTCTTCTTTCGCTTCCTCAGCATTTCTCCGACTCCTCACGTGGCTGACATTCAATATTTGATTTCTTTGAACGTGACACGTTTTCCTCTATCGTCTTCTATTTCTAGTTCCGTTTACATGTTTAACATATACATTTTTTTACCATTATTTTGTCAATAACGCTTTCATTCGCACTAAATTCTCTTCTTATATTTTCATTCGACACTATCATACACAGATTTTTACACATTCGTCTTAGAGATCACCTATAGATCACTGCATTTATTTTACTGAATTGATAAAATTCACTTGATGCTATTGCATTTTAGATTTTGTTCATACGTTTAAACTGCAGAAAAATAAAGTATTTGGGCTATATGGTAAATTCCCCAAACCAACAAAATTCCCGATGCAGTTGGCATGCAAAAGAATTGGACTTAAAATGAATATTTCAGGCTTGAAAAAAATGTTGGCATGCCAGCAATTGAAGTTTATTTATTAAGCCAATTACATTTCAGACTCTACTCGAACTTCAAGGGCGAGGAATGAACTGAAATTCGTTTAGAAATTTCCGATATTACTCTGTAGTCGCTCTGACCCGGCCCCAGGAAGCGTGTGTTCTATGCTATATGTCTTACTTAGTCAGGAGTTGTTCTATGAATTACGTTGAGATATAGTATATACATTACAGGATGTTCTAAAGTTTACAAGAGACGGAAAAATGGAGAAAGACGTCGAAAGGAGGGTTGGTGCTGGGAATAAAATAAATGGCGCACTCAAAGTCATTACTGCAAATAGAAATATATCCACAGAAGCAAAGATGGCAGTACACAATGGAGTTCTAGTGCCAACCCTCATGTATGGAAGTGAAGCTTGGAGCTGGCCAAAGAAGGATGAAAGCAGGATAAACGCCGTAGAAATGAGATCACTAAGAAGAATGTGCGGAAAACGTTGTATGATAGAATACCGAACGATGAAATAAGAAAGAAATGTAAGACAGATGACTGCATCATGAATAAAATTAAGAAAGGATCCCTGAGATGGTTCGGACATATGGAACGAATGGATGAGAGTAGAATGGTTAAAAAGTTGTACACAAGCAGTGTGAGTGGGAAAGAAGCCGAGGACGTCCGAGGAAAACATGGCATGACCAAATTAACCAATTACTAAAGGCGGCCAAATTCGAAGTCGGAATAATCGACGTGCGTGCATGGTGCGATGTATGAATGTGGAGGAAGCCCGAGAGGTGTGCCAGGACAGGCCAGTGTGGCGATCCATCCTCTCTGCCTACCCCTCCGGGGAAATGGCGTGATGGTAAGTTAGTTATGTTCTAAAATCACTTGTTGGAAGAGAAATGTTTGATTTAAAATATCGTCACCTGAGAGCAAGAGGGTTCCAACCAACAAAATTTCACATTTGGCATTTTTTCGCGAAAAGGGCTCTTACTAACCTTATATATTCGTACAATAAAAAAAAACATGTAATAGTATCGTCATTTTGATGTTACGAAAATAATCATGTTCCAACTGATCATTCAAAACACACGATTCACTGAAGAAGGATTCATTTAAACTTAGATCTTTATTATTCCAACTATTGCCAGACAAAATTTACACGTTTCTCAGTAAAAGAGTTTCATCTGCTTCAGATGGAACCCTTTTATTCCAAGATACACACCCGTAACCAACAAAACTTTGACTTCATTTTTCTCAGCTTTTTACTTTTGAGAGTTGGAACCTCCTTACTCTCAAGTGACGACATATCTGTTGTATAAATACGAGTAATATTGGGCATTTATTGTGAAAGATTTTATTTTATTTCTAGTCCCAACCCTTATGTATGGAAGCGAAGCATGGAACTGGCAGAAGAAAGATGAGAGCAGAATAAATGCGGTAGAGACGAGGTCCCTAAGATGTATGTGTGGTAGAACGACGCACATAGGTGGATTTAAATGATTTAGGCGGTCAAAATTATTTTACGGTGTATTTTGACTTCAAATCATAAATATTATCGTAAAAAATTGTCCTCAGTAAAAAAAATATTTTTTCCCAGCCAAAAATATAAAAAAATACTAAATCTCGAGGAAATTTTTAATTTTTTATTACAAATTTTACAAACAAAAAAAATCTAGTTACAGATTAATAATTGAGGTGCAAATAAGTATTTTAAATTTGTTTATACATTTATGGACAAATCTTGATCCATGTCTGAAATATCGGTTTCGGTATTAGGGTCAGCTGGTAGTATTCACATATTCATTGTTTCAGGGCAAAATGAACCTGGTTTGATCGTTTTGTTGTTTGTTTCATGCTACTTAATAGTGGATCTGAACTCAATAATAATCTATTATATATGTATATCAAGGTTGCATTCCTCCCTCGAGAACTTTCTTGCGTAGTTTTCGCGGTATAATCGAAAGTGCTTATTTCTGGCTTCTGCTGCCTCTTCCGACAACTGTCCTATGGGTAATAAGGCATTTTCAATTACAACTGCACCATGAATCAATATTTTATGCAAGGTCGGAGTCATTGGGTGCCAACTATATAACTCGACATACAATTTCGCAGTTGCCATGGCATATTCATCAAATCGTTATATTTCCCGTAGTATTTTCGAAGCATCCCTTTTCCCTCGAGCCTGTAATGTTGTTTGCGCTGCATGAACGATTACTTCTTTATTAAGCGAATAACGTATTTCCTCCGTTGTTCTTCTTTTAATCCTCTCACTAGAATCTTCAAATGATTTAGAAGGCCGACCTGGTCGAGTTTGCTTGTTTGCTTTCAAGTTCAAATGTTCCTTCTAACCACTTTTCATGAGTTTTAAGAAACATTGCCTCTTTTCTATGGGCTTTCGACCATTTTTCTTTCATTGGTGTTTTAAAATATGCAAATCTTTGTTTGAAACTGCTTAGATTATCTGGAGTGTCACCACAACAGGACAATAGGTGATTTTCTAGATATTTAATTTTTTCATCTAAATTAGGTAAATCTTGTTGCTGCATTTGATCGTAAAGATATTTACAGCTTATGGTTTTTGTACCCAATGTATCAGATATACCTAAAATAGAGAAAATCACACTTTATTACATTTTAAGAAAAAGTTGATAAAAAAAAGTGATGTCATCCTTTTTAAAAAAATAACTGTAATTTGGTCAACCGCAGCTATCCGCAACCAAATTTTATGTCATTAATTAGTCAAATATAAGATGTATACAATACAGGAACAAACATTACGCGATAGGACGCGATAATATAAAAAAATGTCTTATAAACTTGAAAATTAAGTAAAAATTTCATTACTAGACCACCTTTTTTTGAGGTTCTACAAATAATATAAAATAACTTTTAAAGTATGTTAAACATATCAAAAAATATTGATCATTACCTGAGTTATTCGAATCCATAACGATAACTTCGAAATATTAGGTGGACAAGGCAAAATTCTCCTTGTTAAATGTTTATACTGAGAGCGCTAAGAACAATGACGACGTGCACTTCGTTAGGCGGACATGTTTCAACCACTTGCGTGCGCACATGGTAAAAGATTCGAGGTTGGGGATAGTCAATTATTGTTACTGGGACATTTCTATGGATCTAGGATTTTTTTGGTATTTTTAACATCGATTTTGAAATTTGACTTACGACCGGCTAATTCTTAACAATCCACGTAAGTGCGACGTACGACAGAATCTCAAATGCTGATATTAGAAAGGAATGTAGAGCGAAAGAACGTATTATGAACAAAATTATGAAAGGATCGCTGCATTGATTCGAACATATGGAGTGCATGGGTGAAGAAAGAATGGTTAAAAAAAGTATACGTTAACGGTGTAAATGGAGTACGGAGTCGAGGTTTTTAGTTAGAAAGTTTAAATCCTGGGATTGGTTTGCAGCAATTTCTTCTATTCTTCTATTCCATTTTTCCCTGTCTTGTGCGGCTCTTTTGAAATCTTCATATGATGAGCAGCGCACGTCCACCAACAGGTCCTCCAGGTTCTCTCGGCGTGGGCGTCCCCTAGAGTTTGTCCCCTCGGTCATACCCTCCATTATGGCATGCAAGAGACCTTTTTGACGTATTACATGGCCGATCCATTTTGCACGTTTACATATACCTTCTTCACCATTCTGTCTTCACTCATTCTTTCCATGTTTCCAAACCATCTTAACGACCCTTTCATTATTTTGTTCATAACACTATCATTCGCACCGCATTCACTTCTTATACTTGCATTTGACACTCTATCATATACAGATTTACCACACATTCGTCTTAGAGATCTCATTTCTACTGCGTTTATTCTAATTTCATCCTTCTTTTGACAGTTCCATGCTTCACTTCCATACATAAGGGTCGGCACAAGTACAGCCTGTATATCACTCTTCATATTTTGTAGGCAGTTAGAATGGACGTTTGTAGGTTATTCCGTGGGCTGTTCGTAGGCTGTAGGATGTGTGTAGGGGTAGGTGCCGGGCGCCCACACAAGGGCAGGCCTCTGTTAGCCCCACCGGGACCCCCTTCGGGCGGCAGGAAACCCCCGGGAAGTCTATAAAGTCGTGTGGGTACCGAGAGTGGGAAGGTTAAGGTCGATATCGAACTCTATACACTGTTTTAAAACAATGTTACAGAATAATTATCAAGGATTGATTGTATCTCAGAGACGAAGATGTAAAATGTTTTTTTTTTTTTTTTTTAAATTTTTAATTGTATCTCAATATAGACGAAGACGTAAACTGGAAACTGAACATGGATGATCAAGGTGTTTACAGGACTTATGACCTGTCATTGGTTGGGTTAGGCGCACGCTTTATGTAATTACAACATTCCCCATTCCACCTTTGTTATTGTGATCATGCATGACAAATTTTTGGAAGATGTACGAGTATATATACTTCAAAATCCATATTTATCTTCACGTGTCAGTTTCAGTCAGCCATCTATGTAGATTTGGTTGCACTTGTGAATTTTTTCAAGAATTAACCTATACAACCGACCCACTAACGCCATCTATGGAGAATGATTTTCGGCATTTAGCAAACTACCTTATTAACACAATGCGAAGGCTGTCGCCTAACATATTGTTAGAAGCCGGGTATGTAAAATGTTATTTTTTTAAACAGAATATGGTGGTAACCTAATTATAATAGATGGCGCTAGTGTAGATTGAACAAAAATATCTGAAGTGTTCCTCAACGTAGTAGCATATATACATCTTTGAAAAATTTGTCAGACGTGGTGGTCGTAAGAAGGGCAGAATGGGGAATGTTGTATTACATGAAGCGATCGCTCAACCCAACCAATGACAGGTCAAAAGTCCTGTAAACGCCTCGACCACCATATTCTATTTCCAAATAATAAAAAAATCAATTGACATCTTTCAACAATTTAAATCTCTATTGAGATACAATTAATTCTTAAAAATGATTAACCCGCAACGAGTTAAATCCAGTATTTGTCTACAAGTATTTGTATACATTCAAAATGTTGAATAATTATCATATTAAAAGTTAAAATGGCAGTGCACAATAGTGTTCTTGTGCCGAACCTTATGTATGGAAGTGAAGCATGTAAAATAATAATTAAACAAAACTTCTTCTTCCTTGTTGTAGACCTTTGTTGTTTGTTCTCCAGAGTGTTGATCCTCCTGTGAGGTAGATTCCCAGCTGTCCTTCCATCTCTAGTGGGTCTTCCACGAGGACGAGTCCCATTAGGCTGATTATGCAATGCAATATAGGGGAGTCTGGTGGTGTCCATTCTTTGAACATGACCGTACCAGTCCTTTTTTAGCTGTCTGCTCCATCTTAGAATATTCTCAACCTCACATATCTCTCTTATTCTGGTGTTCCTCACGCGCTCTCTCAGTGTCTTGCCTGCTATCGTCCTCAGTGTCTTCATTTCGGAAGTCCTTAAAACTTGTTTGGTCCTTACTGTGTCTGCCCTTGCTTCGACGCCATATGTTATTATTGGTCTTACGCATGCTTTATAAATTCTTATCTTACTCTTAATAGCCATGTCTTTGTTTTTCCACATTGTGGATTTTAGAGCGCCAGAGATTGTAGCTGCCTTGTTTACTTGTATTTCTTCCGGCAGATCAGCTCCTCCCACCAGAGCTATGCCTAAATACTTGAAGGTCTTGACCTGTTCTATGGGTTGTTTTTCTATAACCAAGTAACATAAATAAAACGATGTTTTTTTAACTACTTCCACTTTTGTCTTTATTTCGACAGCGTCCGGTTTTGCCAGGCTCGCTGGAATCGACAGACTGGCCTACTACCTGTACTACCTGACCTACTCTACCAATCTGTCGATGCCAGCGAACCTGGCGAAACCGGTCGCTGTCGAAATAAAGACTGAAATGGAAGTAATTAAAAAAACATCGTAAAATTTAAAATGATCTTCCATTAAGAGATTTCAGTGAAACCATTTGATTATCTGAAGCATGTAACTTGAAAAAGAAGGACACAAGTTGAATGAATGCAGTAGAAATCAGATCTCCAAGACGGATGTGTGGTAAATCTGTGTATGATAGAGTGTCAAATGCAAATATAAGAAGTGAATGCGGCCGTTGTGTTTTAACCATCTTAATGATCCTTTCATTATTTTGTTCATAACACCATCATTCGCGCCGCATTAACTTCTTATATTTTCATTCGACACTCTATCATACACAGATAAATTCACACATTCTTCTAAGAGATCTCTTGTCTACTGCATTTATTCACTTTCATCCTTGTCAGTTCCATTCTTCGCTTCCATACATAATGGTCGGTACAAGAACACCAAATAAATATAATATTTAATTAATACCAAAGGTGTCTAAAGCATTATTAAATGTTTAATTTGATAATGACAACAAAGTGAAACAGGTGATTCCCATAAAATATAATCAAACTTCTAGAAAACATAATTTTTTATTTACATGTTTTTTTTTTCTTCTTTTTTATATATTTCGTATATACGATACTATTAATTTATTTATAATACAACACAAAGTATGGCGAACATAGAATAAATTTTCATTTACATTAATTAATTATTATGGAGTTTTTACATGGTTGTTTGAGAACAATGAAAAAAAATCAATTGCATTTTCTAATACTCAAAAGACGAAAAACGAAACCTTTTGTAATAATCGTAGATTTACCCAATTTCAAAATTGCACTAGCAATTTCCTCCATCTCAGATAAGCCAAGACATTTTGGTGCATTATTTGATATTGCTAGTCCACAGTATGCCGTGATGTTATTAGGGAAAGTCATTTCCGTAAACACTGTAGGCAAGTGCATATTCTTCACTTCATATCCCACAACTGCATGCACAGTACATTATATGCCCTCTTTTACTAATATTAATATTAACACATTGTATGCGGGAAACGAAAAACACGGTTAAATTTTTGTTCATTAAAATTTAGTAATTGCCATTATAATTTTAATTGGACAATTAAGTACTTGAATATTTATCAAGAGTTTTTACAAACTAACTAACTAAACTAACCATCACGCCATTTCTCCGGAGGGGTAGGCAGAGAGGATGAATCGCCACAATGCTCTGTCCTGGCATACCTCTCGGGTTTCCTCTACATTATATATTCATACATCGTACCATGCACGCACGTCTAGTGGCCGCTTTTTAGTAATTGATTAATTTGGTAGAAAAAATAGAATAAATGCAGTAGAAATGAGATCTCTAGTGGATACTCTGTGTATGATAGAGTGTCGAATGAAAATATAAGAAGTGAATGCGGTGCGAATGATGGTGTTATGAACAAAATAATAAAAGGATCATTAAGATGGTTTGGACATGTGGAAAGAATGAATGAAGAAAGAATGGTAAAAAAATTATATGTTAACGATGTAAATGGAATCGATTTCTCTGACATTCAATATTTGATTTATTTGATAGTGCCACGTTTTCCTCGGTCTTCTTCTAAATTTAGTTTCGTTTTAAAAATTATTTTTCTTTTAAATACTTAGTAACACCGGCGTATAATGTGTTAAGGGTACTCTTTATAGACGCGATGCAGCGCGGACGATATTCCTGGAGCCATTTCCTGTGGGCATCTCGAGTTTTATGATTTATTGACTGGCCGAATATTTGCCGCCTAATGTGTTGAAAAATCGATTCAGAATTCTTCCGCAGGTTTAAAATTTGAATACAGTACCTACCCGCGTACTCGAGCGAGGCTACAAAAGTAGAACACGTGAACAAGGTTTGTGGAATTCAATATACGAATAAAATAACACGTCACTATGGAGCCCGAGAATTGTTTTCAATATTATAACGGTATTCTAAACAAACAAACAAACCATCACCCCGTTTCTCCGCAGGGGTAGGCAAAGTATGCAAAATTCAACTGACTCAGGACCATAGACAACGACGCCGACGTGTGTTAGCTGAATGGGCTCTGGAGCAGTTGGAAACTGACCCTAATTTTAATCTAAAAATCATCTTCAGCGATGAGGCCCATTTCTGCATGAATGGGTATGTCAATAACTAAAATTGATGAATTTTGAACGATACCAATCCACATTAGATCCAAGAGCGTTTAATGTATCGCGAAAAAGTCACTGTTTGGTGTGGATTTTGAGCTGGCGGCGTCGTGTGTCCATATTTCTTTGAGAACGACGTTGGCCAGGCCATCACTGTCAACGGCGAGCGCTATAGGTTGATTATTACCAATTTATTTTGGTCTGAATAGGATGATATGGACACCAACGACATGTGGTTTCAATAGGACGGCGTGCCACACAGCTCATGCCACATTGGATTGCACCAGCTATTTGAGGGCATGGTCATTTCACGTGGATGTGATGTGAACTGGCCACCGAGATCGTGCGATTTGGCACCGTTAGACTTTTTACTGTGGGCTTTTCTTAAGTCGGTCTATGCGAACAAGCCACAATCCACAGCGGCCCTCAAAGCCAACATAACCCATGCCATCGGTCAAATTCAGCCTGATTTATGCGCCAGAGTCATGGAAAATTGGACATTTCAGATGCGCGCCACCCAGAGAAGCCGCGGCAGATATTTGAACAATGTTGTATTCCATACATAATGGCATTAATAGGCCTTTCGAAAGTATGCAAATTTTCGATATATTACACAGACTTTGTTTTATTTGAATTTAAAGATAAGAAAGCGCTTAATGAAAGACCCTTTATATGCAACATTAGTTTTTCAATATAACAATTTTCCAATTTCCGTAATTCAAATTTTAAATTGTAGGAGATACTCGAAAAATAAACTGCTTCGAAAGGAAGATCCTCCACAGAATCTTCGGACCCATTAAGGATGGTCAGACGTGGAGAAAGAGATACAACACAGAGCTCTAGGATCTATACCAGGACGTCAGCGTGGTCAAGTTTATAAAGATTAACAGACTGCGCTGGCTAGGGCACTTGCACCGCATGAGAGATCTGGAGCCCCCCAAAAGAGTGTTGTATGACAATCCAGCAGGGCGAAAAAGCATCGGTAGGCCGAGACTGCGACGGCTGGATGGTGCCGTGGCAGATCCTGTCGGTGTCGGGTCCTGGAGCCGCAAGACTGGGAGGTGGCGGCCAGAGATAGGACGGGATGGAGACGTTTCTTGGAAGTGGCCAAGACCCACAAAGGGTTGTAGCGCCGGAGAAGAAGAAGAAGAAGAAGATACTCGAAAAACATGATAAAGCAGAGTAGTAGTCCTTCCTCTCTGTCTACCCCTTCAGGGGCGTGACGGTTAGTCACCTTGTTACAATTTTCCGATACGTTGTTGGACTCTTGGATGTATTCGGGTTTTGAGTGCCATCACAGGGTGGGTTATTACATTATGCAACCCCCATACTTCAGCCCTAAGCCTGTACCTGTGTACTCGCAGTGCTGGCTGATGGGGTAACATTGAATTCGTAATAAGTGGGGCGACATTGTAAGCAAATAAATTCCACGACCTTGCTCGCGGCCCAAGGGCACAGTCGCGAATAACAATTAACGCCTTCGTGAAATATCACACGTGCACCATGTTCTACGCGTATCATATTATATGTGTTTAGTAATTAAAATAATATTGATTTTGCTTTTCACTTACAAGGACAAATGAACCCTTATATTCTCCATATTCTTTTATGGTCCAAAATTGTTGTTTTCGAGATATGGTGGTGATCATGAATGTTAATATACGTTTCGAATACTATGGACGGCGAAAGAGAACGAACCAGTTTATCCTTGACCTGGGCATCAGAGCAAGACTCTCGCGGGTGTAGTCTTAGGGTACGGCCACACCGCAGTGCCAAAGTAGGAGCCAAGACACAGGTGGCTTGTGATCACGCACTGTGGCTCGAAGCGTATAGTGTGGCCGGTCCCATGGTACGCCACACGTTGGTTCGCCTTAACTCCTACTATGGCACTCCGGTGTGGCCGAACCCTTAGAGAGTGTTAAAATATTTTACATAGCCCGAAGATGGCTATGAAGCCGCTGGTCCGATCAAATCGAGTCTCTGACTGGCCTCTCAATAGCTGTATCCTGGAGGTGACAGGATAGTTAACACATTTCAATACAATACATTATAAGAAACCACAGGTATATAGGTGCAGCGGGAAGCACAGGAGAGGCAAAGATACAAATTCGGAAATAAAAATTGTGGTACCATAAAACATGTTTTAAATTTTATACAAACTATAAAATAAAAACAACAAAAAAATCGCAACAGCTGTTTCACCAACCGATGTTGGCATCATCAGGTGTTTCAATATTTTTTTCATTTTGACAGTTTTTTTTTGCTGTCAAAACGAAAAAAAAATTGTGACACTTGATAATGCCAACATCGGTTGGCGAAACAGCTATCGCGAAAAAGAATAAAAAATGTGGTACCATAAAACAGAGTTAAATTTTGACAGTTAATAATGTTTTAGTATCATAGTGTTTCGGCCAAAACAATGGACTTACAATCATAATAAACAAATCTATTCAATAGAATAAAAAATAAAACAAAAAAAATATTTTTCGTCAATTGTTGAGATTTGCGCAGTGCTGCAAAGCAAAGTCATGGTACTTATCTGGCTAAAACGAATATCAAACGTGAAAGGTAGGCACTCGCACAAGAATTTGAAAATTTGATTTAATATAACTCCATTTGTGGTATTTATTTGTTTTATTTCCACTGTCAGATTTTTGTCGTTTTTAATTTTTATCAGTTTGGTTTCATGTCACGTTAATATAACGTATATAATTTGTAATACAGGTGAGTGCGAATGCCACATACTCGTATAATTGAGAATTGAAATATGCATTAAGATAAACATATTTATATGTTTTGGTGTTAAAATTATATAAGTTTTTTCGTTTATAAAAAGAATTTTGACAGGTGTAAAAATAAATTTTTCATTTGTTCCAATGACAATTTGAATAAATTCTTCAATAAAGTTTTTAAGTTCTTGCTGGTGTTGGATTGTTTTAAGTGCCTAATTACAGTAAATTTAAAAAAACAGTGGATAACGTGGAATAAAAATTAAATAAACACAAATGTCCGGATCGTCCAGCTGACGACAAGTGCTCCATCTAAAATAACAATATGTGTTAAATTATTTTTCTTTGTTATTTTTTTTTTATATTATTGTATTACAGATAATTTGTTTTAGATTTATTATGTAGGCGTTGAACGATCGAAGTGCGCGCGGGAGATGCCTTTTGGTGGCGATGAGGTTCGCAACCCATCACACCGCGTCTCTCGCGATGGCGAAAAGAGAAGGATGGGGTGCCGCATCGATTAAAGTGTGGCAGTCCATTCTTTCTGCCTACCCTTTCGGGGAGACGGCGTGATGGTTAGTTAGTTAGTTAGTTTATAAACATATTTTATTATTTCGTATTATTCAATTTATTTATGGTGTGACGTTTTAAAATAAATTAAAACATAGGTATGCGTATTTAATATGTGATATATAATTTTTTAAGAGTGACATGTGTATATAGGCTACTGTGATCAAAATATAAGGTGAATTTTTTTATGACTTTTAAAATATTTTATTTCTATTTTTCTTTTTTATATACAATGTATTTACAACACTTTTATTAAAAATAAACTTATATAGACATGTTTCGGACGAACAGTCCTTCTTCAGTAAAGATACATATTTATAAAAATGTTATAAAATTGTTGTTGTTTACAAGATCTGACAGATATTATAAAGATTTATTTTGGAATGTTTATGCTTTTTTATAACTTATTTTATGATTCAATTTAAAATTTAAAATAATAATTTGAAGTTCTTAATGGGGTTCAGGTAAACTTACAGTTCGTCCGAAACATATCTATATAATTTTATTTTTAATAAAAGTGTTGTAAATACAAAGTGTATAAAAAAGACAAACATAAATAAACCATCATAATAACACAAAGTATGGCGTATATAGAATAAATTTAAAATCTTTATTCATTATTCTAAATCTATTTCATCGCCTTCAAAGTACTTCCCTCCCGATACAATATCCAACTTCTTTTTTTTAATCCTGGAAACAATTGTTAAAGTAGATTTTCGGAATGGCCTTTAAAGCGCGCAGCGATTCAATTTTTATCACTTCAATCGTGTCAAAACGGTGTCTCCGGAGCGGTAGCGAATAGCCAAAAGTCACACGGTGCTAAATCAGGCAAATACGATGGTTGTGAAACGATTTGAGTTGAATTTTTGGCATTTGAGCATTGTTTCACAGATTTCAACGCGACGCTGTTTTTTCAAAATAGTATTTTTAGCACCAAACCATATTTTACTCTTTTCAGGCACAAAAAATCTTTCAAAATGGTCTGGATCCAAATGAAAAGAAAAAAAAATGTTAACAGAACTAGCCAGTTCTCTAATTGTCAATCGACGATTTTTAACCACCAAATCTTTGACGAGTTGTTCATCAGTTGATGTTGATGGTCGTCCAGGGCAATTTTTGTCTTCAATGCCTTCCCTGCCTTCTTTGAAATGTTTATATCACGTGTGTTTTTTGTGACATAAGCTGGTCACCGAAAGCCCTGTGTGTTTCTCAACATTGTAGCATATATACATCTTCCAAAAAATTGTCAGACGTGGTAGTCGCAAGAAGAGCGGAATGGGGAATGTTGTTAACATAAAGCGATCGCTTAACCCAATCAATGACAGGTCATAAGTCGTGTAAGCGCCTCGACCACCATATTCTGTTCCCAGAAAACAATTTACATCTTCGTCTCTATTGAGATACAATTAATCCTTAAAAATGATTAACCCGCAATGGGTTA
The DNA here is from genome assembly GCA_022606425.2 of Lepidostoma basale. Taxonomy (NCBI): domain Eukaryota; kingdom Metazoa; phylum Arthropoda; class Insecta; order Trichoptera; family Lepidostomatidae; genus Lepidostoma; species Lepidostoma basale. The sequence goes on along the minus strand of JAHDVF020000739.1, from coordinate 630,558 downwards.
AATCCAGTATTTGTCTACAAGTATTTGTATACCTTCAAAATGTTTATTTTTTTTTTAAGTTTTTTACCTTTCGCTACGGAGCCTCACGAGGGTAATATATTTTTAACCTCAATAAAGAAATGATAAATAAATTATTCTCAAACGATAGTCAATTTGAGGTAACCTGCCATGACACTAATAGAAGAGAAGATAGTTTTATTCTTATGATACTTTTGGCAAATATTAAGTCTGTGGCTGTTGAGTTGTCAGTAGGAACATAGAAGTTCCCACCACATACCCGAGGCTGTTATAGGGCGTAGCGACGCCCTTTTGTCAGCCTCGCTCGTACACTCCCTGAGCCTGTCTCCGGTCCATCCGGGACTTACATTTAAAGACGGCAACAACAAGGGGGTGCCAGACCACATTTAATCTACCCCATCTTACTTCTATGCTCCGCTGTACTTTATTGAATAAATAAGCATAATATATAATACATGAACATTTTAGGGACATTATATAAAAGATAAAAAGAATGATACACCACAGGTATATACAGCGGGAAGAACAGGAGAGGCAGAGGAGACAAATGCGGGATGGGAAAAAAATGTGGAGTACAGTTTTTGGCACGTAGGACAAAGGACGAGGTTTAGGAAGCATTTCATTAGCGTGGATTAATGCATATGCCGAGGCCGACACTTAGCCGGCCTCCTCGGATATAAGGATGCTGGGGCTGCTGCTCCTGATTAGAGGGGTTTAACGGTTGTCTACCCCACCGGAATTCACTGTAATTTGTGATGTTTCTTGCCCTCTGAGGGTGCGCTGTTTTCAGGCTGGGAGGAGGGGGTTGCTCCTCTGTGACGGGCCTCGTTCCTCTCCCCCTTGGCCATTATAACAATTTGCAGTGGTTTTATTTGTCTGTATTTGTAATGTAATTTGTCTGTTGTTCAGGTACTGGCTCGCCTGTGCCGACCAGGTGCTGGGGCCGGAGTGGGGCTGGAAAGCGGAGGCCGCCGGCCGGACCTGGCCTGGGTCATGGCGGGGAGAGGGGATGCCGAACCGCCCTCGGACCACAAGTAACTATACCCTAACATAAAACACACCACACACTATTACCAACGAAATACAAACTCAATAGCCCCCAATATCCGAAGTATAAAAATTTGGATTTCTTCAAAGTCCATTTTTTTTAGAAGATCCCAGGAATTACAACTCTCTTTCAAGTTCTCATCAAAAAGACTTACCTACTTACTTACCATCACGCCGTCTCCCCGGAGGGGTAGGCAGAAAGAATGGAACGCCACACTGTTCTGTCCTGACATACGTCTCTCGCTTCCTCTACATTCATACATCTTGTCATGCACGCACGTCGATTTTTCCGACTCCTCACGTGACCAACATTCAATATTTGATTGATTTGATCGTGCCACGTTTTCCTCGGCCTTCCTCTATTTCTAGCTCCGTTCACGCCGTTTACATACACCTTCTTTACCATTCTGTCTTCACTCATTCTTTCCATGTGTCCAAACCATCTTAATGACCCTTTCCTTATTTTGTTTATAACACTTTCATTCGCACCACATTCACTTCTTATACTTGCATTTGTCACTCTATCATATACAGATTTGCCACACATTCGTCTTAGAGATCTCATTTCTACTGCATTTTTTCTACTTTCATCCTTCTTTTGCCAGTTCCATGCTTCACTTCCATACATAAGGGTCAGCACAAGAACACCATTGTGCACTGCCATCTTAGCTTTTTTGGATAGGCTTTTGTTTGCGATGACAACTTTAAGTGCACCATTTATTCTGTTGCCTGCCCCAACCCTTCTTTCAATATCCTTCTCACCCTCCCATCCTTTGTAAACATACTTCCTAAATAAACAAATTCATCCACTTGTTCCAGATTTTCACCGTTTACACTAATGTTGCAGACTGTCATGCTTCCTTCTTTTTCGAAAATCATTACCTTAGACTTATTCACATTCAAAAAGACGATTTCTTAATTATCTATTAAAGGTATAAATATTGGTGACAAAATGAATGATATATCTGTCAGCTGTTTGACACATGCAGACGACGCTGTTTTAATCACTGACAGAATGGAAGATCTGCAAGTTGTAGAATCCAGAATTAATACAGTATGCATTGAATGTGACCTTATTCTAATTGTACCGAAAATCTAAAGTTGCGTTGTTTACTTTATTGAAGGTTAAGGCGTTAAAACTGTGAAATTCTATTGTTAATTTTGAACTAGATTGATTAATTTCTCTTTTTCTTTTTTTATACACTTTGTTTATACAACACTTACATTAAAAAAATTAAAATTACAAAGACATGTTTCGGACAACCAGTCCTTCTTCAGTGATACATATTATAAAGATACATGTTTAAAATATTATAAAATTGTTTACATGATCTGACGACAGATCTGATGACAGATGTTATAAATATCTATTTTGGAACGTTTATGCTTTTGTTATAACAAATATTATGATTCAATTTAAAAATTAAAATAATAATTTTAAGTTCTTATTGTGGTTCAGGTAATTACTTACAACAAAGGAAATAAATCAAAGATTGGACTTGACGTTAAATTTATTATTATAAGTATTTTATTTTTCACTGAATTATCCACTTTTTTTTATTAAATATATAGTCTACATTTATCGGAGGTGACCTTACAGGTGGATTTTGGTCACCCCCGAAACATGTAATGTCTATTTTTTTATTATTATTAATAAATAATGCTCCTTCTAAATTAAAGTTGCGGTTCTTTGAGAGGTAGGAATGAAAGTCGGTTTGTGATGGTAGATTTACAAGTCTTACTGTACAGAATGTATGGAGTATGTAACAAAAGTGATCTTATGATGAAATCTAATGTTATGTTATTTGATAAGTGAATTTGAGTGTGTGACGGATTGGGAAATAAGTGCGAACGGGGTGAAATCAGAGCAAGTTACCGATTTTTTTTATTATCTAGTAAACACGATTCCCAGGTAAAAAATATATGGAGAAAGTTATCGATAAATGGGTTCGTGCTAGGAACCAAATTACCGGTGTGCTTTGAAGTCATTACTTTTAATAAAATAAATATCAACAGAATCAAATATAGCTGTACATAATGGAGTTCTAGTACCAATAATTATACATACTCGTCTGTCAGCTGACGTGGTTTATTCCCTCACGGGTTGCAGGTACCACCAGGGCCCCCCGGAGCGCCGTCAGCCCGCGGCTCCCTTCGGGCCCCCGATGCCCCCCGGAGCCCCGTACGTGCCCCCGCCCACGGCCGACTCCAGACTCAACAGGGTGGACTACGGCTGGGTGAGTTGGACTGTCATAACTTAGAATTATATGATCCGACAGATTTCGGATTTAAGCTGAAAACCAATATTTTAAATTTTTCATCCAAACCAAAATCTTATTTATACATTTGTCTTATTATATTACATTCTAACCAATCTAGAATATCATATGCGGCGTTTATATTTAGATCTTTTGATTTATAACACATCTGAATGCGCGCTTTAAGTGGTTGCATCACGAAAACGGGGTTTTAAAAGCCATCATATAACTGGTCAGAAGATCTTAGCGAGTTGCCGAAACCGACCAAAGGCATAAACCTAAGTGGAATTAATTTAATCCATTGTTTTGGCAGAAACACTATGATACTTCAACAGTATTACTGTTAAAATTTAAAACGCTGTTATAATATCACAATTTCTATTTATTCACTGAGAGTGTCGCGACAGCTGTTTCGCCAACCGGTGTTGGCATCATCAGGTGTTACAATAAACTTATATTACAATGTTTATTGTAACACCTGATGATGCCAACATCGGTTGGCGAAACAGCTGTCGCGACACTCGGTGAATAAAAAGAAATTGTGATATTATAACAGTGTTTTAAATTTGAACAGTAAATTTTAAGAGGAAATAATATTAATATATACTATGAAGTTTTTTTTATATATAATTTCATTACTTACATGTGCATTGATATTTTAATGTATTCTCCATATATTAACCATGTCGCTGTGTGGATAAATATACCATAAGTAAATCATATGATAATTACATGAAAATAAAATGAAAAAATCAGCCCTTTCGTTTAGTTATTTGGGTTATATTCCGCCTATTGCGGTCACCAAGAGTTCAAATTTATTTCTAGGGCATTGAGCATTACCCGAGCGACGGAAACATGGATTATTATTTCTCACACTGCTGCAAATAAGATGCCCGTAGGCCAACGTCCATCTGGCAGACCATCCAAAAGATACACTTTCTAATTAAAGAATAATAAGAAGAATGAACTCAATCTGTTGTAGAATCACCATCATCAGCCTTCCTTCCCGAATTCCACAACTCTCTAACCCTAGCCACTCTGTGTCATTTGACTGCTACATAAAGAAGAATTGAAGGCTAGTTATTCCAAATGTACTAAGTGGTTTAAACATAAAACAAACCAAAAATGAGGAAGGATTAATTCTGTCTCAATAGAGACGAAGATGCAAATTGGCAACAGAATATGGTGGTCGAGGCTTTTATAGGACTTATGACCTGTCATTGGTTGGGTTAAGCGTACGCTTTATGTAATACAACATTCCCCATTCCGCCCTTCTTACGACCACCACGTCTGACAAATTTTTGGAAGATGTATATATGCTACAATGTTGGGGAATACTTTACATTTTTTAGTTCAATCTACACTAGCGCCATCTATTAAGATTGGATGCAAGCATTAAGCAGAAGATCTTTATTAACGCAGTGTGAAAGGCTACCGCCATTAACATACATTTCTAGATAACGCTTGGAGATGTCTCTCCATTTTTATGCTTTTCAACTTGGAAATAATCCAAGTAAAAAAGAGGTAATAAAAACTGGTCCCTGTCAAAATAAAGTCAAAAGTGGAAGTAGTCAAAACACCGTTTTATTTAATTATTAATAAAAATGAACGTCCATCAAAAGATTTCAGTAAAATCATTTGACTATCGAAAAAAAACTGTTAATTGTAACATGTATCATATACCGCGGGGGTGGCATCTTTAGGGTGAACTTGGAACTAAATTGTATTATTCAATAACTTTGCACCTTTGCACAGTTATTGGCGTTTATGTTTTAACACCATTTGAGATCAAAAACTTTCTTCTAAAACAAAGGTCTCCATTATTATGAAGACCGAACTGGGTCGTGATCAGTATTGAACCCAGGTCCTCAGATTCAAAAACCTATTGTTTTTTTCCCTACTTTATATTGGTCTCATCAACATCTCAGGATACATAATTTCTGTGTCATAATTACAGCCGATATTGTCCACTGTTGGACATAGACCTTCAGCCACACATTTGATGTCATCAGACCGTCTTGCTTGTGGTCTGCCCGAGTTTCTGTGCCCAGTTCTCGGTCACCACTCCAGGGTGCGGCTGATCGTTGTCCACACTATATTGCCGATCCAATCCCACTTCAACGAAGCTCTTTTACACGCTACATCGGCGACTTTGGTCCTTTCTTTGATCTATTTATTTCGTTTCCTGTCTCGCAGACTGATGTTCAACATCCTTCTTTCCATTGCCTGCTGGGTCAGCCGGAGTTTCTGTACTGTTATTTTTGTGAACGTGATTGTTTTAAACCCATATTTCAGTATTAAGAGAATGCACATGTTAAATATCTTTTCGTTTAGGTGGTTGCTCCCCTGTGACGGGCCTCGTTCCTCTCCCTCTTGGCCATTATAATTAATTAAATTAAATTAATTTGTGCAGTGGTTTTATTTATTTATTTAATATTATGAAATGCTTCCTAAACCTCGTCCTTTGTCGTACATGCCAAAAACTGTACTCCACATTTTTTTCCCATCCCGCATTTGTCTCCTCTGCCTCTCCTGTTCTTCCCGCTGTATATTCTTGTGGTGTATCATTCTTTTTATCTTTTACATAATGTTCCTAAAATGTTCATGTATTACATATTATGTTTATTTATTCAATAAAGTACAGCGGAGCATAGAAGTAGGATGGAATAGATTAAATGTGGTCTGGCATCCCCTTGCTGTTGCAGTATTTAAATGTAAGTCCTGGATGGACCGGGGACAGGCCCAGGGAGTGTACGAGCGAGGCTGATAAAAGGGCGCCGCTACGCCCTATAACAGCCTCGGGTATGTGGCGGGAACTTCTATGTTCCTTAAAAAAAGGTGGTTCGCGTTTGGTGTAATATATAATATAATACACGTTACCAAGTATTGTGAAAAGTTTAAATTTATATCTCATATAAAAAGTGTGCCGCTCACACAATTCAAAAACACCCCAACTGTTTAGTTTAGTTTATCTTGAGAAAGTGCCTCAACTTGTGTCCAAATAAATTATTTATCGTCGCGTGCAGCGATATTTCTCAAGCCATAAAAAAACTGTTCTCTTACACTCTCTTACTTATTTATTACAAGCGGAGAGTTGGCATATTTCTAAAAATAATATAACACGACGGGGTTTTGTATTACGAGGTGTGGCAATTAAATTCCGAGAATTTGTAAATTAAACACAGGCAAATAAAGTTAGCAACCAAATTTTTTTAACGGCCTTCACAGTTGTCCCTTCCTAACTCAGAACAACATTTCCAACGTTTCTCCCATGATTGGAAGCAGCCTTGATAGTCCTCTAAAGTTAGGCCTTTCAAGATGACGGTCGCAGCCTCCTGGACGGCCTCCACACTGCCATGATCGTTTCCATTGAGGTGACTCTTCATTTTAGGGAAAAAGAAGAAGTCACAGGAGGCCAAGTCGGGACTGTAGGATGGATACGGTAACGTTGGGATACTTTTTTTCGCCAAATATTCCCTCAAAATCATGGAGGAATGAGCCGGCGTGTTATCATGGTGCAACTTCGGGTCGTTTACGGAAAACACACTGTCGCAGCCGCTCTAAGACATCAACTTAGAATGTTCCAGTCATTGTCTGGCCGTCAGGAACGTATTCACGGTGAATAATGCCATGAATATCGAAGAAAATGATCAGCATTGCCTTCAGCCGTGAATTTGACATCCTTACTTGCGTTGGGCGCTCCCCACCCTCTTCCACCCACTGTAGGCTTTGTCTACGGGTCTACAGACACTCATCTCCATATACCTGCCGTAATTTCCGTAAGATTTCTGCAGGTTTTACACCAGTTACGACCAAAAATCTAATCACGGCATGTTGCTTAAAACCGAGTCAGTCATTTCTGCGACCGAGTTAAAAAACTTGTATCCGAAAAACACCCGTAAAAAACGAACTAGACGCCCGATTACCATGAAATCTTCACTACAACTGAGTGGAAAGACCTATCTAACCAGGTATATGCGCGCCAGTCATGCAGTGTTGCCAGTTCGCACGCCACAACTAAATTCTCGGAATTGAATTGCCACACCTCGTATATATACTTTGAGTGGATATATTATTTCAGGTAAACATTCACGATCGCGTGAATTATATTAAATTAATCACATCCGAATATCTGGCAAATTATTAATCTTTTAATAAGTTTCTTATGAATAATACAAATTTTCTGTCAACAACAAGGACATATAATCGATCTTAGTTTGTACCATTCTATATTTGTATAATATCGTTGTAGGGGCTAGAAGATCTGAACTCTTAGTATATAACTTTCTTTCTATGAATACCTTCACACAATACTTAAAATCACCAAATCAAAAGATAAATACAAAAAGAGTAAATATAGTTTTCTTCCCATCGAAGTGCGAATAAGAATAGTTCGAAGTATGGTAATTTGAAGAATGAGAGAGTATTTGTGGCTCTATCCCACGGCATTTCTTTTGGGAATGCTCGTAACCAATTCTTTACAGCTTCGAAGAGATGGGGATAATTATTAATCAGGGGATATTTCGAGAACTCGGCCGTGCTAGAGGGTGTTGGTCTTTTTGTCCCTGATAGATATCTCCGACAGCGACTGCATAGATTGTTTTACCAACCGGCCGCCAGAACCAATGTGCCTCTGGTGACACCGGTGGGAAGAGCAATTAGTCTGCTGAACGCAGTCTCCTCGAAGATCAACGTCTTTCATATTAATGACGGTACGTTCAGGGGACATATACTCTTGACTTAAGTAAGTATCTTGTCTTCCTAGTGTCGAACCATCGCTAATGCGTTCCTGGTATTATGTTTTATTTTTATAATATTTGGCCTGTGCTCAATAGATACCTTAAACATTTTGCTGTTTGTAATGTCTTTTGAGTTAATAAACTGATTTGATTTTATTTGAAGTTACGTGCTACCCGTCTTGTTGGACATTGAAACATGGACATTGACTAAACCTAGGACTGAAAATCTGATGCCTTTGAAAAGTATCGTAGAATATTAAAACATGATCGACAGAAAGAAGATGTACTGTATAAATAAAAATAATAAATAATAAACTAACTAACCATCACGCCGTCTCCCCGGAGGGGTAGGCAGAAAGAATAGATAGCCACATTGTTCTGTCCTGACATACTTCTCTCGCATCCTTTACATTCACCTTGTCATGCACGCACGTTGATTTCTCCGACTCCTCATGTGACCGACATTTAATATATGATTGATTTGATCGTGCCACGTTTTCTTCGGCCTTTCTCTATTTCTAGCTCCGTTCACGTCGTTTACATATACCTTCTTCACCATTCTGTCTTCACTCATTCTTTCAATGTGTCAAAGCCATCTTAACGACGCTTTCATTATTTTGTTCATAACACTTTCGTTCGCACCGCATTTATACTTGCATTTGACACTCTATCATATACAGATTTACAACACTTTCGTCTTAGAGATCTCATTTCTACTGCATTTATTTTAATTCCATCCTTCTTTTGCCAGTTCCAAGCTTCATTTACGCACATTTATAAGGGTCGGCACAAGAACACCATTTGGGGTGTTTTTGAATTGTGTGAGCGGCACACTTTTTATATGAGATATAAATTTACACTTTTCACAATGCTTGGTATAGCTTTAAAAATAGTTGGAGACAAGAATTTATCAATGTAAGCGAAAACGGCCGTTCACAATGGAGTTCTGGTCCCATCCCTTATGTATGGAAGCGAAGCGTGGCACTGGCAGAAGAAGAATGAGAGCTGATATAAGAAAGGAATGTAGAGCGGAAGAAGGTATTATGAATAAAATTATGAAAGGATCGCTGTGATGGTTCGGACATATGGAACTCATGGATGGAGAAAGAATGGTTAAGAAAGTATACGTTAATGATGTAAATGGAGTATGGAGTCGAGGCAGACCGAGGAAAACATGGCATGACCAAATTAATCAAATTTTAAAGGTTGGTCATGTTAGAAGTCGGAGGAATCGACGTGCGTGTATGACTCGTTGTATGAATGTGGAGGAATCTAGAGAGGTTTGCCAGGATAGAGTAGTGTGGCGGTCCATTCTCTCTGCCTACCCCTGCGGGGAAACGGCGTGATGGTTTGTTTGTTTTAAATATGAAACTATTTATTTTTGTATTGGTTATTTTAAGCAAATGCTCAAAACTCTTTAAATAAATCAATTATTTGTATGTCACAATAATAAATAATTTCGATGCACCAGTAAATTACATTTAAAAAAAAATTATATTCCAAATTGGTAAATATTTCTGGTAAAAATAAGCTTCTTGGAAAACTAATCACATTATATATGTCGGTGCTAGTTTTCAATTACAATTTATTCAACTGCTATACATCAAAGCTTTAGAAAGCTTTTGTGATATGTACGTAAATTTATTTTCTTATTGTCTGTTCGTGTAGCGGTTTAAGAGTTAAATTTTAATTAAATCCACTATTAATAAATTTGTTGTAAGAACTGCTTCGTTTATTTAAAAAAAAAGTTATTAAAATACACCCCACTATAAAACAGTCTCATTAGAACTACAAAAACGACATTCTGAGACAAAGTGAGAAATTCCAAAATCTTTTTCTTCTTCTTCTTCTTCCTGGTGCTATCCCAAACTCATTGTCTGTGTTAACTGTTAGGGTCGGCTCTTCTCGATCTCAGGCTGTATTTCTTACGGTTCTGAGTACCACATTTACTTTAGCCATTTCTCTGCAAGACGCTATTGCACTGAATCATCCACGTGCTCCTAGGTCTTCCTCTGGCAGGTTGACGAGGAAGATTCTCTGACAAAGCTCTATTAATCTGTGGTCTGGCGGTCTCCGTTTTAAATGCCCGTACCATCTCATCTGTCTTTCTTCAAACTTACGGTAAGATCCACTGCCTTGAATCAATTGGCTTTTCAACTGCCATGGTTCCTGTCCGCCTGTTTATAACTTAGTTCATGAGAATTTAACTAGTTGAAGTATTTTTTAAATAGCTTATTTGTTAACGGAGAATTTTCGTTCGCGGGGAAGTATTCGATTTCCGTGTTATAATAGAAAAAAAATCGGTATTTCATAATATTAAATCACTTTTTGAAAGTCTATTAGGTCAGCTCGGTCGTTCTCAATGTAAATGTCATGGAAACTGGCGTGCTGTAACGGGGGCGCCCCCGCCCTGTATTAATTGCCCTGTCGTGTGCGATAATACGGCGCCCAGAGTATGCAGTAATCCGGCAGGTCTGGAGATCTGGGTCAAGTTATTCACAAGTACCCCCGGCTATTATGATTTTAATTTATGTGACCGCTCCCCCACCGCCGAAAATAAGCTTTTTTTCTGTTTGTTTTATATTTTATTGTGTAATTTATTTATGAGCGTAACCCGAAATATTTTGCGCATAAGAATTTCTTCGAGTAATTTGTATTTTACTTCTTCGATGGCTCTTCAGCCCAAATAGAATCCTATCCTACTTCTACCTCCAACTCCTCCTGAACGAGTTATACACAACGGCGCTGTACAAATTATCATAATCATAATCAAAGTGAATGGTGCACTTAAAGTTGTCATCGCAAACAAAAACCTATCCAAAAATGCTAAAATGGTAGTGCAAGATGGTGTTCTTGTACACCTTTCCAACTTTAAATATTTTCCACCTTTAATATTTTCTCCTATGAATAGTAACTAACCATTCTTTTAATTAAAATATTTAGGTATCTAACTCAATTTCAGCAAGAACTTCAAAATTATATCAAAGAAATTATTCAAATTGACAAAGGAACAAATACACATAAAGATTTAAAAAAATCACGAAAATTTTACATTTGATATATTATTTCAACATCTGATGATGTCAACATGACAGGTAGCTGATATATCACCATATTACTGTCACGTGAATTCTACACCAGACAAATGACAGTGTGACAATCACACTACCATCCACGAGAATCGAACCCGGGACCTTCGGTATGGATGTCAGAGCTCTTACCACTCTGCCACGTACGTTAATTGAACAGTTTCAAAACAAAAAATTACCACGAAAAACTTTTTAAATGTATGTTTAAGCGCACCAACATATAATTTAATGTTTTAATAAAACTTTTGATAGACACATCACCCACTTAACACTTCATAGACAAGTCCCTGTAATATGAATGAAAAGTTATAAAATCGTTAATCTAACATACAAACATGATGGGCCAGAAAGATAGCCACAACTCACACAAAATAGTGTTTCATATGAATATAGTTTATGGAGGTGAAAATTGGGGACGAACTCGCACAAAACATCTCAATCTAAGTCAACATAACACAAAGTGCTAGCCGATTTCATCTCACTTGACCCTTAACCCTCAACCTGTCGCTGACTTTATTTTAACTTATTAACCTAAAAACAGTTTCAAAATATGATATTCGACATTGAATCTGTTTTCTAGTAGTTTTATTGCATTTTTTTGCGAAACTAATAGAAAAAGACGTTTTTAACTATATTAAAAACGGATTAATTTGGTCATGCCATGTTTTCCTCAGTCTGCTTCGACTCCATACATCATTAACGTATACTTTTTTAACTATTCTTTCTCCATCCATGCGCTCCATATGTCCGAACCAACGCAGCAATCCTTTCATAATGCGTTCTTCCGCTTTACATTCCTTTCTTATATCAGCATTTGAGATTCTGTCGTATATCGTTCTACCACACATTCGCCTTAGGGACCTCATCTCTACCGCATTTATTCTGCTCTCAACCTTCTTCTGCCAGTTCCATGCTTCGCTTCCATACATTAGGGTTGGGACCAGAACTCCATTGTGAACGTCTGTTTTCGCTTCCATTGATAAATTCATAAAATTTTAAAGGTTGGTCATGTTAGAAGTCGGAAGAATCAACGTGCGTGTATGTATGAATGTGGAGGAAGCTAGAGAGGTGTGCCAGGATAGAGTAGTGTGGCGGTCCATTCTCTCTGCCTACCCCTACGGGGAAACTGCGTGATGGTTTGTTGTTGTTGTTAAATATGGAGTTGAACATGATTATTCAAGAAACAATAAATCACAACTGTTTCGAAATTTTCTCAGATTTAGATTAAATCATGGCTTTATTGACAGGAATCTGAATCGTTTCAAGAAGGATATTACCGAGGATATAAAAAATACAACTTTCAGAAAGGATCTCCTTCCTCTTGTTCGTCTCCCCGAAGGGTTGGCAAAGGGTTGGGTGCGAAAATTAGATAGGTTTCATATTTGGGTCATGTGCTAAGGGGAGAAAAATACCACCTCCTTCGACTGATATTAATGGGTTAAGTAGTGGGACGTCGGGGGATTGGTAGGAGGCAGTTGTCCTGGCTGCGGAATATAAATTAATGGACAGGAATAACTAGAGTTCAGAACCTGTTCCAAGTGGCGTAGGACAGATATGCCTTTGCTGCAGTGATCACCATTGTTGAGGAGACCTGACACGGCACCGAAAAAATAATTATGTGTCGGTCGCGTGAGAAGTCGAATATATCGACGTGCGTGCATGACACTATGTATAAATGTTGAGGAAGCAAGATAAATATATCAGGAAATAACGGTGTGGCGTGGTGGTTAGATAGTTTTTTTCAGTTGCAAGTGCGATGTCGGGCTGTCTGGGGTTACGGCTCTTAACCGTCCCTTCCCTACGATGGTTATCTTCTACACGTTGCTTCTATAATAACCATCCATATCTCTATAAATACAATTAATACAAGGTTAAGATTTTAGGTATTCCTCCATAACATATTTACGCATTGATGTAAAAAATAATATTAATAATATTCAGAATTTATCGGGTACATCGGAGGTATTTTGTGAACATCGGAAACAAATTCGCGTATAAACAGCCCTGTGAGTGCGCGACACTATATTAGCATCTCACTCTTGCATACTTCACTGTGGAAGCGCGAGGAGCTCAATGTTCTCACTGCCGCCGGCAGTAGCTCTCGGGCTTGCAACCAGAGTGGACCTGTGCCCGCTCTGTGAGCGTTGCCAGATGTTTTTTTTAATGTTTTCAGCAAATAAATCTCAATTATTATAATTTTTTACTTCAATCATAATTAATTAAGTGAATTAGCTATGAATGTTCTTATTTTTCCAATTTAAAATCGTGAATTTTTGAACGTGTACTGACTACCCAACACCGGAACGCGCGTTTTTATTTTAGCAACGTAAGGGAAAGGTTAATTTAATATTTTAGGTCACACATGTTTGATCACGGGCCACTGCACGTAGGCTGTTATAATATAGTATAAGGGCGGTGTCCGCTGGTTTAACCCCAATGCTCGCCGGCGAACGGCGCCCATTAAGCCGAAGCTTTTCAATAAACACAATTATTTACGGTTACACGGGAAATAATTTTCTCTCTCTTGTGCGGAGGGTTGGGGGAGGGGGTGGCACGAGGAGGAGGGGTGGGGGACTGGTTTAGTATTAGTTTACCTTTGAGACTGATTAAAGATTGTATCGTATCGAGAACATGGAAAATTTAATATATATTTAGTAAGGCGAAGTTTGTGCACGACGCATTTGACCGCAAATCGTTTATTTGACCAAGTTTAAGGATTTTTCTGGCTCACGGCGCAGTGGTATACATAATATTATATTTATGTGAAAAGTAACGGAAAATTACCGTATTAAAAAGGCCCAAGTGACATTCCATGAACCATAGTAAACACGATGTTCTTCTTTATTCGCCATACTTTGTGTTGTAATTGTTTTTTTTATACACTTTGGTTATAAAACACTTATATTTAAAAAAAATAAAATTACATAGACATGTTTCGGACAACCAGTCTTTTTTCAGTGATACATATTATAAAGATACATATTTAAAATAATATAAAATTGTTTACATGATCAGTTATATGTCATAAATATTTATTTTTGAATGTTTATGCTTTTGCTATAACAAAGATTATGATTCAATTTAAAATTTAAAATAATTATTTAAAGTTCTTATTGGGGTTCAGGTTATTACTTACAACAAAGGAAATAAATCAAAGATTGGACTTAAATTTATTTGATTATTCATAAAATTTTCTTTATGTTTATTTGCTTTAAAGAATATATTATAAATAATCAAATAAATTTAACGTCTTATGTATGGAAGCGAAGCATGGAACTGGCAAAAGAATGATGAAAGTAGATTAAATGCAGTAGTACTTATTAATAAAACTAACTAAAGTAGAACTAACTAAAGTAGAAATGAGATCTCTTAGACGAATGTGTTGATACTCTGTGTATGATAGAGTGTCGAATGAAAATATAAGAAGCGAATGCGGTGCGAATGATGGTGTTATGAACAAAATAATTAAAGGATGATTAAGATGGTTCGGACATATGGATAGAATGAACGAAGAAAGAATGGTAAAAAAATTATATGTTAACGACGTAAATGGAACCAGAAATAGAGGAATACCGAGGAAAACGTGGCACGATCAAATAAATAAAAAATTGAATGTCGGCTACGTGAGGAGTCAGAGAAATCGACGCGCGTGCATGACACGATGTATGAATGTTGAGGAAGCGAGAGAAATATGTCAGTAAAGAAAAGTGTGGCGGTGTCCATTCTTTCTGCCCACCCCTTCGGGGAGACGGCGTGATGGTTAGTTAGTTTGTTAGTTATTTTTTATTATTTTTATTATCAAACAATATGTCACTGGTATAATGGTATTACCTTCGGTTTATAGAATCCGCCCTTTCTCCGCACCATTACATTGACCGTCTCTGACCTCAAATGAGACCTCCATATTATGTTACTTGCGCGTAAAGTTTACGATACATAATCGACGGCAGTTAGTTTTATTCCCTCTGGAGAAAGGTGACAAAGGCACATTATTTCCATGTAATTATTATGACGCAAGTTTGTGAATTTTGACGGCTCACTCTCGAAACTGTTATATAATCATTTTGCACGAAACTTTCCGGAACATTCTAGAAAATTATTATAAAACACACACCAAAGATATCGTGGGTATTCTGCGAAAAAGCACAAAGTCAAAATTATGCTGTTTTGAGTTAATGATGAGGTTATACTTTTGAAAAAATACTCTACATTCTGCAAAAACGCACTAGGTCCTATCCACACTACAAGTCAAGATATTTTTTGTAATAAGTCAATATACTCGTAACATAAATCCGTTCAAGGAAAAAGCACCAAGGGACTTAATGCAAATTCCCTAGATATTTTTTTTATGATAAATTATCAATAACAATATTTCGGATGTATTCAGCGGAGTTTATGGAGCAGTACTGACTTGAAAAAATGTAAGATTGTTGGTCGGCGACATGATATCCTGGAGATGTCTAGTAAATGATTACTACATGCTTCACTCTGGGGCAAACGTGGCAATTTTACCCAACGTAATAGGTACTGTCTGTACATAAGATAAAATTATTGCATAACTATTTTAATTAACGAAAAAAAATATTTCTCACAAAGTGACTATAGAAGGTACAATGTGAGTTCAATTTGAATACCTTACTGTGTTATTATGTATCAGCGAATATGCACTAAGTCATGTCAATCCACTATTATTTTGAAAAAAATGTGCTGATAACTCAGTTATTTATTAAACCATTAAATAAAATGTAGTTAATAGATCAATATACAATTTTTTCAAATTGACTTAGTAATGTTTAAAAATTGTTATATTCTTACAAACTTTGAACTTAAATTATCTCAGAAGTAGTAATTTTGACTTAGTGCTTTTTCGCAGAATACCCACGATATTTTCAAAATCAATCGTTCGTGTATTAAGATTCATATGCCCGAAATCATATTTAAACAATATTCTTCTTCTTAAAGTGCCCTGTCCGGTCCCCCCGACGTTGGCGATCACTCTGGTAAACTCTTCCCTATCCTGCGCTGTCCGGAATAATGGCATAAAATTATCTATTAAATAAAGCCAATATCATAGACATTCTTCTTCTTCAAGTGCCCTGTCGGGTCCCCCCAACTTTGGCGATCATAGACATAAACATTATTTTAATGTGTTTTTTTTATTATTTAGAATTTGTGTACCTCTAAAAAACCACTCTTTATATAACAATGTGTATTAGGGTGTTTTTTTAGTTACAAAAAACACATTAAAATAATGGTAATGTCTATGATATTGGCTTTATTTAATAGATAATTTGATGCTATTATTGTTTAAATATAAATTTAGGCATATGAGCGCCACGGCGAGCTCGAATGAAGCGCAATTATGAAGTCCAATTTTCGACAACTTTATCGAGCAACTGAGTGAAATGGCAAAACATACTGACTACAAATCAACTGTCAACTGTCAAATTGACAGTCTGTAGAAACAATGCTGCTAGTTTAAAAAACAAACCTCTAAAAAAAAAACACCCTATATGATCTGGAATCGGTTAAGGAATTTTATAATGATTTATGAATACAATGTTTACATAGGCAATGATGTGGTAAATTTCAAGATATCTGATGTTTTTATTTAATAACAGTTTTAATCGATTGCGGGAGTTTGCGGAAGAAGAAGGGACATTAGACCGCGATCACGCGCCATTATATTTGCAATAAATTTACCTCGGCGCTGCTCTTTCTTTACTTTGTCATGGCCGTCCTTGGAAGTCGAAAGTTGGCGCCGTAATTACGCCTCAAAATCGCCGTACAAAGGGACGCGCCTTCACAGCCAGTGCGGGCGGCGTGTCATCCCCTTTGTGACGCATCGATCACCCGCTTAATTACGTAAAACGGTGAGAAATCGATTAGAAAACTGTAATGTGCCCCTGATTTTACTGAAAACAAAACCTGAAAAAATTTTAAGTACCGAATTGCCCGTGAAATTCGTGAGCGCCCGTGAAAATGGTGATTCGATTGTTAAATCGTGAATTGCATTTTTGTATGCACATTATTCCAGTTCAGTTTATACTGATTAATATGTCAGTAGGATTGATAAATAAATAATTGAATTTTGGCAATTATTTATATGTTTGAATATGTCATCATCGTGTTTTCTTCTTCTTCGTAGGGTGTAAGTCATAGACATTGTTCGGCTATTTCATTTAAAATTCTTAAATATGACAATAATTATTTTGTATCAGAACGTGGAATTCCATGTATGGAATTCTTATGTATGGAAGCGAAGCATGAAACTGGTAAAATAAGGATGAAAGTAGAATAAATGTAGTAGAAATGAGATCTCTTAGACGAATGTGCGCGAGTGTCGAATGAAAATATAAAAAGTGAATGCGGTGCGAATGATGGTGTTTTAAGAAAAAAATGAGAGGATCATTAAGATGGTTTGGACATATGGAAATAATGAATAAAGAAAGAATGGTTTATGTTATCCAGTATTAATCCCTTTGATTCTCATGTGTTCCCTTTGCCTCCCCTTTACCCTCACCCAATGACCCCCTTTACCTCGCTTCAATCCACCCCTCCGCACTTTCTCTCTCTCTCTTCCCCCGTCCAGACTGTTCCGCCTTCATGTAAAAACCAAGTAAAGCGCTTTCTCTTCACTGTGATATCTAGGTTAAGTTCACTAAATGTTTGCTATAAGAATATACTGTAAGTTTAAATGTGTAAGTGAGTGAGCGAGACATACATGTAGAAGGGGGAAACAATGATTAGATTAAATGCGGCCTGGCATCCTCCTGCGATTGGTATATATTAAATGTAAGCCCCTGATGGATGGGGAACAGGCCTAGGAAGTGCATGAGCGACGCTGACGAAAGGGCGCCGCTGCGCCCTATAACAGCCTCGGGTATGTGGTGGGATGTCAGTACTTGGATGGGTGAGCGCTTGGGAGCATAATCTGCTTCTTGGTCTCTTTTCGTGCGGCATCCATCTGGACATAATCTTCTGTGTTTATGTCCTCTGGCATTCTTTCTATATAGCCAGCCGTTCGAAGGCAATGAGACTTACATAATCTCTCCACTGTTTCCTGGTCAATCAGTACTTCTAGCTCAAGATTTCTTTTGAAGTCCCGTCCTTCAGTGTGGGTTCAAAATTATTTTGCAGAATTTTCCTTTCGTTCCACGCGTTCGCTCCATCATGACGTATGGAATAGAGGTTAGAGCCGATACCAATAGAACTAAGAACCTTCTTAGACTAGCAGAAATGCGAACCCTACGCTCCATCGCAGGCAAAACCCTCAGAGATCGGATCAGAAATGAAACGATAATGTCTGTCTGTGGTGTTGAAGACATAGTGAGATGGGAAATAAGCAGAAGGCACTTTTGGAAAGACCACGTGGACCGCATGGAGAATACAAGAATTGCAAAAATTGTTAAAGATGAAAACCCAAGCAGCAAGAGATTACCAGGAAGGCCGCCGAAGAGATGGCTGGACATCATCATCCCAGGACAGCACACAGTCACAAACAGGTCATACGACTTAAACTAAGAGGAAGAAGAAGAAGAAGATCTTCCTTTCAAAAAATTGCTACCTTGCTTTATTCTCTCTGCGTTAGGGACCGTGTTTCACAACCGTAAGCGACTACCGGTGTTACGATGGTTATTTTAATTCTTCTTCCCTCTTGTGTCTTGATTTCCGTCAACTTTCGCCTCCAGCAGCAAAGGTTATTTTAATACTCGTATTTAATTGCGTCATAGCGGGTGTTGCCACTACTCATATAATATTACAGTTTTACATCCTTCCGAAAGTTCCAGAATAAACGTTCCAATTTGGCTGTGTCAAAATGTGGTAGCACTAATCAAATGCGATGTTTTCG
Source organism: Lepidostoma basale (assembly GCA_022606425.2). Classification (NCBI taxonomy): domain Eukaryota; kingdom Metazoa; phylum Arthropoda; class Insecta; order Trichoptera; family Lepidostomatidae; genus Lepidostoma; species Lepidostoma basale. Next base: position 611,555 of record JAHDVF020000739.1, on the reverse strand, counting down.
CGAATATCACGCAACAACATCCATTATTCACGTCCGCGAGGCGGACATTTCGCCAAAATTGGCACCGCAATTTGGAGATTCACCATAAAAAGTAACGCGGGAAACGAAATCAGTGGAAATTATAGCCGAGGATTGGTCGTCTATTGTGACTCCCGGCCGCCGGGCTGGGAGCGGCTAGCAGGGGGAGGCTCTAATGGAAATTTGACACGCGAAGGTGGCATCATGAACAGTGCCGGATCTCAATGATATGACGCCCGGTGTAAAGATATATTTAGCCATTTCCTTTCCCATGTAATGATAATATTACTTTTTATTTCGAATAAAGAACTCGGTGTTATATAACATAATATTTTACAGGTTTGTCGTAAAAATAACCACTGGAGGTTTATATTTCAAATAAATAATTCTTTTTTATTTCCAAGTGGAGATTACAAATATCTTCCTTCTTCTTCTTCCTGAGCCTATTTCCGTCCACTCCTGGACAAAGGCCTCCTCCATTCGCTTCCATGACACTCTATCTTGTGCAGACTGCATACAGGTTTTTATTTCCAAGTGGAGAATACAAATATCTTCCTTCTTCTTCTTCCTCAGCCTATTCCCGTCCACTCCCGGACAAAGGCCTCCTCCATTCGCTCCCATGTCACTCTATCTTGTGCAAACTGCATCCAGGTTATTCCAACGTGTCTGTTCAGATCATCCTTCCACCGTAGTTGCGGTCGCCCTGCACTTCTCTTTGCCGTCCACGGTCTCCAAGTCAGCAGTCTTCTTGTCCATTTTTCATCTGAGCTTCTGACTACGTGACCTGCCCATTGCCATTTTAGAGTCGTCACCCGGTGGATGATATCAGTGACCTTCGTTTTTTTCTCTCACCGGTATCACCAAAAGCAGGATGCAGTAAGTCATGCTAGTTATGAGAAAAATGTAAAAAAATAGGAAATTGATTTTCTAGATTTTTTTTAAATGCCTGTAATTTAAATAATACAAAACATAGATTTATTTACCTTTTTCTCATAACTAGCATGTCTTGCCCTATCATCCGTTTCCGGCTTGACGTCGTCTTCTGTGACACCCTGTATTTTTTTCCAAACTTGATTCACTAATATAGGGCGGCTTTTAAAATGATTTAACTTTATCTATATCTATTTATAATCACAAATGAAATTAAAAAGATTATCGAATGTATCAGAAATGTTTAGAAATATTTAGAGAGTTTCTTAAATTGTTCGTTGTTGCTAAAAACATTAATTATTATTTATTAAAATTCGTACGCCACGACCGCCCCCCTTAACTGCTTTAAAGCCCCTCATTTACCTCTGGACACATTACCACCCCCATGGAAAGGTCTAGCGCCCACTGGGAGCGATACCGTCCCCGTTGAGAACCTATGATCTAAGGTTTTGTGCAAATTCTTCTTCTTATTCTTCCTTGTTGTAGACCTATGTGGTCTGTTCTCCAGAGTGTTGCTCCTCCTGTGAGGTAGACTTCCAGCTGTCCTTTCATCTTTTAGGGGATCTTTCACGAGGACGAGTCCCATTAGGCTGATTATATAGTGGAAGATAGGGGAGTCTGGTGGTGTCCATTCTTTGAACATGACCGTACCAGTCCCTTGTCTTTGACAGGGACTGGTACGATCACAATGTGGTGAAAAAAAATTCGAGTTAATTTTGATTCATTACATATCGGAGTAATTTATGTTTCGAAAACGACGATAGTATGTATAATATGAGTATTTGGTAAAATAGTACCAAAACTAATTTAAATTAAATAACTTTCACGTAACGGGCCTGTTTTGTAATGATCAAAATAAAAATAAACGGAATGGCGTTATATTGGAAACTTCGTTTCAAGGAGCGGTTTATTGCCGAGAAGTGAGAGAATTGATGGAAATTAATAAAAATGATTAGGGGGCACCCGGTAGCACTTGATGGGATCTCGTAATGGGTGGAATATTGACGATGGAGTCATAAAAAGATAATTTGAAAAATAATATCTAAAATAAGAGAAGAAATCTGATTATACGAGTACGTTATCGTGAAGTTTTTGTAACTACCCATTACTTACACGTTTTCCTTGCTCATGTTGTATACCTACTGATTGCAACCCGTGAAATATTCACGGAATTAAAGATTTTCTACCCTTCAAATCAAAATCAAATCAGTTTATTTACTCAAAAGACATTAAAAACAGCATAAATGTTTTTGGCATCTTTTGAGTACAGATAAAGTATTATACACATACAACATACTGCCAGGAACGCATGAGAGATAGTTCGACATCAGATAGACAAGATACTTTCTAAAGTTGAGAGTATTTGTCCCCTCAACGTACCTTCACTTAGTGAACTATATGAAAGACGCCGATCTCCGAGGAGACCGCGTTCAGCAGATTGCCCTTCCCATCGGTGTTACCAGAGGCAGATTGGTTCTGGCGGTCGGCAGGTAAAACAATCTGTGCTGTCACTGTCGGAGATATCTATCAGGGACCAAAAGACCAACACCCTCCAGCACTGCCGAGTTCTGGAAATATCCCCTGATTAATCTAAAGAAATGGGTTATTAGATGCTCATCTCTTCGAAGCTGTAGAGAATTGGTCCCGAGGATTCCCAATAAAAACTTAGTTCACTGTACAATCGCAATCAGTAATTAGTTTAAACTTTTAATGTAGATAATTTTTTTTTCACCTATGTTAAAATTTCACAATTCATAATGCAAAATTCTTCTCCTTTTGTTTTCTACACTACCGTTATACAACAATAATCAGAACAAATTTCAAAATAATCCATAAACGTTCTCAAGCATGCTCATCGTGTACATTTTTAATTACTTTCTGAGACAATCAAAGTATTTCACTCTCTTCTTCTTCTTCTTCTTCACTTTTGGTAGACTCAGGCGTCTGTTATTTCAGGCGGGTCCTCTTGAGACGCTGAACTCCAGCTTTCTCTCCACCGTTTCGGGGGTCTTCCTGGTCGGCGTTGTCCGTTTGGCGTTCCATGGAGAGCTATGTATGGTATCCTATTTGAGCTCATCCTTTCTACGTGCTGATGCCAGTATCGCCGTCTTTGACGTCCCCATCTGACCACATCTTCGACCTCGCAGATTTCTCGGATTGCTGTATTCCTAACTCGATCACGTAGGGTCTTGCCAGCTATAGCGCGGAGTGTTTTCATCTCGGTTGTCCTGAGCATGCTCTTTGTCTTGACAGTGTCTGCCCTCGATTCAATGCCATATGTGAAGATTGGTCGCAAACAGGTCTTATAGATGCGTACCTTGCTGTCAGTCCTCACGTCCTTGTTTCTCCATATGACATCTTTCAGGCAGCCTGCAACCGCTGCAGCCCTATCCTCTATTTCTCTCTCGTTTTCTTGAATTCAGACTATTCTCGTACTCTTTCTTGATGACATTCGTGATTTTGCTTATTAAAATAGTTTTTCATTAAAAGCGCTCAAGCTTTGAAAAAGAAAAAAAAAAACAACCTGTCTAAAGTGATATTGCCACATTTTTTTTTAGCTTTAAAGGACATTCAATGACATTATGTATGAAATATAATTTCGGCCAAATGGCAGCCGTGGCTCTGCTGCAGGTGGTTTATCCTGGTGGTGAATGTTTTTTCTTAATAGGGACGCTCAAACTTTGATAGCGTATAGCGGCCGTTTTGGTAGAACAATAGCTGTAAAATTTGATAAGAATACTAATTAAATCTTGATATTTTACCATGAAACGCTACATGCTTCAACAACGCATTAAAATTGTTACATTTTATTATCAAAATCAGTGCACTGTTCGCCAATGTTCCTTTTCCATCTCATGTGCGTAATTTATATATTTTCTATTATGCTATCCTTATTCCTGTTTTTGTGTTTTGCCGTTATATGTTAGTTGTCTGTTTATATGTGCAAATATTAATAACTTGACACGTGTCGTTGTTTCTTGTGATTATTCGTTATAAAAATATTTAATTTCAAGTTTTAATAAGATATAATCCTTGCAAATTCACATAACCTAAAATAGCGAAAACTTCGCTTGATACGTCATGCAGAGGAGCAATTAGAGTACAAGCCTCACTTTATTGCGAAACTGGACAAAGGTTCTAAAGACTGTACTGTGTGCAGAAACATAAAGATTCCAGGGGGAAGACGGGAAACAGTGTGGTTTTGTGAGACCTGTTCCAGAAAAGCTGGTCTCCATCCTGGAGATTGTTTTAAAAAGTACCATACTATGCAAAACTTAAGTAGTACATAATGTTATTTATAAATTGTTTTTTATTTGAAGAATAAATCATTACAAATGAATTTTTAACGATTTTTTTTGTAAAAATATTTTGACATTATTAAAATTAGAGTTGGCTGACAAACAATATCAAAACATTATGGATGGTAAGGGTTAAAGTTATTTAAAATAACATGACGCACATTACACGTAGCTACATAGTTCCCAAGTACCGCACCCCAGACGGTTCCTATAGGATTACCCGCCCCCTCCCTGCCGACTAATGGCCCCGCTTGAACCAACGCAGCGGTCATCGGGTATTTTTAAATGGCGTACTTATTACACGGCTGTATTGCGTTTTAACGTCTCCGCGGTCCCATGCCAAATACTTTTATCCAATTACAGGGGTCGTCAACTTGAGTATCTTTTATTTTATTATATCTCTTCTTTCCGTATCCTGTCAGGTCTCCCCAAAGTTGACTATCACCCTTGAGTAGGCCTCTCTGTCCTGGGGAGCTCGGAACAGCTCCCGCACGGTCCTCAGCCCCGTCCACTCTCGGATGTTCCTCAGCCAGGAAAGCCGCCTTCTCCCAACACCTCGTCGACCCTCAATCTTACCCTCCAAGATCAGATGTAATAGTGCGTACTTTTCGCCTCTCAGAACATGGCCCAAGTAGGACACCTTACGGACTTTGATGTTGCTAAGCAACTCTCTGTCAACTCTGGCTATATGGAGAACGTTTGTGTTGCTGACCATGTCAGTCCAGGAGATGCGTAGCATCGTTCGATGTATCCACATCTCAAAGGCCTCCTAATCGGTTCATAATATTGACTTTAAGGGTCCATGACTCCACCCCGTATAACAGCACTGACCAAACATAGCATTTTATTACATACAGCAGGTCTTTTGAATCTAATTACTCTATTATTCTTCTTTGAGTGCCATGTCGGGTCCCCTCGATGTCGGCTATCACCCTAGCGTAGGCCTCTCTGTCCTGTACCAGACGGAACAACTCCCCCATCCACCGAACTCCGGTCCACTCTTTGATATTACCGAGCCAGGACGTCTGGGATCTTCCCACACCTTGCCTATCCTCGATCTACACTTTTATGATGAGGTGCAGCCATCTTTCTAGACTTCACATCAGACAACAATTCTCTTCCTACTCTGGCTCTTTGTATCACCCCATTGTTGGTGACCATATCAGTCTATGAGATCCGCAACATTCTGCGATGGAGCCACATTTCAAGTGCTTCTTTACGGTTCAGGTCTGCACTCCGTATAGTAATATGGACCAAATATAGCACTTGACCATCCTCTGTCTTAATTTTAAGTTGATGTTGTCATTGTAGTAGAATGGTCTCAAATTATTGAATGCGGCCCTCACAAACTCTATTCTGCACCTCACTTCTTTTTCGGGATCGATGTTGTCTGTTATAACACTGCCAAGATATTTAAATATGTGTATTCTTTCTATACTGGCGCCATTTAGAGTAAGACTTGCTTCTGCGTGGTTCTGTCGGCTAAATACCATGAACTTTGTTTGACTGATATTCAAGTTGAGTCCCAGCCTTACACCTGCGTCATTAAGTCTATTGATGAGCACTGCGTCATTGATTACTGTATACAATTTGTTTTCTAGATATTATATTGATTCTCTTGACATGTGATAGGTAACCAATGAATCGCCATTTTATTGTCATGTGAATTCTACACCACGACGAAGACAATGAGACAATCACACTGCCGTCGCCGAGAATCGAACCCGGGACCTGATGGTGTAACAGTCAGAACTCTTACCACTCTGCCACGAAGGTCGTCGTATTTATTCAATGAAAGCGAAAATGACCTTTCACAGTGGAGTTAGGTTCCAAGAATGGAATGAATGGATGAGGGAAGAATGATTAAAAAAATATATACAAGTAGTGTGAATAAAACAGAAGTCGAGAAAGGCCAAGAAAGACATGGCATGACCAAATTAATCAATTACTGAAATGCGGCCATGTTCGAAGTAGGAACAATCGACGAGCGTGCATGTCACGATGTGTGAATGTAGAAGAGGTGCGATAATTATGCCAGGATAGAACAATGTAGCGATCCATCTTCTAGCGTGATGGTTAGTTAGTTAGTTTTTTTATATCAGGATGTAATGTACAGCGGAAGAAAGTTTTAAGAACAAACTTATTAAAATATCGCTTAGTTGGTTTGGGACCTATGAATGAAGAAAGAATACGTTAACGATGTGAATGGAGTAGGGAGGCGAGAAATACCGAAGAAAACATTTCATGACTATATTAATCAAATGTTGAAGGTCGGCCATGCTAGAATTCGGAAAAATCGACGTGGATGATGACCGCTGTATTATAAATGTGGTGGAATCTTGATAGGTGTGTCAGGATAATTAGTTGTGTGGCCGTTTCTTTCTCTCTGCCTATCCTTCGCAAGAAACGGCGTGGTGGTTTGTTTCTGTTGTCAACTTGCGTACAGTGAGCTCGTGTCAATAATCAGTGCAGTATATTCTTCGGGATTTGGCTGAGGTTTCTGTCCTCCGTCACTACTTGTCTCTCTTACTCGTAGAATTCAGAGACTCCTTCTTCTCTGTGGTTGTAAATGGACCATATATTATATTATTTTGAGTATAAAACCTTAAGCGAGATCAAATTTTAAAAACTGAAAAATATTAACTAATTAACTAACTTACCATCACGATGTTTCTATGATGTTTTTGTTATTTGTAGGTAGAGAGGATGGATTTTAATAAAGATTATATTAACAACAACAACACCATCACGCCGTTTCTCCGCAGGGGTAGGCAGAGAGAATGGACTAGAAAGATTATAGAGAATGGAATGGAAAGATTATTTTATAAATATTTTTATAAATTAAAAGAGACGTTATTCCAGCTTTCAAATATGTCAGGAAAGCAAAGTGTGCGAGTTCATGCTTTCTGCCTACCCCTTTGGGGAGACGGCGTGATGGTTAATTAGTTAGTTAATTGGGGAATGTTGTTAAACATAAAGCGATCGCTCAACCCAACCAATGACAGGTCATAAGTCCTGTAAGCGCCTCAGCCACCATATTCTGTTCCCAGAAAACAATTTACATCTTCGTCTCTATTGAGATTACAATTAATCCTTATAAAATAATAATATATTTTATTTTTATTTGGTAATGTCCCAGCTTTTTTATTTTATTTTTTTATTATTTTTTTTTTTAATTATTTTTTTTTTATTATCGAGGGTAACAAACAGCAATTACAGTATATGAGTATAAACACATAGAGACAACAAAACAAGGCCAATATAACAAAAGAATTTTGTTATATTCAGGCTTTGTCAGGTGGCTAATGATTGTGAAAAGTGCAAAAGAGTTTTTCGAAAAAACAATTTTTCAATAAATAATTCAAATATTGTTTATTATTATGTATCGCAATTGGGTTGGTTACCCCTGAGGGTAGTTATCGACCTAACAGAACACAACTCCATACACGCGAGGTTCCTAATACTCACGATCGATACTTCTCATCCAGCGCAGTCCGTTGCCTCCCCTCTGGCCATCCAAACTGTTCCACCAGCCCTTCCATCCTCCATCCTGCACCAGCCCTCCGCCGGACCTCTGTGGCCCCCCGCCCCGACTGTCCTCAACAGACAACGGCTCGATATATCCACAAAGGGTCTGCTAAGTGGTTCCAACAGCCGCTATAGTGATGTGTTCCGTGTGATTAATTTCCATTCTGACAGTTGGACAATGAAGTTATTTCGCTGTTTTGCTGAACATATTTCACGGTTTTCGATTTTCAAATCTTTTGAAGGATTGCCAAGGTTCCAGCCTTGATACTGTAGTTTGGGTGAAGTATTTTTCATTGGCGAGTCCAGGTTATTTTTATATCAAGTTCATGGTTCAGACATGATGAAGCATTTCACTGCAACTCATGTATATCTCTGATAATATAAACATCTTTTGGAATGATAATATTATTTTAAATAGTACAAAAATATTAATGAAGTGATTAAAACAAGCGTTTCACAATGATCCTGTGTCCGGCATTAGTTCTGACTCCGTGTATCTGCACATTTAATCTGGTAATTTTATTTATATTTTAATTAATACCTGTAATATAATGTTACAATACATTGCATATTTAAAAATATGTATGTATTATTGTATATTTGTAATTTTATTATTGATGTAAAACATCACTTTATTACAAGTTTTATAGCATTTTATGGAAATATCAAATATGTCAGTAAACTTCTCAAATCTTAAAAATACAATAAAATTTCTATAATAGAAAACCTCGGTGGATAATATTGATGCATAGGCTAACGTGGAAGGACACCTCGCCAACCCGTCTGGCAAGCGTGGCGTTGGCGTTGTATTGCCAACCACCCCCGTTATGACATGTCATACATGGAGAAGTATGGGGGAGGCCTATGTCCAGCAGTGGACGACAAGGGCTGTTAAAGAAGAAGAAGAATAGAAAACTGACGTCCTCAACAATATTTGTTATTAAATTTAAGATCATTGTTCATGAAACCATATATTTTATCTTTGTAGTTACACATTAAAGCTACACTTTGTTATACGAGTATAAATATGTGGCTCTATCCCACGGCTTTTTATTTGGGAATGCTCGGAACCAAATCTTTACATGGGCATCTCATTACCCATTTCTTTCAATTATTCAGGAGATATTTCAAGAACTCGGCCGTGCTAGAGGCTGTTGGTCTTTTTGTCCCTGATAGATTTCTCAGACAGCGACAGCACAGTTTGTTTTACCTACCGGCCACCAGAAGCAATCTGCCTCTGGTGACACCGGTGGCAATATCAATTAGTCTGCTGAACGCGGTCTCCTCGGAGATCGACGTCTTTTATATTAGTGAAGGTACGTTCAGGGGACAAATACTCTTGACTCTAGAAAGTATCTTGTCTTCCTAATGTCGAACCATCTCTAATGCGTTCCTGGTATTATGTTGTATGTGTTTACCTAATATTTTACCTGTACTCAATAGATGCCTCAAACATTTTGCTGTTTGTAATGTCTTCTGAGTTAATAAACTGATTTGATTTGATATATTTTAATCAGAAAACTTCAGATTACTTTTACTGGCATTTGATTTCAATAATATCTCTATTACAAACATTTGTTAGGACAATCATTGTAACTGTAACGACAAAAATTGTTCCATGAATTTAATTAATTTAAGAAATAAATAAAATCACATATAGGTAATTTGTTCATACACTTTTTGTTTGTTTTTTATTCTACCAACCTGAGCTTCATCACAGAAATAAAACAATTAAATTTGTAGAGAAGCGAAATACAGAAGAATTTTTAATTTATGTTAATTATAATTTGATTTCAAATATCACAAACATAGGCTGTGTTAAATATTATATTATTCGCTTTGCACTAGTTTCAATCTTAGGGAATTAGTTTGCAACAAATTGTAAAAAATTTACGCTGGTTCTTGGAATGCCACTTAGGCCTTAAATGTAGTAGTTCCCTGTTGCTTTCCATATTTGTGTACAACAGGTTATTTAAACCCAATTACCGTATACAACTTAGTATTGATTTGATATTGATTCTCATGAAATGTGATAGATAGCTTATGTATTGCCATCTTATTGTCACGTGAATTCTACACCAGACCAAAAACAGTGTGATTATCACACTCCCATCGCTGGGAATCAAACCCGGGATCTGCGATATGAGAGCAATAGCTTTTGGCACTCTCCACGAAGGGGGTCAATTCGGTACTTATTTGGCAAAAGGTCCCAGATGCGTTTTTTTTGTGAAATTGAGTTAAATATACCATCAGTATTATTTTTGCACACTTTATCTTTTGACAAAACGTTAAGGCTGTACTTTTTTTTATTACTTTTTTTATGTATTTTTTTTATGTACAATTTCATTCTACTCCTGTTTTTTTTTTTAATATTTATGTATTTTTTTAATTTAGTTACTGATATATCTTGTAGATAACGTTATGCTACGTAAATTGACATTTGTAATAAACAATTTGGAACACAAATAACATTTTTATAAATAATCAAAATAATGTAAAAATCTTGTTTTTGCTCTCCTGTAAAATTCATAAAAAGGCAGTTGGGACCTTTTGCCATATAGGTACCGAATTTTTATTTAAATACTAATTAATTATTTATTCTTTATTTCGACAACGACCGGTTTCGCCAGGTTCCCTTGGACATACACTTGAAAATTGACAGATCAGCAAGCCTGGTGAAACCGGTGCCTGTCGAAATAATTACAAAAATGGAAATAGTTCTTAAAAGACATCGTTTTATTTAATAATTATTTAAAATGAACTTCCATCAAGGGAATTCAGTAAAATCATTCCATTATGTTATTATTTGTGTTTAGTTGTTGGTGTCATTGTCGTATAATGTTTATAATATAATACTAAAAATTAGTTACGATGAACTGTAGCCGTCAAAGCTTGTAAGGGAAGGTGATTCTTGAATTTCTATACAGAATCACGGAGCCGGTAAATGCTTTCGATTTCGCTCGACGAACATATTAAAATTTAACAGAACTCACATGTTAATAGTGTTAGTTTTCTCGTAGAAATTGAGTAATAGCCGCCCAGGTTGATAACCCATAATACTTGGTATGATTAATGCTTTCTTGGTGGATTTTACACGGAATATTACGAGTGTATTGCTTATGAGCCGCGTGAACAATAAATGAACTTGTACGTACGTTTACGCGATGTAGACTTTTGTAATATTGTGTACTTTACATGAGGTGTTGGACGACGGTGATTCACACGGTTCAAGAAATTTAAAAAAAATATGAAGAGACACGCATTGCTCGCTTTCGTACTTCGGAATATATTTATTTACGCATTATTTGAGGGTTCATAGGTCAATAAAACAAATATTTTCATCCGTGTTGTATGTATTTATGTATCTATAATTCACTTCAAATTTGCGTAGTCTACCAATAATGATAATTGAATATTATTTTTCTACTTCTTCTTATTCTTCCTCAGCCTTGACCACTCCACTGCTGGATACTTACTTACTATAGCCATACAACTCTTGAAGAGTTTTAGCCGCCTTGATGATTTTTCGCCAAGCTCCTCGATCCTGCGCCTTTTACTCCCAGCAGTCCGATTCGCCCAACCTAGCCAGATCAGCCATAACATTGTTCATTAGGCGCTGTCTAGGCCTTCCTAGAGGTCTTACTCCAGTCGGTCTAGACGCGTACAGGGTCTTGATTGCTCTGGTCTCTTCGGCTCGGCATACGTGCCCAATCCATGCTAGGCAACCGGCTCTCACGGTGCTCGTTATAAGGGGCTGTTGGGTCATCGTACGGATCTCTT